>JAUBOD010000244.1:5266775-5279749 GCA_032353885.1 Nothura maculosa | reverse complement strand
CTTTATAAATAATTTATTTTAGCATACAAAGCTTAGAAGTAATTGTTTGAAACAAGGATTGGCTCCTATCTTTTAATATAACATACACATTAATATTTCAAGTTTGCTTATAAAAATTGTAGCTCATTTTAAGTCTTGCTAAAACCCATAGCATGTGATTATAGCCACGATTCAGCCTACCAGTCTCTTAAAGAAAGACTTTCTCCTTTTCTTCTTTCCTCTTAAACTAAGTGTAGATAATGAGAAACTAAATCTTACATGGGCATGTTTTAATTGTTTGATAGTTGCTGTATTGGCCACAATACCTAATGGAATTACCTTTTATAGGAAAATACAGTGCCTGAAGTGGTTCTGATTAATACAATGTGTTTTTTTGAAGTATCTTATGTACTGTAGTTAGGTGATGCTGCCTATGTGTGCATTGATAAGATCATACTTCATAAGCCAGGGGAGAGTGAAAGCATTGAGGTTTCCAGTATCATGCCCCCCTGCACACTGTATCATGGATAACAGACTTGTTCCTGTGTGGACTTCAGATGAGACTTGCAGTAGTTGCGGGTTCTAAATAGCATCTTAGTGGTAGATCAAAAGATGGGCAGCACATTAAATGCACTAGGAAATGCTATTTCATTCAGAACAATTAAGCTGTTTTTCAAGCTTGGAAATCCTAGAACCCTAATCTTGCAAGTGTGACTCATGTGAGCAGATCTCTTCCACTGAAGACAGGGTATTTCCTAGACATGGTACACAGCAGTACCCTGGGCAACAGCAAAGGAGGAAGACTTGAAAATGCTATTTATATTCCAGATGTCTCTCTGTGTTTGCACATCTTCTTGTCTTAAATATATAAATAGCTACTGACTGTAAATAGCAATAATAGTACTGTGAATTTTAAGGGGTTAATTTCCATGGGATTTAATTTTAACTAGGCTGTGTTGTCTGATGTGATGATGCATGTATTGTTATAGACTAAATATGATATGTTTTGTAAAATAAAGTATTTTTTCTGATGTTTCTATTCCATTTTATTTAGACGTGGGCCTGTTAAGCTTGGAATGGCCAAAATTACACAAGTTGACTTTCCTCCTCGAGAAATTGTCACTTATACAAAGGAGACGCAAACACCTGTTATGACTCAACCAAAGGAAGGTGAATGACTAACTTATTACTGAATTCTTTCTTCAAATATAACAATGTTGACTGCATGAATTGGAACCAACACTTTATGATTTTAAAACCTAATAAAGTAGAATGAAGGCTCATTTGAGAGCTGATTGATACAAATTCTGTCATTAAGTTCATATAGCTCTTGCCAAAGAATGTTCTTGTAATTCTACATCTTTTTTAACATTATTTTTAGCAATACTTGTGGTTTTTTACCTCCTAGTAAACATGCAGATTAGACACATTGAGTTGCTTAAGGAGCTGAGAGCTCACAAATAAAAGTGGGTTATATTTTTTCTTTATGATGCTTAAGAAAATCCAGGCGGGTTAGTTGAAGGCTGGAAAACAAAGTGAAGTTGAAACTAATCTTTTAGGGAGTAGAACTAGGAAGTGTGGTAAAGTTTAGTTTTAAAGCAAAACAGTTCCCTGCTTGCCCTAGGAATCTTTGCAGAAATACCATCACTTTTAGGTTAAGTACAACAAGCAGTTGTAGCAAGCAGCTTTTACCTGCAGAGTTCTGGTTTTTAAGATGTGAAGGTCACTTATCATGGGCGTTGACTAAAACTGCCTTGTTTCAGGTGTGCTCAGCTGTTGAGATCAAAACCAAGGAAATTCCATTTGCCTTTAGTGTCGTTGGCACTATCAGCTTCCTTCTGCTAAGACAAAAAATGCTGTCACAAGAATTATGACTTCTTTTCCCATTTCTGCCTTTTCTTTCCCCTTGAAAGACTTGTATTGAAAATACCAGATGGCCTTGTCTATCTCTTATACAATATCCATATGTATGGATATACAATGTCCATATTCAATATAAGTGACACCACCATGTTGCCATATACATTCAGCATCCTAACAGTTCTTACAACTTCCGTTATTTTATTTAAGCACAAATATATTGCTTTAATATAACCCCATTATTCTGAAGTCTGGAATCTGTCTGGATATTCTGCATGCCTCATGTTGGCCATTGTTGATGCAGAGTACTCAGATATTGGTGCTGCGTTTTCCCTTCACCTGCAGTTCTTGCTGTACTGCTTTCTGCTGTACAGCTCTGATCTCTTCCTTTGTAACTTGGTAACATATTTTGAAAATTGCATAGGAAGAAATTACCATCACCAGTGCAGCCAAGAAGATGTTATGAGCCCTTAATGTGGCTAATGCCAAGATGGACATATAGGTGACTACAGCTTTGCCTGAACTGTCACAGTTAAGACTTTTCCAGGGTTAATGAAATAACTATGTCCAGTGCTGCTGCACAGTACAGCACATACACTGTAACACAGTGTATTACAGCCAACTCCAGGCACTAGCTCCACTCTTTGAGAAAGTGTTGTATAATATTAAACATATTTTGGCTTCTTGACTCTGTAGAGTATACCAATTTCATGTATAGGACTGGGCCTTGGGATGCTGTTACAATGAATGTAACGTTTTTATTTTTTTTTTATACAAGTATCATAGTGGAGCATTGTATTGTATTGATGTAGATTCCTGTGCATGCTTTAAATGTGCAGTGAAATATAGATGGGAAAACTTGATGTGAAGACACATTGAACTTAACAAAAGCCACCCATTTCACAGATGATTTAACTTTGATTAACCTACTCTGCAGCAACAGATTACCCAGACGACTGGAACTTCACTCTGTAGTGTTATTGCTGGGTGCAGCCTAATTTACAGCACTGCTTTTCTTTCCGTCTCGCCAAAATACATCACAATTTTGATGTTAACTCAAAGTAACAATTCAATGGTTCATTAAACCTGTTTTAGCATTCATTGACAAGAAACTTGTCACTTTTAAAGTAACTGCTATTTTTATGTAGTCTTCCTTGCTCAGTTTGTAACCTCAGATTCCCTGTTCCTCTGTCAGAAAAAAAGCATGGAGTTAATCACTTAGCATCCTTTAATGAGTATTCATCCATATGTTGATGCGACATAGTCCTGTTTTCCATCTTCAAGGCTTTACTAAGTCTTAGCAGCCTTTCTGTTAAAAGAGCAATTGGATTTTGTATCCTGACAGTTGAAGTGGCAGGAACGCTGTAGATGAAGTCAGTAACGAATAAGGAGGGGAATGAACTGAGGCCGACTCGGCTTTGGAGACTTTCAAGTTCATTTACCTTTCATATACCTGACGTTCAACAAATGCAGCACACTGCTGCATCATGTAGGTTTCTGACTCCAGAGGTGAAACTTTCTTCCCAAATGAAATAGCTGTTCTTCCAAAGTTTGCTTGCGTGCACATTATTGGCAGCTCCCTGCAAATGCCAGCACTTGAACTGTTATTACATAAAGTGAGGGTAAATGGGTAGTAGTAATTAAAATAAATTCTGAAATCTAAACTGCCTTACAGCTTCTTGCTGTCTTTTTAGATTGTAAAGTTCTGTGAGAAAGCACCCTGCTTAGAGATAATGATATCAGAAATTTGTGTGCTTTTCTACCTTTTATTTTTGATATTTTTCTTTAGATTTCTTAATGAGAGAGTTAATTTTGCTTAAAGCTGCTGTTAATTTAGAGAGAAGGTTTTAGATTTACATAGGTACCTATGGTAGGTACCAATAAATCATAGTGAGATGACAAGTTCAATTTCATGTCAGATAGTTGCAAGAAATTGCGTGCTGTGTCCTGCCTTTAAATGCACTAATATCAGTTGGCTGTGCGCAGGGAAAGTACTACGAAGGAATCTAGATCTGTGTAATATGCCATTTATGTCTCAAACATTAAAAAACAGAAGCAATCAACTATCGGATCTTTTGAATAAAATATGTAGATTAGAAGGTCACTTAGCACTAAAGGGTTGACCATCTGCATCTGACAAGAGTTTGACTCCTGTCACTGAAAATGGTGCTTAGAATCAGTGTAGTGCAGCTAACCTGGGGTGGGAGGCTGAAATTTCTGATTTGGGGCATTCAGAGCGAGGACAATATATGTGGGATGACTCGGAACCCAACTTCTCTGCTTGGGGCATCATTTGCATCTGCTCGGATGATGGGGTGGAGAGAGATGGAGCAGGCAGGGGATTTTTCTCTAAGTGGCCATCGTAGTAGCATATGTTGTTCTGTAATTTGTTGTTCCCCAAATCCTGCCTGTTAACTCGTAGTGCCTTTTTTCTTTTTTTAATTTATCAGTGTTCACACCTGTAGTGATTTGCCATTAGGATTTCAGTGGCTTGAGAATAGCTACAAGTTGCACAGTTTTCAGGTTACTAGTCCGCTGTACATGTGAATCCATCTAAAAAGGAGCAGTGTCTTTCTGTTTCTCTGCGTGATTATTTTGCCCAAAAAAGCTTTCATTTTTTTTAAGTAGCACAAAAGCTGTAATTGGCATGCTTTGTAAGGAAGTGTCAATGTGCAAGAGAGTGGAGATCGCTAAGAATTCTTTTACGCGTTCTTTCCCCTTTGCACCACCGCCTCCTCAGCAGGGTCACTGAGATCACTAGCTTTTCTTGAAATGGCCATTTTCACTGGCAGGTGCATTATACCCTGTATTTTCAGATTGTTTTTCCATTCTGAATGTTTGGCAGGTTGATTGCTCTGGCTGCATTGACGGAGAAAGGGCTGACAAATGCGGTTGGGCTGGCTGAAAAGACAGTGATTACTGTTTTCCTTTGTGGCTGATTGAGGCCCTTGAAAGGAAAGATTTTAACCTTCACCATTTGGTTCAAAAGTATGAGCATATATTGAAATCATTCATGCCATTTATCCTAGTTCTGTAAACTTGTCAGAACGTAAAAATCGCTCAATTTCAAGTAATGTAGGATTGGCATACGTCATTATCATTTTGATTAAGTTGGAGTTTGTATTATTGCGTGCGTTATACAGTGTCATTTAAAGCTTTCTTTCCTGCAGGTACAGTTATATTTTTATTGCCTACACTATGGAGATAGGAAGATTTTCAGCCCTCTTTAAGCCCATCACGATGTGTGTGGCTTGGCAGCTGGTATGGCCCACAAGCTGTATTTTGTTTGCAGGGCCGAGGCCTGCGCGGGGACCTCCTGGCGTGCGGGTAATTGCGCGGAGTTGCCTTTGGGGAGAGCCGTGATTGGGAGCAGCCAGGCAGAAAGCGGCGCGGGCAGCGTGTGCGGAGCCCGAGACGCCGGCCCAGCGCCGCCATCTGCCCGCGCGGCCCGGTCAGCTGGCCGGGCTGCTGGGACGGGCCCTGGCAGCTGCTTCCCATCGCTGTCCCCATCCCCTGGCCGCCCTCCTCCTGTGCAGGGGAGGGGGCTGGTTGCCCTTCGTGCCTCGGAGCGGGGCTCCGAGATGGCTGCGAACGCTGCACTGAATAGGAGGCTACAGGAGGCGGCGGCGGGCGCCTGCTGCCGGCCCCTCGCGCACAGATGACAGAGCTGTTGAGCCAATAAAAATAGGCTTTTCAGAGGCTTCTTCCAGCCAGCAGATGAAGAAAAGCCAGGGAATGCATATTCCACAAAGTAATTTAAAGTTATTCTCTGGCTTACAGTGTTCAAGGAGTAAAATGTAGGAATACGAATAGTGCGGTAAACCTTGTCAGTATTCCTGACTATTAGCATTTTATGTTATTCATTGCAATTAGGGAAAACACATTTGGCTGTAAAGTTCTTTTTTGCCAAACATGATACAGATAATGAGACTTGCATTTAGAATGACAGAAAAAAAGTAATTTCCCTGCTATTATCTTTAGCAAAATTTGCCTCAGAATAGCAACCTGAAAGCTAATGTAAGCCATCTTCATGCCATGCGAAGACCCATTAGACTCTGATGGTTTCAGATCACAAGTAGGCAGCTGCTCTGCAGACTATTTTAGACATTTGATTTTTCTTTATTCTACGGCATTAATGTGTCAGAATGTTACAAACACCATGCATCGACTGTATTATTTTTTTGTGGAATTATTAATGCTTCTAAGGAAGATTTCCACTTTGGCTTCTTTACTGTTTCTCATATGCTTTATTTCAGTTTCCATATTTTAAGATAAATGATACCTGTTTATATCAACTTACCTGAGATTCATATAAAATGTTACTGTTCCCCTTAAAAAACTCTGACAGCCTGTCCTGTTTCTCCTTAGATGAGGAAGATGAAGATGATGTGGTTGTACCAAAGCCATCAATTGAGCCTGAGGAAGAAAAAACATTAAAAAAAGAGGAGGAGGAGGAAGGTACAGTTCACTTCAGAACATGTCACAGTGCTGTGAAGAAAGGCATATAGCAATTTTTAACTTTCTTTCCGTTAAATTGACATTAATTTGACTGACTTACATTTTGATACTCAGCAAGAAAATATAAAGTGTGAAATGCATTTAAAATATATGGATGTTATGAAACAAATTTTCCAGTTTCCAGGTTCTGTTTTTCTTTCTCAAAAATTCAGTTTGTGAAGATATATATATTATAGAAAATCTATATGTAACTCTTTTGTAGTTGCCCCTCATGAACTTACAGAAGAGGAAAAGCAACAAATTTTGCATTCTGAAGAATTCTTAAGTTTCTTTGACCACTCCACAAGAATTGTGGAAAGAGCCCTTTCTGAGCAGATTAACATCTTCTTCGACTATAGTGGAAGAGACTTAGAAGACAAAGAAGGGTAACATGAGAGCATTGATTGTTTTAGTGAGAACGTGCAAAACTTGTAACTGAAAGGTGATCTAAGATTAATATTTTCTACTTACCTTTGCAGAGAGATTCAAGCAGGTGCAAAACTGTCCTTGAACAGGCAGTTTTTTGATGAACGTTGGTCGAAGCATCGTGTTGTCAGTTGTTTGGACTGGTCATCTCAGGTAAACAATGCTTGTGCCACATGAAGTAGTTGTCTGTGTAAATTTTGCTAGATCGGCTTAAGTAATTCTTCAATAGACACTGTTCATTGCTAAGTGTTATATATAATAGGCCTTAGGTGCGCCATGGTTCTCAAAAAAAACCTTTAATCTTCTGAAAAAAGTAGCACAACCCTGTAATGTTCAGAAAAAGCCTTCAATATATTTGTTGCTGTTTACAAGTTACATTGTAGAGTTATTAGCTTTAAAATACAAAGCACGCTTAAAAGTAATGGCCTTTACATTTACAAACAAATTACTATGACAAATAGATCAAGATGAGGCATGTAAGTTGATTGTGTTTTACAAGCTAAGTTTTCTATCAGTCAGGTTCTAGGATTGTCCAGACTGTCATCCTACTTACTTTGAACCTTTTTAACTTTACAGTACCCAGAGTTACTTGTAGCCTCCTACAACAACAATGAAGATGCACCTCATGAGCCTGATGGCGTAGCCCTGGTGTGGAACATGAAGTACAAGAAAACTACGCCAGAGTATGTCTTCCACTGCCAGGTATGGGGCATTTATTTCAGTCTCTGCAGGCTAAAGGTTTTATAATGATGGACAAATGCCTTCATTATATTTGTCAGCATAATGATTTTGTTGGGCTGGGTTCATTTTAAACACGTATTGCAAACAGATGTTGATAGCTGGAGACTTCAACACAAACAGAAACACTCTTATATAATGGTTGACCCACAAAGAGGGTTTTTATGTGAAGAGATTGATGGGAACTTTATACTGCTTGAAGTTAGTTGACAGAATGAAATGAAAGTAGCCTGAGGAAATGAAAACTAGGAACATACACTTCAAGTGCAACAGGTGGATGGAGGACTTTGAAGGTATAATGGTGTGAATCTTTCCTGCTGCACCAAGCCGGGGATAGAAGTGTGGCTATTGTTATGAAAACAATGTCTGGGAAATTGCATAGTTCAGTCAAAACTAAATGAATCTGGTGTCAGATTTCCTAGGTAATGTCCTCAGAATGTAGCAAAACATTATTAAAATTGGTGGGCCTTTCTGTGCTAATGCACTGTACTAGGAGAAATATATACCTTTTTTTACTTTATTAGTTGAGGGGAAACTTTATTTCCCCTCTACTTTATTTATCAATACAAGTTGAAACTAAGAGTGCTGGGTTTCATTTCAAGGCATTTTGAATCCTTGTGTAAATTAATAGTAAAATACCATATTAAATAAATCTAAGCAGAAAACTTAAAACTGTTCATGTTTTCTTTGCTTTTAAACACAGCATTGTTGAATGATAAAGGTTTTTCTTTTCTCTTTCAGTCAGCAGTGATGTCAGCCACATTTGCAAAATTTCATCCTAACCTAGTGGTTGGTGGCACCTACTCGGGCCAGATTGTGCTATGGGATAATCGCAGCAATAAGAGAACCCCGGTGCAGAGAACTCCGCTCTCAGCTGCTGCTCACACGGTAGGGGGTGAAATATCTACAAGAACTGTTTTCCCTGTTGAGATGTATTTAACCTCTAGGAAACCCTGTCCAATGCACTTGATTGACGATGCTTAAATGTTTATGTCCGTATTTTTCCAACGCTATAGCCGAGGAACTAGTTTTTGAATGAAACCAGCATCTGTTTTGTAGGGCAGTATTTTTCACACTGTACTGTGATTGATCTTTCATGTGTTAGGAAACATTGTAGACTTTATAATATATTAACTATACCAGAATTGGTTGCTTGAAAATTCCTTTTTCTGAAAATATTTTATATTTCTTAGCATCCTGTGTACTGCGTAAATGTCGTTGGGACCCAGAATGCTCATAATCTGATTAGTATCTCCACCGATGGGAAGATATGCTCGTGGAGCCTGGACATGCTTTCCCAGCCACAGGTATAACTTTGGGTATTTGTGTATTCCAGATAAGGATTTTGTAAAACAATCTAAACAGCATTAATAAACATTTTTTACAATATGCAACATATACAGTTACAGTACCTTTATGACCAGGTTATAAAATATATTTTCTTCCTGTGTAATCTGTAATTCTCTGTCAATCCTTTCTATGTTTTGTTAATATTCTTAAAATTGCATTCACTAAAAAAGGAAGAAATAACTTTCTTATTCCTACCAAACTAAAGAGGTAAAAGTTAAATGACTTGGTGTAAATGTTAATATCAGCAACTTTTTTAAACCCTGTGTACTGCAGGACAGCATGGAGCTTGTTCACAAGCAGTCCAAGGCAGTGGCGGTTACGTGCATGTCCTTCCCTGTTGGAGACGTCAACAACTTTGTAGTTGGAAGCGAGGAGGGCTCCGTGTACACCGCGTGCCGCCACGGCAGGTGAGTAAAACCTTCATTTCTCTAAGGCATAAAAATAGTAAAAGGACGAGTCCCTGTGTGCTTTACACTGCTAAGTGTATTCATAGCGCACGGTCAGTCCGTGGTCTTGAAGCAGTTGAAAATGTGTGTAAAATCCAGCACACACTCTTACCCAAGTAAGAGCTTAATCTAAACCAAAAACATAGAATATTGAGTTGCTTCTATGCTGCTAAGAATTGTTTGCAGAGATGAGGCCAATCTCAGCTCACTTTGCTTTTATTCATTTGAATTGTAGTGGAACATTCCAAACTTGGTATCGGGGCTGTAATAATTGTACAGTAACATCACGCACAGATCCTCAATTGGCCAGCCTTTCTCCTGCTGTTCAATCTATTTTGAAATTGTCCGGCTGTATCTTATCAATTGCTTTCTTAAATATAATTGAGAGTCCAGGTTTCATCTCGAATACACATCAACCTTGCTGCACAGCTCTTTGGTTTCGAAATAACCAAAATTGTATCACTTTTGTGTAACATCCTGCTCATCTTTCCTCCCTCCCGCCTTCCCCTTCCTTTTTATCCCTCTGGATAAAGAGGTTGGATACTGTTGCAGGTATCTTGTTATGGTTTTCTGTCTGAACTTTGTCTTAGCAAGGTACGTGTAACTTCTGTTTAAAATTGGGGAAGGCTCCTGTGCATTTCTGAGGAGGGGCTCTGGTCTTTTTATGACTCGAAGCCTGAAGAATTGTGTGGTTAATCGTGTCCCTGCTAGGTGAGACACAGGTTGCTCCCTGTGGTGTGTTTTGACACTTCAGGATAACAAAAAAGAGATGTTGCTGTTCAGGTCCACATTGAAACCTTGCCTTCCACATGCCTGCTGTGATGAAGCCTTTGGCATGGGGTAACATCTGTAGAAAGCAGGAAAATGTGCTTGTGATTGGGTTTAAGTAAATCAGATGTACGGTTTTCAGAGAAATTAACCTTAATCTTTACAGCAAAGCTGGAATCAGCGAGATGTTTGAAGGACACCAGGGACCCATCACAGGGATCCACTGCCATGCAGCAGTTGGGCCTGTAGACTTCTCACACCTTTTTGTCACCTCTTCTTTTGACTGGACAGTGAAGCTTTGGACAACTAAGGTAACTAACATAGTTCAGTGCTTCTCTTCACCGTGTGTAACACAAGGTGGTGCTGTAATGCAAGTGCAGCGAACTGAGGGCAGCTGCTGATCTCCAGGGCTTTGCACCAGCCTCATTCACCCACAGCGTCCTTCTGGGCTCCTACAGATGAGGAACAAAACTGTTGCTAACCACATGAAGACACTTTGCTTTCCGACTGCGCATCATGTGCGCATTCTGATCCGTTCTGTTCATTCCTACAACCCATTTTCAGCTATTAGTGTTAGCAAGTCCAAATCATGTTGTAAAATCAGTTCAGTCTTTTAAGTGCTATTGAGCAGGGCCAGTTACCGCATAACCTGCATCAGGCAAATGTTTTGCTACAATTTTTAGAGCAGCAGGGGAGAGGCACCAAAACTCACGTCAATTGGCTCCACGCAGGAGCCTGCTATAGGAGCAGGTGTCGCTCGCATTGCCAGCGCTGCCGCTTGCTCTCATCTTGCCATGCCAAGGAACGCGGAGCGCAGGAAGCGACTTGGAGTCTGCTGGTGAGCGTGTGGACTGTCCCTGTCTGAGCAGTGCCTTGACTTCTGAGACCTCAAACACATTCAGCTGGTAGTCTGTTATGATGATATTGGCTTCCTACTGGCTTTTATAGTAGCAGGCAACAAAAAGGCCACATGCTCAGGAAATTATCATGTCTGATAATTAGTTAAGTTTGGCTGTTTTTTTCAGAAGTATGTTTTAAGTCAGAACGTGCATCACGTTTAGCTAATGCAGCGAACACCTCTGTATTTTGCCATGCTCGTCGGTTTTAGACTTTGAAGCGCAGAATACTGTGTGCTTGTTTTCACAGAATAATAAGCCTCTCTACTCATTTGAAGACAACTCAGACTACGTTTATGATGTTATGTGGTCTCCGACTCACCCAGCCTTGTTTGCATGCGTGGACGGGATGGGCAGGCTCGACCTGTGGAACCTCAACAACGACACGGAGGTGAGGCCGAGGCGGAGGCCGCCGCGGGTTGGCATGGGCTGGCCACGGGCTTCCGGCTTTGCGCAGTTTGAGGAAGGTGCTCGAGTTTAACCAGAGCATTTGGATGGGGTTCTTTTGTGAGGAGGAGGAGGGATTGTTTGTAGGTTTGGTTGTTGTTCGTATTCTGGAGCTCCAGCAGGTTATTGTTATTCTGGTTGAATAATATATATTATTCTGTGATTGGTAACTCACATTGCTTCCTATAATGAATGTTGGTGGCAATTAATTATTGCCTTACATGTAGGAGCACAAAATCTCTGTCAGTGCCACGTTGTGGAAGTGTTTTCAGACCTCTGCCAGTTTGGCCATGGCAGCCTTCAGCTTCACACTGGCAGCAGTCTGCTCTGTGCCACTGTTCTTGTTTGCTGTCTAAGTACTTTGGCAAAGCTGTAATTTATTTCAAACTTAAAAAGTTTAAAGATTTGGATTTCCAAGTGTGAGTATAATTTGCTCATAGTATAAACCTTTCCCCAGATTTAAACTGGTAGGTGATGGAAGTCTCCAGTCCCTACTTTAAAAAAGTAAGTAATAAAGTCCAAGGAAGAGCAGCTCTCGTGCCTGCCGCCTGTCACCATGTCGTCAGTGCCCCTGGGCTGTCCCTGTTCCGCCTCGCGGTGCCCGCGGCCCGGCCAAGGCAGCAGCTCCTCTGTCCCACAGCGCAGCACTCTGGGCACTGCGGCCACCGCTCCTGGCTCTTCAGAGCCCTCGTACGACCTGCTTGTCCAACCTGAGCTCCTGTGGGCCACTTGCCCCTCAGACAGCGCTCGGGGACTGGGTGCGCTCGGCTGCCTAGAGCCAGGAAACCCTCCTGCCGCTTTAGCGATGCGTTTTAAATGGCAATGTGTTTTAAATGGATGCAGGTGCCAACGGCCAGCATTTCTGTGGAGGGCAATCCTGCCTTGAACCGTGTGAGATGGACCCATTCGGGCAGAGAGATCGCTGTCGGTGATTCTGAGGGGCAGATAGTTATATACGATGTGGGAGAGGTACGTATACCATACAATGGGCAAAATACATTACAGAACATTCAGTTTGCCTTTAACCTTCTCTGGAACTTATTTTTAACTGTTATTTTTCCTGCCTTAGGAATAAAGCTATAGTTTTCTTCAAAGATTAATTTTAATTTCATATTAATCTTTTTTTCTTTCAAGTATTTTAGCCTAACTTTGTGACATCCATACTGGCAGTATGGCAGCCAGGTAGTCTCTAAGTGTGTTTAAAAAAAAAACAAAAAACAAAAACCAAAGAGGTTTTTGTGTCCTCTTTGTAATTGAATTGTGTTCAATAGTAGTAGTACAAGAAATGTTGAACAAAGAATTACTGAAATGAAGCCACCTTGGTCTAGTTCCTGCTGGGAAGCTGGTATGTTTGGAAGCCATTGTTACAACACTGGGGCCTGTTTCACTGCTATTTCATTACCAGTTGGAGACCATCTCTCAGATTTGCAAGTGTATTAATGAACTTGTGATAGTATCATTTTGGTGATTAAATACAGGGCTCTCCGATTCTGCCTCTCTTAGTTAGCACTTTTGACCTTAACACTATTTTAGAAGTTATATTAAATGAAGCAATGTTGTTTTATGA
>JAUBOD010000244.1:5230604-5252199 GCA_032353885.1 Nothura maculosa | reverse complement strand
GCTCCCTGCTCACCGGGTACAGGGAGGCCCTGCCAGAGCCTTGTGCAGCCTCCCTGCACCTCACACCTAATGGCAGCCCAGGGCTCCAAAGGCAGGATGCAGGCTAATCACTGAACTGCAGTGAATTGTAATTCAATTAATTATAATAACAGTAGGCAAAGAAACTGTTTTCCCTGCACATGTGTAAGTATGAATAATGCTGCTGATCACTAACGAACTGCCATGCAAACACTACGATGCAGCAATGCCATCCAAAGAGGAGCAGAATTTGTTAGGTCTGTTGGAATGTTTCCCAAAATGCCTCCACTTCCTCACCACATTTTTGGGGGGTCCAGGCTGAGGAGCATAGCACACACAACCCACCCTGTTACTGTTTGCAAGAGGGTGAGCCTTGAAAGATCAGTAAGGCCTATGCTGTCACCTATACAAAAGTGCCAAGAATCTGGCTAGCTCATCCACTACAAGTGATGAAAAAGAGCATCATTTCTACGAACCAGGAGAAGGTCTGATGCCTTCACAGGTAAGTGAAAGTTAGAAGCCTTAAGCAGAACTTTGAGAGCAGCACACAGGCTCGTAAAGCTGCTCCTTCTGGTGCTATGACAAGAAGAAAAGAATGTTTTTAATTTAGCCTATTTATAATGTACTTTTAGGTAGCATCCTCCAGACAGGAGATTGGACATCTATGTAGAGACAGACTAAGCTTACTTGTGGCAATGCTCTGGCTGTAACTGGCTATGTCTCGTAATAGTTTGTGGAAAAATGCTAAAGAGTCAATACCAGAAATAAGATTATGATAATTTCCAAACAAGTAACATAGACAAGAAATGTCAAGAAATAAGCCTCATAGTGACAGCAATACAGAAAGGGATTTATGGAAGGTCCTCAACAGTGTTCCAAAATCAGCCCAGCAAGTTCAAGCCCAACAGGTCACACAGCTGCTATCCTGTTTTACTCGAAATACAAACTGCAGAGAGAAAGGACAGAGCATGAGGAGAGATACTAACCTATTACCTAGCTGCTGCTGCTGCTGCTTTAGTGAACCAATCCTCTCTGGATTTTTTAAACTAATTGTATAGGCTTGCTAATAAAGATTTTTGTAATCTAGGCGGAAGCGAAATAGTTGAAACAAAACTAAGCAATGCAGAAAGAAAAGTCACTGATTTGTAAGATACTAGATGATCCACAGAAGACAACAAGAATGGAAAACATCCTTGAAGCTGCTAAATTGTGGCCAGCTCCTCTCCTAAAAATGCCTCTCCTAAAATGCATTCTATAGGAATGCCCCAAATATAATGAAACAAGTATTACCTTCAAATATGAGACAAGAATATGAGCTAAGACAGTCAGCTAGAAGAAAGGATTGTGTTTGGACAGATTATAAATTTGCTCAGCCTCACAGAAGTACTTAAATTTCTGAATATTTACCTGAAACTCAATTTTCACCCCAGTTACCATATTTACTATAGAGAGAAAATAAGAAGTTGATTTCAAAAAAGAGCTACCTACAAAGTGCTTTAGTAAATATCTTACTCAATATTATACATTTTTGTATAAAATAACATGAAACAATAAAACCAATTATCACCTTTTTGATTTGAATTTTAAATGTAATGACAGCAGAGAGAAAAGCACTAATGACTTCTGTTTTAAATGATCTGTTTGTGCTTCCTGTGTTATTGAGCTTTCCAGGAAAAAAAAAGCTAGTCTGTTGCTAGCTATACATCACAGCTGTTTTCTCACATTTCTCAGAAAATAAACTTTGTACACTGACAGGTGAAGACTCAAGCATGTACCAGGCTGCCAAATTCAATCAGGCAGAACTATAAGCAGTCTCCCTCCAGGGCTGCTTCATTGAATTAAAAGCTTGCAGAGGTCAACAACCTTTCTGCCCCAGGTTTTGTTGCAAGCTGAGGGTTTGTACCAGCCTGTCAGCCTGCTCAACTGGAAGTTATTAGTGTTCTCTGCTATAAAAAAACCTAAGGCTTAGACATTTTATAGTGTTAACAATCACAGGGGAATCCCACAAATGAAATCAGCCAATGTGCAAACACTCACAAATCTACCAAAATCAATCCAGATCACTTAAAGATCCTGGAGAGATCCACTAAAAAATACCTTCATTCTCAATGAAAACTCAAGTTCATGTACTGTATTTACATACAGGATGGGATTAGCATCTGGAGCAGCTAACCTTTATACGAAGTAATTTAATGGAAAATTCACTTCCATTTTTAACTGAAACATAAGGACACATTACTTAGTTTTCCACATTCTCATCAGGAGGTAGCCTTTGCAATCTAAAGGGCCTATCTCTTTTTAAAATCTTCAGCAAGGAATACCCCAGCCTTTTGGTAGGAAAGGGGGAAGGAACTCTAAACCTGATTTTTGTAATATGTCAAGGACTATCTATATCTTCCCGTACTAACCATTAACACTACTCAAGCTTCAGTGTGGAAGGTGAGAAGAAACACCCTCTTTTTAGCCAAGCTGAAAGCCCTTTTGTGAATACAACTACTGCCGATGCTACATGTTAGAAACTGGTCCAAAAAAATTCTTCAAACATGTATTTCCCAGGGAACTCAATTCAAATGTAGGCAAAGTTTTCTAAACAGAGAAATAACTTTTTCAGTTCTTATGACTTTGAGGAAAACAACAGCTCTGCTCACACAGCACATACATTGTCATTCTAACTGTACTGCGCATGAGTGAGAACCACTTTTTTCCACGGAAAAGTAGAAGTCTGGTACTTACACAGCCTCCAGCGAGGATCTCTGCAGGCAGTGGAATGGAACCATCCTTCTTAGTAAATTTGTCTCTGACAAAATCATTAACCTGATAAAGATACAATACATTAAAAGTTTTTTGTTATTTTTCCTTCTTACTAACGTGTATAAAGTATATTTGTACCCATATTTATTAGAGTACTTGTAAGTGGTCATCTTTCACACATTTTAGGAAATAAATCCTGTGTATGTTAACAAACAAAAGGATGCCAGAAAACAAATAAACAAACAAAAAAGATACGTACAGTTAGCTTAATAGCCTTTTCTGGAGCAACACCTATCAGCTGAGGTAACAAGCCTATAGAAACAAAGACATCATAAGGCAACATTATCTTCCTAATACATAAACTAATATTTATTATAGCTCTACAGAAATGCCTTTCTGCACACGGGATATCCTTTGAAGTGACTTGCAGATATGCATGCGAGGCGGCTAGAGCACTGCATGCTAAATGCATACCTATACCCTTTTATATTAAGATTTCTACTGAAATAGCAATGAAAAGAGTGACCATAGGGGCCTTCCACACCATGCCAAGCCTGATACTGTTGCTACACAGAAAAAAAATAGGAATAAGAAGGACTAAATACGGACCTATGTCTATTCAAATAAGAGGAGACTTGATTGGAGTTTTTCAGCCTCTTAATATAACTATCCCATAATTCTTGCAATTAATTTTTAATAGAAGAGTAGTTCTGAGATACACAAAAACATCAATCATTTTTTATCATTATAACATATTAAAAATAACGACCTTTGCTTTTTAAAAGCATGTCTTCAGCGTCACCAAAGAGGAATCTCTAAATGGTTTGATTCCTTCCCATGAAACACACAACTGAGTTATTTCACTGCTCAACTGAGTTTAGAAAGAGACTTAACTTCAAAACTTCAAAAACATCTGAATTAAAATTCTCTGACAAACATTTTAGCAAAATGACCTTTACACAGGCAAGCACTGTTCTTTCTAATTTCCAATACTAACTTTAAAAAAAAAGCTGTATTCCCAAATCCACATGCTAATGATATTTCACTAAATATTAACATAGTCTAACATGTTCATTTATATGTTGTTATGTAAGTGATGATAATGGAGACATGGGAACCTAGAACTAGGGAAAGAGTTGCAGAAATATTCAGTATCCATTCACTTGTTCTGTAAGGACATCACAGCACAGCACTGCATTACTTCAACCATACAGATGTTATCCTGTGCTTATGAGGCTGCTTTGGGACACACAGAAGGGGACTATGATAAATTATCAAATTACTTCTACTTGACTCACTAACCTGAATTTCTGGAGATTATGGTCAACTAAAGATAACACAGATTTTCACTTGTGCAGTTCAACATTGTAACATGAACTTCTTTAAACTCTATCACTACTAAGTATTGTTTAATGCCACAAAGAGGAAGCATTAGTGGATGGAATGATTTTGAAAAGGCTTTTGCCTCTGGAAAATAGGCTACTATCAGAATGAATTGCCATTTGACAAAAGCACATAAACCTTTCCAGGAACTAATAGCTTTGAGTGAAAAATCAGTAGATGGCAGTCTTAACTTCCTAACACACACGATTCTAGCAGCATCTGTTGTTTTAAAATCTGTTTTCTTCACAGTCATTTTGGAATATGTATAGATTATAAAACTTAAAGGCTTAGTTTTCATAGAACTGTTAATTTCTTAACATTATTCTGTGGTTAAAGAATATTAGTTTGTTAATGTGTTTCTCAATTTACTGTCAAATATATATACATGCTAAATATATCCAATAATGTCACTAAAACTGTAATAACACAGTTTTCCACCATCCTTTAAGTAAAAAGAATAATAGTTTAAAACTGATAAAGGATTTTTATATTACTTCCTTAAAAGAAAGCTCTGAGTAAAAGTACCTCAATAGAGGGAGCTAATATATGCAGTGTAGTGTTTTCTTCCAACACGGTACATTCTGTGCGATTTACAGACTTACTATGCCAAGGAAAGGTAGTTATTAAATACAAAGAAAGGTTGACAATAACGAAAAGAAACGCTGCCCTCCCAGCCTGAATCTCTGATCTAGCATGAAAAGAAAATCAAGCTCTGCAGCGCCTACACTTTAAAAAAACAAAACTCCTAGACAAAACACGAGCAGACACCCCCACCCACCCCCGGCTTTCATGCGCTGCTAAGCTGCATGAGGCTGCAACACACGGGGCAATGCGGAGAACCTGGAATTCTGCTTGTGCCAGGGGGGCAGCTTAGAAAATACTTTGGAATTAATTCAGGAGTTGAATACCAGCATCCAAGAACATCATGATTTTCTTGACCAAAATATAGAAGTTTTCTCTAACAATCTGAAGGACTTTTTCCAGTAAGCATACAAATCTGTGTGGTAAACACACAGTATTATACTGTTATATTAGAATAGTTAAAATAATCCAACTATGGCACATTAGAACCCAGGTACAGACTCTCAGTCAACTCTTTCCTCGCAAAATGAATGGTTCTGTATTTCCAGGTCAGTATACCTTCTAATTCTGTGAGTCCAAGACTTTAACAACATTCATAATAACATTCATTAAATGTAACATTTTCATAAAGCCACATGAACAAATTACATTAAATATTCTTAAACACGATTATTAAAAACATGCTTAATAACATGATGTTCTTTAAGTGGTCTTTTTCCTCAAGCACAAAGCATTGTTTTTATTCAAAGTAAACATCTCTGATTTAACAGTACTAGAAAACAAAAGTTAGAAAACAAAGCAAAACAAAAAAACCCACAGATTATCAGCTGCACAAGCTGCTACACAAACCCATGTGGTTGGGGAAATAAAAGGAGGGGAAGAAAAGAAGAGGGGACGAAGAGGGGACGAAGAGCGGACGAAGAGGGGACGAAGAGGGGACGAAGAGGGGACGAAGAGGGGACGAAGAGGGGACGAAAAGGGACTCTTGTTGATTAAGATGTGCCTAAGAAATCATTAATTTTGAGACGAATCATAAATGTACTCAAGGAGTTATACGTTACTTGAGAGATACAGCAACAAACAGAAAACCGATTTATTTATCTATAAGATATGAATGACTCACATAGGTTGCACCTATTTCACTAGTATTTTTACCAAAATATTCCTCCTTCTATTCACTTGTATTGAAAATTCTTGTGAGATTACTAAAAACACACAGTCAGAATCCACAAAATGTTAAATGTAACAATTTCTCCATCTTACTATCTTACTACCAATTCCATCTTACTAATGCAATAAAACCTTCTCACACCACATTGCTAAGCTAAAACAGTACCTAAGAGAGCTTTTAATATGATAAAGTTGATAAAAAGTTGTTTCAAATTTTAACTTATCATTTAGAGGAGTTAATTTCTTCTTTAAATTACAACTTGTCTAATTTCCCTTTTGTATGTTTCAAAGTAAAATAGAGTAAGATAACACAATAATAGGCTGCAATTGTTTGAAAACAAGATAAAATCATACACTAAGTCCCACTGTTTGCAGAATGCAGCACAAAATTTGGCATCCTATTTAACAGTCACATTTCAAAATGAGCATCTAATAGTTTTGTCCCTCTTCAGGACAAAACAGAGGGTAATCTGCTCCTGATGTTTGCTTTGAGTCTAAAGTCACTATCCTTAACTTGTGGGATAACAATCATGTCCATAATACATCACAGAATTTAGGACTTATTAGATATTAGAAGCAAGGAACAAAGCAATAACAAAGCAGAGAGAAAAATACTTATTTGCAGGAATTTTTACCATGAACAGCATTCAAGAGAAAATAATTATTAGGGTATGTGAAACAGAAGCAAAATTGTACATGGCATCAAATTTCCTAGTTTTCCCATAAGAGACTAGTTTTGAAGTGTTTAATAAATAAAATCTTTGACTGACTTACCTCTGTAAAGCCCAAAAAAGCCTTCAAAACGCAAAACCTTTTTAAAGCAGTCAAAGCTGTTCTTATACATCAGCTCTCCTACAACTGCACCCGAGGAGCGCTGATTCTGCATTCGAGTCTTCACCAGGTCTATGGGGTATACGGCAGTAGCACCAACAGCTGTAAGAAAGCACTGGGAGTATTAGATCTACAATATAATTATTATTACCATTTTCTACAACATTTACTTAACACTACTTAGAATGCATCACATGAGAAGCTCACCCACTGGTTGGAAGCAAGAAAGAAAAATCCTGGAAGTCTAGAAAAAGGTCTCGAGGAGTATGGATTAATCTATTATGCAGAATATGATACAGACATCAAAGAAAACCAATCAGAAAGAAAAGCAATCAGAATTATCAGTACGGAAATTTGCTACTGAAACGATCAGAGCTTTAGAGGAAGGAGGAGGATACTAGAGCACAGTGGGTGAAAGGAGGGAATGGAACTACCAGAAGTGGTACCGCTGGACAATTATTCACACCTAAGAGTAAGAAATGCACCTTAGATGAACTCAAGTGGCCTAGCAAGGTATTGTTACTCTAAGCCAAGCTGCAGAACAAAACCCAGGTACGTCACTTACCTCCAGCAATGGAGCCCAAAGTGAACCTGTAAGCGGACTCAGCTACCTGGAGCCAGACAGGCCTGCCTACCTCTCCAAAAGATTGCTGTTTGGGGAAAAGGACAAAAAAACAAATGCTTAGAAAACTGCATGGAGAAACAGAGATACTTATGTACTGCCTTTTTTAAAGTTACAGAAGGAATCTGATAAAAACAGGTAGCTTTATGTTAAGGAAGAAAAACATTGAAAAGACTGAATAATTAGTGATGAAGTGTATTTTTCAGGTGCATTTCTCATAAGATATTCTTTATTCCATACTCCTTGCTTAACCAAAACAATTATGTTTATGACAAAGCTCAAACACAACAATCCATATCAACTTTGCTGCTTTCCATTTTGTTCCCTTTAACTTGTAGGGCATAGAACCCCTTCTGGCTCCAATAATATTTTCTACTTGAAGTGGAGTTCTGAATCACAGTGGTAGCATTGGTCAATATGCTGTGTATTCTAAGATCACATACACATTAATACATAGCATAAACATGACATTTAATACCCTCAAAACAAGGAAAAAAAGTCAATTATTCCTCAAACTGTTCTCTATAAGGACCTCTGATTATTTAGTTCCACAATAAGGTTGCTAATTGACAGACCCAGTGATGCACTCACTCACTTCCATCACATACACTAGCGTAAGAGTTTTAAATAAATGTACCTTGTATGGCAAATGTTTGCGGAGATTTATTATATTATGAGTCTTCATATTATAATAACCTTAGAGATGAGGTTATTAGATACAAGGTGACCGATATAAAATGCAAGTATTCACAAACTTGCATTGAAAAGTATGAAAAATTGGCCAAATTGTCTTCCATTCTCTACCTAGGGCTAGGGGATTCATTTTTCCACTGTCCATAATAGCTTGTCTGCAGTTATATAAATGGCCAAAATATTAATTGCTAAAGTGCATATTGAAGTAAATACTAAAGCAGATTCCTCCAGCCATGAATACCTTTTTTTCTTAAAAGCAACCTGTATCATTAGCAGATTGAATCCTAACAGCACAGCTGGTATTTATAGAAGACCTCAGAATGCTAAAGAAAAGCTTTGCTCTGTTGCATATGATAAATATGCCACAAAGATGATTATAGCTAACTGTCCAAGGCTACTTAATTTATATTTGTCTTACTGAAGTATTCAAAAACCAAATATTGATATTAAGACAGCATGTACCTCGGCATACGCTACTCTATTTATAAAGATACTGGATATCACAGAATCACAGAATCTTCAAGGTTGGAAGGGACCTCTAGAGATCATCTAGTCCAACCTTCCCGCTCAAGCAGGCACCTAGAGCATGTGGCACAAATATCCACAAATCAGCTACTGCTTTACATTGTCACAGCATAGCCACAAATTGGCTACTGCTTTACATTGACACACTGTATGTACACAATGCAGGACAAAGGCCTAAGAAATTAAAAGATCACTATATAGAAAAAAAAAAAATTATAGTTTTACAGTTTTTCCACTGCATAAAAGGTTCAGGACCATCCTTTCCTTCCACAAGCTATTTTCCTTCCCTCATATGTCATACCAGAGAAGAATAACAAAATTCTCAGTAGAATCAAAACCATAAATTGTGCAAGTAATAGTTTCTTTTAAATAAGCCGAAACACTTAATCTAAAGAATTTCCACACTATTCTCAAAACATAAGATTTTTCGGACAAAAAACAAAAACAAAAAAGAACAAATAAAAACACAAAAAAAGAGACACAGAAATAATTTGCAAAATACAAAGGTATCTCTTTTGATTCATGTAAATAAAAGCTATATGTAAAAATAATGTCCCAAAAGAATCAGAAAGAGGACTGATTCTTCATTTGAGAGAAAAAGAGAGTATCCTATTTTAGCACACCCATTTCTTTTTAAGCTATTCATTTTCTTTTAAAGTCTAAATAGTTCTCATCAAAATCAAAGCATTACATTTGGATATAAATCCTAATGAATGTGGCGCTGGATAAGAGAGCTCAAATTCTTTGTGAAGGAAATGTCACTTTTATTTCATTAAATAAGTGTTCACAAAGTTTGCAGTTTACTTGCATGTTCAAGATAGATATGTAAATGAATGTAATTAATGCTATAGCTTTCAAATCATGAATATTTATAAACAGAAAATTACTGTAGCTGTCACCCTCATGGTATACTCAGCTGCTAGGCTCTTAAAGCCTAGGGATCTTACACAATGAAAAAATTGACAATAAAGTAAACATGGTTGAAAGCAGGCTAATTTCCATTTCTACCAAATCTACAGTCTGAGTTTATTTTAAAATTTAGATTTTCCTCTAATATGGGATTTTACAATTATATAAAAGTGATTGCAGAGTTGTTTTCATTTTTTCCAGACAGATGGACCTCACAGAAATGATACCCTCTCACAACAGAACATCTTTCACTGCATCAATATGGATAATAAGATAATGCAAGTTTCACTTAGGATAAGGTCCACCACAGGATCGTTCTTGATAAAACAAAGAAAATTAAATGGCTTTACTTTCCAATGTGCATTTTTGACAAAGAACAAAGGCTTAGTTGACAGCAGAAAATATGAAGCAAGAGTGTGAAGAAATGTTCTATTCTAATAATGAGTGAAAGTTTTTCTTTCAATGAGCTCATCTATAACGATATCAAGCTACAAAGGTAAATATGAAATGAAAAACAAAACAAATCAGCTTTTTTATTTCCTAACAGTCTACTCAAAGGTGAGTCAGATCCACGAGGGCACTAATTAAAACCAAAGCTGCCACGTAGCAACACAATTAAGAAATGTTATCAGAAATATTTTTCATTAATCTGGATAAATGCTGTATCTACATTTCTGCACTAATCCATGCTACACTACTTGTATTCTGAAATCTGTAGAAAGACTGGTGGGGCCAGCTGGGAGCAGAAGTCAGCCTAAATCAGGTTATGCCATTTGGTAATCAGGGCCCTGGGATGTCTTGATAGACACCCAATAAGTTCCTAAAATAAATGAAGAGAGAGAACTAGAGTAATGTTGACATTGCTGTCATTCTAGTGACAATGGTCATCTACAAAATGCTCCAGAAGAGATTACTTTCACAGAATATATCCAGCGTAGAATATAATTGTTCCTATTAGCAGCCTAGCATAAGAGATTTCCCTTTATGTTGCTATTAGCAATATCAGCATTACTTCAGGTTGAACTTTAGATCAAGCTTAAACTAAAATTTAAATCACAACTTAACTAGCATTAGACACTCTGCACTGACACGCTTGCAAGGAGAAATCTCTCAAATGATACGTTATATGAAATAAATTATAGTGGAGGCCCCGAAATTTATATTTTTAATACAAATTTGCAAGCCATACTACTGAAACATGGACAGTAGTAGGTAACTGTGGTGGAAACAGAAGCTTGGATAAATTTGGTCCTGTCTCTTTAGTTCTGACAGTTTTAAAAATAACCAAAGTGTAAAACAAATCTGCATTCAAAAGCTTGCTCGACAGCCTGGGGCTCTTTTGCTATAGTATATATTTGTACATTTAATAAAGAAATCATGATAAAGGCAAACCTAGCAAATCTGAATGTAAAGGTCTAGTGAAACAGAACATTAACAATGTACTCTTGTATCCCCTATTCTATTCTTATTTTTTTCCATTTATTATAATAAAGTTGAATTCTCTTGCCACTGTGTAAGTCATATAGCCAATGAGTACAGTAAAACTTAGTGATCATTTTAGATAAATGGTTAAGCCTATGATTTCACCCCATTTTTCAAGAAAGAACATCCTTATATTCCTTGTAGTTAATACTCATGTTTTTACTACCAAAAGTTAATTTTCTTATTATGGGGTTAGATTATTTAGTGAAGTGAAAAGCTTTTCAGGAATGAACAAAAGTACTGTCAGTAAGAAAACCATGTTCCTAAATATTCTTTAACATTACCATGCCATCCTTTATCACTCAAAATCAACATTCAATATCCTAGTTAAAAACATACTCAATTTTGTGCACTAATTCCATCTTCATTGCAACAAATATAGCATACATGTAACTCTGATAGGATTCACATACTCTAAATCTGCCCAATGTAAGTGCAAATAAGCATTCACTTAAGCAGTTTTATTGTATATATCACTCCTACCCACCTGCCTCTGGAGTTCTGCCAAGTTGTAGGGTAGGGCACCTTCAGCCAGTGGTGCTATTCTCTCAATGTCTGCCACAGTCAAGCGCCTTCATATAAGGCCGAGGAAAACAAATTACTGTTAGATAAAATATCAAGCATATTCAATAAAGCATTCCTGGCACACTCTAAAGTGTATATACTAAATTTAAAAAAATAAGCACCTGTCATATTTAAATGTATTTATAAGAATTCTGCTGTAGTGTAATAAAGAATCTTCAGAACTGAAAGTGTGTTCTCTTCATATTGTTCTCAAATGGAGGTAAAGGGAGCTTGGATTATTCAGCAGTGGATTCTTGTTTATCAGTAATATATGACATCATTCAAAAATTAAACAAGTTTCAGGTATCTTCCCTCCATCACAACATTTCACTTGCAGACATCTACTCAGAACATCATCAATATTTAAAGCTAATAATACCAATGTATTCTCATCTTTTGGGACTACTGTAACATATCGGGCTACTTTATATGCCATACTTATGACAGATAACAACTGTGCTTGATGTAAAACAGTCACTCACAAAATGCACGCATATACCAAATGCAGTTTACATTGAAAAGAATACAGTAATAAAATACAACAGAATGCAAAACTTACATTAATTTTGATTTTTCTTTAATTTCACATTGAAAACAACAATGATTAGAAAATGATAAAAATAATGATTATAAATTACCCTGTAACATTGTACAAGTCTGCAAGCTGGTAGAGAATATCTATCTCCAGCGGTGTAACTTGTCCAAATCGAATTGCAGAATGGGTAAACTCCTCTGAATTTGAAAGAAGAAACAAAGCAATTAGGTTATTTATCTTTTTTTTTCTTAAAAAAATGCTTCCACATAAATATCATAGAAAAATCTGTCACCACAAAGCAAAATCCATAATGCAAAGGAAAAAAGATACATGTAAAAAAAAAAATCCTTCTCAGAACCAGCCTTTAAAACTCAAGCATGTTTGATTCCACATCTTTTAATTACAGGAAGAAGCCATCATCAAAGTTAAGAACAACAACAAAAAAAAGTCATATTAGCAAGATTTATAAAAACATATCCACAATTTCAATGGCTACCTTTAATATGTACAGGAATTAACAATGTCCAATATACAGGCATAAAATAAACAATAAGATTTAATCATGGATAAAAGTAACTAAACCTTAATACATTATGGAAATCAATGATTATCTACTTTCAGACTTAACCCATTCTGTCACATTCCCCAGCAGATACTTCTCTATAGGCAACCATGAATCCCCTTTAAGGATGGGTAAAGTCTTGAATCTCAATTCTTCTCCTTAATGAGTTAGCTGAAAATCATTACTAGCTGTGAAGATGGAAATCACCCTCTAAACGCTTCCCACAACAGTGCTATCCTTGCACACTGCCTCTGATTTGCCTTAGCACATATGAAACATCCGATTCAAAAGAGAGAACTTAAATATATATATATAAAATCAGTAAAATGTAGGAAATATGCTTTACCTTTTGTAACTTCAACATCTTTCCTCGAACCTGCTATATTACTGTATATCTTCCTAACAAGATCCATGTTATTCAACAGGGCATTAAATGCATTGAAATAGGAGAAACTGACCTGATGGGAAACAGTTCCACCAGCCACCTGAAAAAATTATATTAATGAAGTTAAGCATCTTAAGCCCTCTGACAATCACTTATTACAACTTATGGGGTAGATTTGGGTAAATTATGAAATAATTGAAGATAGATTTCTAGTAAATGTTCAGCTAATCCTAAGAGACACATGAGGGAGTTGTTATTTGAAAGGACACTGTTCTCTTGGGGGTAAAAATTTGGAAACATTCAGGAAATCATATAATTTACTTTTATAATACAGATACTTTTATAATAGAGAAATACTTGTAAAGAGCATTTACCTTAGATAAAGATGGTGACTTATGCCATTGCATATAGCAAGAAAAAATTATTTTCAAGTCTAATGTGAATAGATACTGGAAATTTAAGACAAGATACCACACAATTAGGCAAGTTGGGCAAGGCAAGATCTGTAGGTAAAGTATGTAAAGTAATAATGTAAACAATGTAATGTAAAAGTATATAGGATAAAACAGTACACAAAAAGTAAGTTTATAAAAGTATAAAGTTATAATTCATATGTTACAGCTTTACCTACAAATCTTGACAGACTATCACAACTATAGCTACAGTACCTCTAGAACCCACATTCACATTTTCCATACTCATCATATACAAGAACAAAACTGTACCTAGTCTCTTCCTGAAATTTGTCATATAACAAAATCTAGAAATCAGATACTTCTGGCCAAAATAAGTATTTTTTTTTCAAACACATACTTTGCCCTTTGCTTTAGTATAAAGTACAGCACACAAACTCAGACTGCTTCCAATGGCACTTTAAATGCATAAAAAAGGTCACCAAACTTGCGCACTAGTGTAGCTGGAAAGTGCTGCCACCCTATTCCAAAGGTGGTAACCTCCAGCCCAAAGGTGGTAATAAACAAAGACAAAGCAGGGGAGAAGCAGTAACAATTTCAAAAATTACAGCTATCAAAAAATTTTATTTTTAAGCCCTTAATTTAAGGTACTCTTCTTCACACTTACTGAAACTAAATTTTCTTCCACAAATGGAGTTAGCATATGCGAGCGGAGGGTAACCATGATGTCACTGAAGTCCAGAGCAGTAATCATCCCGCTTTTATTTTTGTCCTTCAATGCAAATGCTTGTCTTGCATGTTCTGATTGCAGCTCCTAGAAGGAAATATTCAGAAACAGAACATTAGAATCAAGTTCTTTAACCCACGGTTTACAGTAATCCTGCTAATTTCATATTCTTACGGCACGCCTGAACGTGTCTGTGTGAACACCATAACACAACTGTACTTAAAACTTAAAGGTCAGCCCAACTCAAGAAGCCTGAAAACTAGTTCCATCCACAGATTCATTTCTCCATAAAAGGAAAGCCTCTATTCAACTGCAAGGCAATCTTATCTACCACAAACCAATTTGAGAAATAATCTTTACATACCAGGATATTACGTCTTGCCTAATATAATTTACTACATAAATATTTAACTGCTAGGGAAACTTCTGATATTGATCTTAAAGGCTCCAAGTGAGCTCATCTCTTACACATCCAAGATTAACTTATACTATCTCAATCATATTTACTCATTAAAAAGTATATTTGAAAATAAACAGGAAGATGGTGAAAACTACATAATACAGATGTAGAGTGCCCTTAACAGATATCTCCTGTAATGACAGAAATAGTCACTTGTTTCATGCAATTTTGAACTCCTATGCAATCTGTAATAAAAAAGCATATAAAGCACACTGCAGTAACCTAACTGCAAGATAATAATGACACAATCGTCATTAAATTCAAGATCCAGAAAAGGTTGTTTCCTTCTATTCAAGCAAGCAATAAAGCACATTCAGCTGTCACCCACACTTCTGGAAACAGCTAAAATAATAGCCAAGGTACCAGCTTATCCCACCTCTACACCGACTTGTCAGGTCTCACAACATCACTGTTTTCTAGATCAAGTTCTAATAATTTTGCTCTGATTCAGGCCCTAAACCACATAGGACAATGTTAGTCTGAACAAACAAAGCTGCCATATCTAAAAGGAGGGACAACAACATCCAACACAGGTACAGAATGACAATGCCACAAGCCATACTACCTTTCCACACTGAAGGTCTTGCTTATTATACAATGAGCATAAGAGGTTACTATAATCTAAGCAACAGTAGCAGTAAATTGGAGCAGTAAATATAAAATCAAAATATGTATTTGTCACTTTGCTCTGAGTTAAAAGATGCTTCTTTCTAAAAATCTGTTTTCTTCTGCACAAGAAACAGCAGTTTGTGCCTGGGATAGCTGACAATAAGTGGTATCAAAGCCAGGACATAGTTTCTTCCTTGAAAGTAACATCAAGGTACACTGCAGTCTTAAAAGACTGTATTACCCTCTAGTACCTCAATTTACATTACTGACTTCAGATCCTACGTAATTACACATTTTTTCTAGAATCGGCTCCATATCTACTATTATCCTGGACAATAATTAGAGATGTTATCAAAGCATATCTACCAATCTTTACTACTAAATTGTATGTCCAAAATTACTTTGTAGCAAAGATCAGCTTTCGTAGTACATCATCTATTTTTCTTCAGGCATACGAGGTAGAAAACTAAAAGAAATATCATGAGGTGAGCACTGCATATTACCGGATTCAGTACAATCACCTACACCAGTTTGCAAATTCCTTTCTCCTGAATTATAATGTGCTTTCCTCCGACTTTCTTCTTCCTCCATCATTTATAACTGTTGTCTTCCTTTATTTGCTTCTAATGAAATAATCAATTGCATAATATGTTTCAATTGCAGCTTTTTGGTTAGCACAAAGTTACGGCCTGGTATCTAGAGGGAGCTTCAGCAGCATCTCAGGAAAAGAAAAAAAACAGATTTGTCTCCTGAAAAGTTGGCTGCACTTAAGACCAAACTTCCAACACAAATGTAGTAGCATGTATCACAACTAGTGAGGAAAAAAAAAGGGTGGGGGTGGCAAGCAGGCAGGGAGCAAGTGTTAAGATAACCTTTATAGAACTAAAAGAAATATTAAAAGAGTTAGTAATTTTCCTTGAGAGGCTATATGATCAAAAACAACTGGTTACATTAACGATGTAATATTAAAGATCTAAGCTTTGATTAAGGTTATTTTTGCTATTACATTCTTACAAGAGAAGCAGCAGATTCTCAATCCCGTTTAATAACAATCAGTAAAAAATAAAAAACAGTAAAAGGATTAATTTCATAAACAGTATTAGATCAAGTTAAAGCGAAATTAATATACAGTGCTCAGACAATTAGCATGCAGAAATAACAGTTCATCACAACTTTCAGCATTAGTAGATAATCAGTATCTGATAATGATTATCACTACCAGCAAAAGCTCAAAATTTGTAACAGCCTTAGTACATTGCAAGAGAGAAAACTGAATTTCTATTCTACTTTGAAAGATGGTTAATAACTGACCTGAAGAAACTGCGTGAATTCTGAATAGTTAAGATGCTTCTTCCTGTTATGCCCAAAATGCAGTCGAATGAATTCACAGTCCCAGTTAAAGGGGATTTGAAGATGAATAATAGTTTGTTCAAATATTTCTTTGACATTTGCTATGGAGGAGGGAAAAAAGAAGAAGTGAGCTTTCTAGTACAATAACTTAACAAATGTTCCAGGCAGGATGCAGACAAACGAAGTTTAAAGCAGCTGTTTAAGCTGTTTTAGTTTTGTTAAAAATAATTGCTAACTGAACCTTCAAAGACTTGTATAAGAATGTATTTGCTATAGAGCACAATACTTTCTGTATTGCTACATAAAACCTTGGAGAGTTTTCTTTAGTTCTAATTAAGAAACAATTTCCCTTGTGCGTGACAAATATGAGTTATTTTGCATTCTGATAGAAAAATCAATAGTGGTTCTGTCTCTGCCAGGAGACAAATTAAGTTCCTTATCAAAAGCACGAATACCTACATTACAATCTCACGCAATATTTGTCATACTAAGTATGGTTTGATTGAAACTTGATTATTACAATCACACTGTCTGAATATGTCTATTGAAGATAGGTATAAGAAATGCCATCTAAAACATATCATTAACTCAGCAGAAAGCACCTTATTAAAAGCTTTTGATAAGGCCCTAGCACAAGAATCAAATCCTATAAAACATAATTGGTAGTCTCAGTTATTAAAATGTTTTAAGATAAGTGAAGATAGAGATGTCCTCTTTTAAATGAAGTAAAGAAAAACCCTGTCATTTCAGAATATGGAATTCTCTGTATGTATACAGTGTCACTGAAATCTCAAATGCATAAAGCTGAATCAAAGCTGACTGAAGTCAGACAAAGCCTTACTTGAAAAAAAAAAGATTTATTCATGTACAACATTGTGCCTCTGTAAAACAAGCCCATTTTCTATGCCAATTATGAGACCAAACACTAACTGGACACCTAGCCAAACCACATGAACACTTATTACTATTTACCTCCACTTACCAGAATTGATTTTAACTTTTAATCAACTATTCTAAAACCTGCCAACATAAAAATGATACAGAGAAGTTTAATATTTTTTGATACTCATTATGGACTGTCTACTTGGAACAAACGTGTTGCTTTGTCTGCATTTAAGGATGAATTAATCAAGTAGTCCTTTCAAAAATCTATAGCAATTCTGGTATAATTTTATAAATTTCAGTGGGGAAAGGATTGCAAATCCTTAGAAGAAATCCACTTCACAATAGGAACACACAAACTGGAATTCCTTGGCTAGATCACTTGCTTCACCGAAGATTTGAGATTATAAAAGGGCAGACTATGCTGGTCAGTGATTTAGCTGTAACTTAGTCTTTACTTAAAGGTCACATACAGACAATAGTGAAACAACTACAATTTAAACCATTGTTTCCACTGCAAGGAAAGCTAAAAGGAGGTTTTCAGATAAGTGGGAAGCCTAAGAAAACCTCAACAGCCTACTTGTAATTGTCTGCTCTTATCTATTGACATCAACATTGGTACTTCCTATGTTCTAAGCACTAAGAAAATGAAAAAATCAACAAATATATAGTGTTAAGCTATTTTATTTTGCCATAATTCTTTGAAAGCTTTGTCCATAGCACATTTTTCATCCATGCTAAGGAAACAAGAAAGGCAAATTTAAACGTAAGTACTACGGATTCACTGCAGCTTCTGATCAGGCTACCTAGAGTCTTTATAACTACAAAAACAAACAGATGAAAGCAGCCTACTGCTGAACTTTCAAAGTGGCACTGAACTGTAAAGGGAAGAGAAGGCAGCTCTGCTCAGTTGGATCTACTGCCTTGACTAGTAATACACGAACCGAGTGGAAACTGCTGACTGCTTCCACACCTATAAAAATGACTTCTGTAAAGCACTGGTTTCTTCTAATGAGAACTCAAGGAATAACATGCCGAAACAGACAGGATATTGCAATTGCTTTCAACAGTTTCCAATGTTTGCTTCAGAATGTTAAATTTTAAAAAGTTGCATTTTTTTTTCTTATGCGATTTTTTTTTCCAAATTAAGGTCTTCTCCTTAAGAGCTCAATAGTCCATTCTTCCACTGAGTTTTAATACAACTTAAGCCATTGGTCTTTTCTAAACTCTCATTCAAGCACTTCATTGTGTACTAACAACTGAGAATTACTTTTCCACACTATTGATTTTCCTTCTTAAAGAAAGGATTTACAGCTAGTCAACATGGCACAAATCATTATATTTTAGCACATAAAAATAATACGGGCATATGAATTAAAAAATTTATATATGTCTATGAAATATTTAACTAATTTTATATCTTAAAATAAATATTGCACTTGAAGAGCACAGCACATGGCTGTAGAGGTTTAAAGATTCTATCCAAATTAGCCTGTTGCTTCTCTGAAATTTCAGACACCTTAAACATTTTTCTTCTCCAAGATAATTAGGCAATCACTGACAGGGTATTCTCAAACATCCCCAGATAAGCACTAGAAATTGCTACTATCACAGACTAGCAATAATTCCTTCACAATATATCAAGAATATCATTTTTAATCCAATTTTGTTGGCTCTTTCCTTATGTCAAAGAAAATAGCCATCACCACAACCAACAACTTGGTGATGAGAAAAGCTGCAAAAGGACAATCACATTTCAGAGATTATACATAATGTGCTCATCACTTGCACTTTCACCACACTATGAGCAAATGTCTTGTTTTTAATTTATTTTTTCCACAGCACAAGCAAAGAACTGACAACACAGAAAATAGGCAACATTAAGGTACCTTAATGTTATGCTCCTTCATTTTTTATATGAATTAAAAACAAGTAATACTGCTACATTAAGAAAAACTACAAGTAGTTCAAATTTCCATTCTGCAGGTGGCAAATAGTAAATTATTTTTATACTGTTCGTTTTAGTATGACTTTTTACAGAATGCAATCATTGTCCCTGTCAATAAGTATTACTCATTTATTAATGTCCTTTCTTACTCTTTGCTCACCTTTCTGCAGTGGAATTCTTTCCTACTGAGCTGGTACTTTCTTTCCAGGCTTAGGGCAATTCATTTTCTTGTCTGACAGGCATACAAGTCAGCAGTGTGATGACTTACTCAACTTACCATCAGACCCAGCAACAACAAGCTACTACTCTAGTGCACTAGTGCATTACCTCCAAGGTGACACACATTCGCTCCAGATCGCTTCAGAATTTCCCCACCCAGTCATTTTAAACAAATTAGAGCTGCCTGGAGCAGATACCTGCAGGCATCATACACAGGACTCTGGATCAGCCTTCATCAAACACCGTTACCTATCAGGCTCAAAGAAACAATGCAAGAAAAACAAAGTTTTTAGGCAACCCTGAATTTCAGAGAAGGAAGAAGAATTTCATAAGTTATGAACACTGAGAACTTTTTGTTGATCACTTTGAGTAAAAGACTGCAGCAGAGCAGTGCTTTACCCTGCAAAACAGCTGTGCCCAACGATAGCATCACTATCAACTCCATTTCTTCAATGACACTCAACAATTTTTAAAAATGCACTTTATTTTGAAATTGCTTGAAATTTTTTTTTGAAATTTGTTGACATTGACTTGTTGCCAAGTTAAAGTTGCCACTGTAGTTTTAAGCAGCTGCAGCAATGTGTATCTACCAACACATGCTTTTCACTAGCCATGAGGGTCAGTCAAGCTGAAAGGCATCATTTGCAATAGAACAGAAATGAGCAGAGTGCTTGTCATGTTCTACTTACAACTAATATCACTCTATCATTCTAATTGACATGGAAAATTTCATGCTAGAGCACAGATTTTCATTTAGCCTGCAGATTTTAGGCACTGCTTGAACTTTTAGGAGAAACACATCCAAGAATTACACTATTCCATTATACACACAGAGTGAAAAAATAAAAATATGAAACATCATTCTCCTCTACAACTTGCAAACCACATTTTCAACTGTTTATATTTAACCAAAAATATTTATTTTTCCAATACTTTTTCCCAATACATCAGTCAATTGTTCAGTGAAGAGCCCAAATGGTTAACTGATCCTAGCACGAATTTGTGTGTTTGAAATATTAAAATTCTTTGCTTAAGCTTATCATCTTTGGTAAACAACCATTTTTGATCCATGGTCGGAAGGAGGTCAGTACCTCAGGCAAGTCTTGAGGTTGTAACTACTTATTTAATTATTGTAACATTTTGTTTTGATTCATAATCTTCTGAAGAAACATACAAATAAAAGGACAAGTTTGGTTACGAGAGTATGCTACAGGTATGCTCTTTAGATTTTTTTAATTTGTCTATTCAGTCATCTACGGTTCCATCAGCATACAATGCAGTCATAGGTACCTAATGTATTTTATTGTATTCCATGCTATAGATTTTTCACTTCATTTGCAAATATATATATTTTTATATATACCAGAAAATGGCTTTCTCTATGAGATCTCTACAAGAACAGTTGGAAAAAGCCTTGAAATTGCACATTCCAAAGTGACGCAGTCCAGATCACTGTATGGTTTGTTCAAGGAACAGAATATAAAGAATTCTTTCATTTCCAGCTAGATAACTACTTCAAGAGAAATGCCAAGAACAGTCACAGGTTTCACCCTTTCTCCTTAGTGAGAATCATCTGCTTCAGCATTGAAATAGAGCAAGTAGCTCACATAAATTCAACATTCAGGTTTCCTTTAATCTCAATTCAAAAAGATCTTTGAAGAATAGCAATTAAAAAAAATCCTTAGCGTAACAGCAATAATTTTATGAGCTGTTTCTAAATATTTTGTTTACATTAAGGAGTTTGCACTCCGTGATCAAAAGAGCAGAAGGGCTGCCAGTCTTCTCTGGCTAAAGACAGTGACACAGAACAAGAACAATAATGATGGCAAAGAAAAATCATCTATCTTTATCAGCTTGAGCTATATCTTCTTAGTATCTTACAGCTAAAGCAGTATTGTAAGGGCTCATCAGCAAAATATTTCCCATTAAATATTCACTTAGCACTTAGGAAGACCTTTGATCCAGAAAATAAATG
>JAUBOD010000244.1:5219051-5230504 GCA_032353885.1 Nothura maculosa | reverse complement strand
AAGGGCTCATCAGCAAAATATTTCCCATTAAATATTCACTTAGCACTTAGGAAGACCTTTGATCCAGAAAATAAATGCTTTTTTTCCTATTTCTCCATGATTTAAAAAGTGAGTTAATCTACACTGTTATTCCTATCAAGGTGTTATTAAAACAGTCATGTTCTTGCTTTTTATTTAGCAAGCTGCCAGGAAGTGCAGCTCAGTACAGCTAGAACATACAGACCATACCACACAAACTGGTTTACCAGATTGCTCAGACACAGCAGTGGCAACTCAGTTTTATAGCATAGGATACACAATGCACATATTGCTGCATACTATCTGCACATCTGCAGCACTCATTCAATAGGGGTTTTGGGATGTCCAAAACTGCTGAAGTGTTCCAAAGTAATAAGAAAGTAGATGACACAGTAAAGTGACTAAGAACAGCACATAAAAGGCTTCCTATTTCAACAATTCTAATTAATATAGGATATTACATAGACAAAAATACTGATTAGTGTAGCAGAGGGGATACGTATTTAAACTAAATAGTTTCTGAAGAGTCATAAGCTATTTGCTCCTTTCCATTTCCCAGTATGTTGGACAGAGATTTGCTGTTATACAATTTAATCAATAGTTCTCTCCCCAGAGATGAAAAGGCGGAACTTTTGGAGATCAGTGGTAGATCGGGGCAAAGGAGACTGCAAAAAGAGAGACTCCGTATGGTCTAGGTCCATGACGGTAAATAAATTCTAAAAAAACAGAGGGTGTGAATCTGAGTGAAGCAAGTTGTGTTTAAAGACACAGACCACACAGCTGGTCTTTCAAAAGAAAAAAAAAAAGTCAACAAACATACTTAACTCTCTCCAAGTAAGTGAAAAATCCAGGTAGATCAGGATGCTTTTGAAAATGACATAGAGTCATACCGAAGTAGTTTGGGGAAACAGCCAACTTGCAGGCAGGATCATTTCTTACCATAGGACCAGGGCCAGCACAGTTTTCTTCCAAGGTTTTGGTCTCAGCTCAGCTTAAAATGCAAGACCAGTGCTGGGTTCAAGTTATTGCCCCTAGAAACCCAACTTGATTCTGTGCATCTCTCTTCAGCAACCCCAGTTCCTGATGCACAGTGCAGAAAAACCTAAACAAATCCATCTCAATTCTGTCAAGAATTACTGGTATGAGTTAGCTTTGAAATCAATATAGTCAGATAGCATTGCATATGAGGCAGAAAAGCTTGGAAGGCTTAGGTTTGCTCCCAAAACCAACAGAATTTATCTACAAATTGGATATATTATCCTCTGAAGTAGTACTGACTTGTCTAATTACAATTTTTACCCTGCTTGGCTACATTTATTCTATTTCAGTATATTTCTAATAATTTATTAGAATTAGATTTTTTATATATATGACTAACACACAGAAATATATACCGTATGTCAAATTTTATAATATAGAACTATTAACTTACTCTCTTTTAGTTTGAGAGGCAAATTAGTTTAATTATTCATACTCCTGCTTGGAGTGCAGACACTACTAACTAGAGAGACTTGGCCCTTCCTTTCTTCTTCATAAAGGTTCTTTAATCAACATTCAAAGTATCACGTTTCACCTAAATGATTATCTTCCTCTAAAGACTTTGTACTCTCCTAGCCTGCTTTTCATTTTCCTGTCTTCACACAGAACTAAATTCTATGCTTTTCTGTTTGTGTACTGTGAAAATGAAGGACTGCATGCCTCATTTAAAAAACAGCTATGATCCATAAGATTGACGTGGAAATAGACTGTAGAGTTATCAAATCTGAGGTATCAAATACTGAACGTGTCATACATCATCACTCTTTTTTTCCCCCCACAGATATGAACATTAATTTGTATAATATCTCCATGGTTTAAAACAGAAAGCAAGCCATTTTACAAATAAACCAGAAGAAAACAAAACAATAAAAATAATACTGTACTACAAATTATGTATCCAATTTGACGTGTTGCAAAATACTACTAAATATAGTCAAAATACTATTAAAGATAATAGTAAATCCAATACAAATTAATTTTTAAAACAAAAAAGTAAAGTTCCTCTGAACAGCTTCCTTTTCAAAATTTATCAGCTTTATAAAAAATATAATTTTTGTTATAAAAATTCAGAGAGAGATATTGAGCAAATTTGTATAATTTTGTGCTTTACAGTTTCTCTTGACTTATCCTTTTAGTTTTTAAAAATACTGATCTGATTTTAAAAATTATGATTCTCTGAGTGAAAAAAAAACATGTACAATCTGAAATTACTTTTCGTTCACTTATGGAAGCAGCTATTTCAAGTTGTTTTCATATAAGCTACCATGTGTGTATCTCCATTTCTTGTGACTTTTTTAAACATATGGTCATTAAGAAAGTCATACAATTATAAATTCCTCATGACCTGATGACCTCATCTCTACATATATTCTATGAGATTTTCTTTACAAAACATTGAGTCTCCAAATTGCTTAATATTTGACCCTTTAGTTAATCATGGAATTTAACAAATATGATAATTCAAGTCATGCTGTTTACATAAAAAGACCCCTGTGTGATTTGTTTAAACTTTTTTTCCAAAAGCAGTTGCAATAATTTTAAGAAAAATCAGCTAGTACAAAGAGTAAGTGGTTACAAATCCAAGCACAGTTTGCATTTTCTTTATTGAGAGATTTATTCTTTTGGATAGAAATAACATGTAATTTTCATTCCATTCATTAAAATTATCTAATTTTCATTAACATACAAAGTTTTAAAAATAAAAGCTAATCTTCAAATTGCAGAGTTAATAGTTACTTAGCAACATCATAAAGTGGTATTGTTAGCTTAAAGATTTTTGTCCAGTTACTAGTTTATGTGATTAGGATAAATAAATAAATAAATAAATATCTTAAAGGCTACAATCATAGCCTTATATTCCAAATACAAGATCAAGTTGGAACTCACGTTCATGATAGTAATGTAGGTCTTGTTCCTCAAGAATAGGAACATTCAGTTAAGAATTCTAAAAATTAGACCTTCTTCATTTCTATTTCCAGCTCCTACGAAATCTAATGACAATTCTCCAAGATCTCGAACATGATTTAAAAATCTCTTACCGCAGGGGCTTGAAGTCCGTAACACAAAGAATTTTGCTTTGGATGACACTGAACAAAGAAGCATCGTATCAAATACTTCAGGAATGTGAAAAAATCATGATTCAGGAAGACAGAGTAAAATATCTTTCATTTACATGTATTTCTTAAACTTGAGTGTTAGGTAACACTTGGAAGAAAAAAAACACATCTTTTTATACAAACTCAGGAAATCAGTGCTTTAGTGCACAGTAAATATTTCTAGCTGCAATGAACTACTGAACGATTCTTATAGTCTATACTATTACTATTTTTTTCTCAAAGTGGTTTTCTTTAGATGTTCTTACCAAATGTTACTTCTCCATTGCCATTCTTGTCAAACAACTGAAAAGCAACAATGAATATTGCATCTGGCGTACACAAAACTGATTCAAATGCCAAAAATTCCTGATAGGAAATCAACCTACAAAGCAAAAATAAAGCAGTTGTTACCATTTCAAAAAATATTTACAATACCAATGATATTTTGTACTTGATGCTCCAGAAAACTTTATGATCAATGATTAAATACAATTTCAATGTAAAATTGAAATAATTTTTAAATTTATACTAAAGATGAAAAGAGAGGTATTTGAATATCATCATTTATTGTCTGGCAATCATAAATTTAAGCACATAGCATTCAAAAGTTAAGATACCTATTAAAAAAAACCTTCCAGCATGAAATTTAGAGGCCTGTCAGAATATGTATATATGTAGTATATATATAAATGCCCACTTGTAAAAAGTTATTTTAAGGTACACATAAGAAAATATGTATTTTTTTCTTAATATAACCTTTAACATATGTAAAAAAAAAAGTATGATCAAAAGTTATATTTTAGTGTGTATACACATACACACAGACATATAATACAGTTCAAATATAACTTAAACTATAAAGTTACATATTTGAGAACTTAAATAAATAAATAAAATAATGTGTTGGGACAGGAATGCTGTTTCCAGCAGATGAGGAAGCAGAAGTATCACCAGACAGGGCTCTAATGACATCTCTGGAATCCTGCACACAAATCAAGGCTCTTGCGCTGAAAAAGATAAATTCAAACTGGAATTGATACAGAGACAGATGATCAACTTGCTGATTCCTAAGAGCAGGAATATTCCCTGTGCTCCTCCACTACGTGGGCAACGAAAGCAGGAGCTAGACAAAACACCACAATGAAGAGTCCCATCCAATTGAGCCCACTGCATTACAGGCTCTGTAACAATACCAGATCAGTCACCTTTCATTCCACCTGTAACATTCCAATGCTTTTAAAATTTTTATTTTCTCTTATTTCTTCCCTATTCTTCTAGCTTATTTTGTATGGTTTTGAAGAGTGTATTTATAATACTACAACTCTTTGCCATATTTCTCCACAACACTGGTTTAAGAATTAATGTACAGCACTGCTGTGACACTACTCTGCAAAACATAAGTCTTTCTTCGGGATCAGCTTACAAAACATAGATCCTTCTTCAGGACCAGTTTAAGAACATAATTCCAAATTTTGGAAACTGCTTTGTGATAAGTCAAGTAGCCAAAAGCAAGCAATTAAACTGAAGAACTTGGAATGACCACTGTTAAGTTTTTAAAACTTTGAAAATAGCTCCTGAAGTCTGATGGCACAGGAATGCTTTGAGTGTTTTACTTAGATTATCAGTCAAATCATACTGTTTTAAATAGACATCAGATAAAGAAATTTAGGCTAAATTCTAATTTAGACTTCATTACTGTAATTCCCGAGAACATTTGTATTTGTAATAGTTAAGAAGTAACTCTGAAAGTGAAGGATCATCTATTTTAAGAATCACCTTATAAAACTCCACCAGATCAATTTAGTTTTGTACTACAGTAATAGGAGAATGCAGGAGCAGTCTGAAAAAAGTTACATCAAAGTATGGACAGAGTAATTAAAGAAAAAATAAAATAAAATAAAATAAAAAAGAAAAGAAAAGAAAACACATGCCTACTGAGAACCAGTTACCAAATAAGTTTCTTTTCTGTAGGTGCCAAACACNNNNAAAAGAAAAGAAAAGAAAACACATGCCTACTGAGAACCAGTTACCAAATAAGTTTCTTTTCTGTAGGTGCCAAACACAAGTCAACAACAATTAACAAGGAAAAGTTGCCAACATGCTTGGAGCATTTATTTGAGGGGTAAGTGAGCTTAACAGAAAATGGAAGAAGAACCAAGAATTAAGTTTCTTAACATAACCTAGGCCTTCTCAATGACTTGCTGTGGATTTCCATTTCATGTACAAATTCGTTGATGAAACTTGAGTAATAATGCCCCCTCCCTCAAGTTTTATAAAATAACTTAACTCCTTGGAAAGATGTAATGTATTATTAGAATCTGAGGAAAGATCACAGTAATTATTCATGCTATAGATTAAACTCTCTGTATAAATAATGTAGTTATCAGAATCTGGATTTTGTAATACTGCAGCTCACTAAAAAGTCTAGGAAGAATATGCTTCCAGATATAAAAATAATTAAAGATGATTATTGCGGCACAATAAATTGTCCATATGAAATAGTGATTAGAGATGAACACAGATTGAAACACTTAAGAAAATAAACTTTAGACAAGTATCAGCAAATTTTCAGACAGAAATTTTGTACTCCAGATCATATGATTTCCCATTATCTCAATCTTCCCATACAGTAGTAGATAAAGTGCACTTACCCATAAGTAATACTGATTACCTTGCTTTGAACAACATTACCCACATTAAAAATAAAACAAAAACTTATATTCACAGAGAAAGCAACAAAAAAGTGACGCTTCAGTGTCAACTTCTGCTGAAAGCAATAAAACAAATTATTGATTTCTTATTAAGGAAGGTCCTTTCATAAAACATTTTCTGAAATAATGCACACTTTAAAACGTAACAACTTCCAGACAGACAAGATATTCAACATGCTTCACTAACCATCAGTTAGACTCTTATTTCAGTAGGTACATACAGAATAGCACTTTCATCTTTAACAGTACAGTAAACTACAGCTACGTGCCACAAAGAGCAACATACTTTATTTGGAATTAAGTTTATATATCTATGTCTACAAAATATAAATTTTATTATTTATCTATTTATAGATATAGATATAAATTTATAGATATAGATATAAATCTGACCATCTCCCTATAATATTTATCTCAAACATATGCAAATGATGCAACTTTGTTCTTTAAAGAGCCATCATGTAACACTGCAATAAACAGGAAGTTCTATATTTCTTATTTCATATATAATGTATACAACATTTGTAATTTTATTTGCAAAGTGCAAGTAGTGTACAAACTGCTCTAAGCAAGCTAATAAAATACTCTTAAAACACTAAAGGATGTCATAACGTAATGATGTCAGATTTATTCATTTTATCTTACACATCTTAATCTTTCCACTTTAACAATATTGATCGTGGACCTAAGTCTGTGATGGCCTTTCCCAAGGCAGTCACACTATATTAAAAATATTTGCAATTCAATCTACTTTGTATTTACAGTAATTGTCAAAACTATTTTAAAACAATTTAAAAAAATACTTTAAACACTTCACTGTTTTTTTATATACATATATATATATATAAATATATATAATATTTTCCCTTCTTCAAAAGTATAGTACATTGTACTTGGGAAAAATCTCATTACTCAAAGAAGGTTAAAGCATAATCAAATCAGCAATGCATTTGAGAAAATGGAATAATCACAGAACCTCAAATTTATCAACATATTACAGGCTTCTAATAGGAAGTAAAATTCTCACCCATCCTTTGTTTGATCAGCCACTCCAGCCAACAGCTGTACTGTTTTAGGATTGTAACGTGGATCTGTATACAGTCCCAGGTATTTCTGCACGAAATCTTCTGGGGTCATGTAACGCTCACCATCCTTCTCAACACTGGCATACTAGAGCAAAAAAAAGGAAAAAAAAAAAAGAAGCTAGAAGTCATTTAATACAAATTATTAGTGATTACCAAAATCGTATCTTTAACAAAGGTTATTTAAAATTGTGGACAAATGTCTACTTTGAGATTAAAGGGTTTGTTTAAACCCATAGTGCTAATATACTCGTTGCTTAACAGCAACAACCAAATTTTCCCTGCAGAACAGAAGTGTTTATGCAAGGACAACTTCTAATATCTTCTTTAAAAAAAAAAAAAAGACAATTACATATTTTCAGAAACTGTTGGTTATTGGCATAAATTTACAAAAATTACAGATATGTTATACCTATCCATTTGTACCCAAACTGTAAAACCATGGCACACAAATATTTTTCAAACGGCAATTACTAGAGTGAATAGGAACAATTGTTCAAAAGATGCCTGCTACTAGTAATTGTGGGACAGTATTACTCTTTTCATAAGAAATGATTTCTCAGAGTTATTTTTGTTATAAAAGTAATGGTTTTGGCATTTCTTATTTAAGTAATTTAAGTGAAAACAAAACATAAAAGGATTTGAGTCAGCTAAAATACTCTGATGTGATTTTGAGCTTTGATTTGAGTTTAATTAACAACAAAATAAATGCTCACATCTAAATTCTAAGCAAATTTTAGAAACACTAAGTAATTTAAATAATATTAATACAAGTCATTAAAAGTAAAACAGCCAAGCATGTCTTGAACTAAGACCATGAGGCCAATGCAGAAAGTATCACCCGTTCCTTTGGCAAGTCAAGCCTACTTCAGGAGATGCCAAGCACAGGACAGTATTCGGCCGCACCTGCAGGGAACCAGCACCACCAGTGCGTTCCCACTCCGTCCGTGCTCGGGAACACAAACAGCGCGCGACTCGCTCTCTTGCTTCTCGCAACATCACTGACTGGCAAGTAGCATTGAAGTCAGGGGGTACAAAATGAATATAGGGAAAATGTACTACATAAGTTTAGATCCTGCTTCATGTGGCAGTATAGTTGCAGGAAAGAAAGGTCTCATTTATTTATAACAGACATGACAATGACCTTAGAAATAAAACCTAAGTTTATTGATAGCAAAGTTAAACTATATTTGTACCATGGAAAATAAGAAAAAGCTCAAGAGAATTCAAGTTTGCTAAACTATTGTAAGCCAACAGTTGAGTATTTGGCTATTGAGTTCATTTCTCAGCATTTTCACTCTAGAAACCTGTAGGCAAGTTTATTTAATATCTTTAATATCCATCTCTTATGTTCACTGTCTACTGCATAGGCTACTTGTACAAACAAGTGAATTAGGTGCAAATCTTCAAAGTTTTATGTAGACCTGGGTTCTTTCTGAACAAGAAAAGTTATAAAACTTCACATCAGTTTCTTTAGAATTTTCATTTTGGAAAAAAAAGTGATTTAAATTCATTTTTAAGAAGGTTATTCACTTTTCTAGATTCTAATTGTTAAAAGATTACTACAAGAGTTCTCTGCAGAGAAAACATAGTTAAACGCAATGCTCCCGCCTCCCACAGCCCAGAAGTACATAGTGCAACATGTACAGTAGTGAATTCAAATTTCAACTAGCGGCCTTATCTGTAATTTGTAACTCTTTCAAAACATATTGTAATATCTTCGCACAGCTGACACAGCTTTATGTGACTTATTCTACCAGGGACTCGCAAGAATTAGAACATTAATAACAAAAGAGCTTTAAACCTTGTATTTGAGTGTTAAGATGAATTCACATGTCTCATTCGTGTGTTTCGGCTGTATACAACCTATCCTACTTAGCCAGGACCCAGTTTCAGCATACTCCAGTTTCAGGAGCTTGCCTCAGTATCACTGCCTCATTAGGATGCTTTTATCTTCGCCTCAAGATCTCTTCCTCCTCACCAGCCCCTCACATTTCATGTCTCTCCCTCTTTCCTCTTACAGGGGCATAGTTAGCTCCATGCAAATTTACATTATAAAGCAGATTACTGACCTAATGAACAGGTAAAATAGACTATTTCCACCAAAAGAAGAACACATGGCACTGGGCAGGAATTCTTTGGGTCAATGCATGACAATATAATGAAACTGTGACTTAGGTATCATGAATCAACTTGTAAAAGTCCCCCTTTTCGATCAGATGCATAAGCAATAAAAAAATATGTTCTGCTTACACGTATAATCCAAAGCAATTTTTATATGCGAATCACAGGACATACAGAATACTGAAAGCATCCTCAAGAACAACAGAATGACACTTATGGCCCTAACAAAGACAGTTCAAATCCAAAGGTCTCAGATTTATTTCTTCAGGCAACAATTTAGCTGATTTTATTACAAACAGTGATTCATTTTACCCAAAAAAAAAAAAAAAAAACTTCAGAGGATGAGTTTTGTTAATTTTTTTAAGGATAAGAATACTGCCAGATACATTCAGGTCCATATGAGAAGGTCATGATATTTTCACAGAGCTTGGCAACATGTCAATAAATTATGGCGTGACAAAGCAGCTAAACTATCCTCTTACAAAATCTGTCCTCAGATGACCTTCTCACCATGCAATGTACAAAGCAGTTCTGGGGATAAAATAGGCAATTATTAATTATACTTTAATTTGTATGTAAAATGAAATACACCTATTACATCTGTGTTTTCCTCAATCTCAAATTATGCTACTTTATAATACAAAATTATTATTATGTACAGACTGTCTCAGGAAAGCATTTGATGAATTTGCATATATATATATATATATGTGTGTGTGTGTGTGTGTGTGTGTGTTTTAAAGATCATAACATGAACTTACAAACTACTGCATTTGAACCATACAAAGTTAGGTATCACCATGCTTTGAAGGTGCACACATACAAAAATCTCAAAGTCTGCCTTTCATAATCACTGGCTTACATAAAATAACAGCACAACATCTTCTCATGACATTTAAGATTTTTAAAGGTTTAAAATCTAAAAAAAATATATATATATGAAGCTTCAGAAATTTCAAGAAAAGAATAAATGCTAAGCATCCATTAAGATGCAAATTGCACTGGATGGACAGAGGAGTTCACACCATATCAGGGAGTACATATGAATAGAAGGAAATTTAAATACGCTCTGCACGGCAAGATGGATGACGGAGAGGCGCAGGGTTCATGTCTTCCCTCTCTCTCTTTCTAAGGGAAGCCAAATTTAGGACGGCATGCATGCCCTTTAGCTAGGGCACACACAACGAGCCTGCAGCCTCACCAAGGAGCACGGCGCATCTGACCCATGATGCCTGCAATGCTGACAATATTTTGTAACAAGACGCTCTGAAGAGAGTAGGTTCGCTTATAATTTTTGCTTAATGTTTGTGATGAAATTTATTTGATATCAAAGTTTGATATCAAATATGATTCAAAGTTTACTAGAATCAAATACAATCCAGAACAAACATAAAGCCTCTTTCTATTCAGGACATGTCTGTACTGCTTGTATTCTTTTTTATATATGTACATTTTATTTATTACAGTCTCAGATATCCAAGGGAAGGCTGGAGAACTTCTGCACTTTTGATTCTTCAGAGAGAGAAAACAAAATAGTTTGAATGCTTGTTTGAAAATAAGAAGATAGGAAGAAAATCAAGAAGATTTCAATAGTAAAATGTTTGGGGTATTTTTAGGTCATATGAAATCCACATTTCCAAATTGAGTGGAGTGCTTTGACACTATGTTTCACTTTCTGTTATCAAAAAGAAATGAGTACAAGTATCTTACAAATTAATTGGAAAAGTGCTATGTAACGTTCCAGAGTTACACTGAAACATTACATTATCAATTACATTATTTTCAATTACATTTTTTTAATAATATTACTTGTTTTCATACTTTAATGCTGCTTATTTCATTTTAAAACTCTATTGTATTCCCACACATAACAGCTAAATCACACATCAACAACGTATCTATGAAAGAAAGGGCATTATTAGAAATTAAAAGCTAGACTTTCATAGTATGATTCCAACACTCAAACATTTATAGCAATCAATCACATAAAAAAAAGAAAAAAAATCTATGATTTAGATGTAACTGATTTCTCTCAGACAAAAAGGATATGGTAATTTTTAAATAATAAGTTAGGACCAAAAGTTACTTTTCAAAGATGGCACAATAGATTTTCACATGTACAATATTAGCCCTAAAACTTAATTCTATTGTTTTTTTTTCCTTTCCTACAAAATAAAACTTATTTAACACACTGAGTAATGTTCAACCTAAAGGGAAAAGAAGGTATTTAAATGGTTCTGGAAGTATCAGGAGTCCAATATAACCCTAAAAGTTAGTTCTTATTCCATCAGCATGTTAAAAATTTAATTATCAAATTTGGAGGATTGACTGGGTTTTCCTTTTAGAAAGTGCTTCACTATGACTAGAAAAAGTTTCACATTGTT
>JAUBOD010000244.1:5194502-5213265 GCA_032353885.1 Nothura maculosa | reverse complement strand
GGATGACAACACAACATTTAACCCAGAGTACAGTCACCAAGTGTTTGGAGATGAGTAAGTTGGGCCATAAGTATCCACAGAATAGTTAATGAGTTTGGCGTGGTTGCTTTCTTACTGTTAAAAATCAAGACAATTTAAAATGACATAGCAATGCTTCCATTTATGAATTTATAACTTAAATAGCTATCCTGCTGTCTAACTTCTAGGATTTGGGCCTTTAATCATTTTATGCAACTTAGAAGAGATGAGCAGAGAACAAAATGTCTCGTTTTGCAGTCAGAATTGCTTAAGTTATTGCATTCCTGACATAATTCTAAGATTTAGAAAGAATCATTAATCCTTGCTAATGATTAATGTGTGCAAAAGTAATTACCTAGCAACTGTATCAGTTTATTTTTTTCCACATTGCAATATGGATTTTTTACTAAATAGAACATACAGGTGAAACATTAATTTAAATTTCCTTTTTCATCTGTTCTAGCTCATTGAATGTTATGCTCAAATCAGAAGCTTTTTTTTTCTGGATACATATACTTGTAACCAGGTAGATATTGAGGCAATACAGAAACTAGGAAAACACTGTTCCATTTTTTTCTAAGTACAGTGGCAAGGTCAGATTGAATAATCTGACCACAGTTGATTTAAAATATGTGTATGCACACAGTTTCTTCATTTCTGGCTTTTTAAAAAGCATTCTAAGATCTCAGAATGAGCTAAATATACTAGTAGTAATAAAATAGTCACATCAGTAAAATTTGTTACACTTGCAGGAATGAGAAAAATCTGTAATGTGTTTAATGTAAGGAATAAACAAATTCTTGCTGACAACCTATGTCCAAGTTCTCAATCAGTAACATAGTACCGAAAAAGAAAGGCTCAGTTAATAAAAAAAGTTCCTTGAACTTCACTACAATACAGTGGTCATTGTGTTAAATCATACTTGAGTGTAAAAAAAGGCTTTGCTCTTCATAGCTTTCTTTTTTTCAGTCACTTGGTTCTGTTAATTTTGGTAACTGTATAGGTAGGAACTGCCCACCAAAGCAGACTTGTTATGACTGATTTTCTACTTGTGCTTTGAACAGTATAGCTTGCAACTGTGTAATTCAAAATATAGACTACTGAACTGCAAAGTATGTCTTAATAAATGTAACATTAAAAGTAAAAAGCTAATTAGCTTAGGATATTAAGAAATAAAGTAATAATGAAGTATTAGCTATTTCAGGTCTTCATTTTAAGAGCTGTGATAGTATGCATATGTGCTGCCTTTCTGTTTAGGGAATTGTTGTATTTCTCCAATAGAAGAGCAAAATAAGTAGTAGAAATTGTGTAAGGCATTACATAGCTATATAGTACACATTTCATTTGATTCCCTTTTCCTGTTAGATTTAGTATGCTTCATCACATGAAAGTTTTGTGATATATTTTTCTGTTAAACTAGAGTTCTGAACATGCTTTCTTCTTTTTTCTTAGTGAAGTTGCCTTTGGCTACAAGGGTCTGAAGATCCTGTTGTATTATATTGCCGGTAACCTGTCAACGCTTTTCCGCATCGACTATACATCTAAAGTTAATGAAAAGTTTGACTGTGTGGAGGTAAAGAAAGAGCCAGACCTGTGCTTGAAATATTATTGGGAAGTTTTAAAGGGATATGGGCAAGAATTCCAAATATCTCATTGTATTGTCAAATTTGTCAGCCAAATATGAAATGCTAATATCAAGGTGGGTTCCACAAAAGAAAGATTGGTCTGTCAAGTCTAATTTTCATGTAATCCAGGAGAAAGACTATCAGCATTTTCCAAAGCTGTTGTTAGAAAGAAAAACGTGGAGGGAGAATTGGGGCAGAGGTATGTCGATGTTTTGGTGTGGTTCTTTTCATCACCTCCCCAAGGTAAGGTATTTTACTGTGTCTGTTTAAATAGCAAATATGGAGCCCAAAATTGGAATATTTTTGTGAGGTAAGTCCACAGAAGCTAAGTCAGTGAGGCTTCCAGCTAGCTCAGGAAAGATATTTGGAATTTATGCACAGGATTAAAATATTAATATATTAACCATGATTATAAAGCTGCTAAATACTTGTGGTATCATATATCTGTGGTATTATATACTGATGTAATTCCTGAGGGGGAAAAATCTATTTTTGGAAATTGTCTCTGATGCAGTGACAACAAAAAAAATCTTACTGTTTTGAGTTTTACTTAGCTACAAGAAAGAAAATCTTGAATTGATTTCTTTCCCTTTTTTCCCCCTGAGCCATTGATTTGGCTATTGATGGATCTTTATAGTGCTCTGTCGTGTAAAAAGTGCTATATGTTTGCATTAACTTCAAACTACTCTGCCTGGAAAAAGCTATTCATTAGCTTTAAAAAACTAACATCTTTGATTTCAAACTGTATTTAAAGATGCTAATTTCAAACTCATCAAGACTCATTTAAATATTTTTTCAAGGAAAGACCAATTTAATTCTAAAGTGGGGAAGGAGGAGTTGGACTGACTTTGTTAGATGAATTTGATAGATTTTTTCCCCTCTCTTTTCTCAAGTTTTTTAGACTCTGCTTAGTTTAAAAAGTGGAGTGCCTGGACATCTGAGATGCTTTTGAGACTAGGGCAGCAAATCTCACAAGTAGAGGTCATACTCTTCAGCCTTCAATAGGCTGTTAGGAGAAAAGGAATAGCTGTTTGCCAAGCAATGACCATATTAAAAAAAAAAAAACCTCACATTTGTGAGTCCACCATTTCCCAAATATAATTTCAAAATGGAGTTTTGAAGTGAATCCACACAATAATATTTTTATTCCCATTCTGTCTATGCTAATAAGAAAGCCACATCCATTTTTTGGAGATACAGGGAAGAGAAACAAGGTCTGTTTTGTCCAAGCACAATTTGCAAGTGTTCTGATCACTTTGGCCCCTTGCTTCTGCCACACCTTGTGTTGCATTTACAATAATATTCTGATTGCCTAAGGCATTGTGACAGGGACAAATAAGAGTGTCTGAGCTAGCCTTTTGTATACTTTTCCTTAAAATATTGTCAGGCTTTGACCAAGTTGGAAAAAGGTGGTTGCTTACCCTTGTCTTCCCTTGGTATAATTGTAAAAGACTGACCATCCAAGTATGCTGCCTGTATGGAGGTATTTATACTCTAGAAGGAAAATATATATATATATAAGCCATCAGTTTTGTTCTGCATTTGTATTTGCCATTAATTTAACCACCTCAAAATAAGAATACCTCAGTTATGTCTGCTCTGAATTTGCGGAGATTGAAACGTTAGCTGTCATCACAGCAGGGTGGTAATTCAAATGCATATTGACATTTATGTTTCTGAATTAACTATTTGGGTGCTGATTTCAGCTCTCTGAGTAATAATACTAAGATATGAACCATTCAGTGCATGACAGGTAGTCTTTGTGCTGTGAAGAGATGGTGTTATGGAGAGGGCAGCAACCTGCCTTGAGGTAACTGGTTGCAAGGGAGAAGTCGATTTTAATTCTTTGCAAAGCTTCTCACACTAAGAATTTGTATCTGTTTCCCCACACAAGCACATTAAATATTGAGTGGTTTTGTTTTCTCAAAATAAGTTTGGTTTCAATATTGTTCATATATCACATATATGATGTAATTCAATATGTAGCAGCTAAAGTCTCTAGAGAGATATTTGCCCAAATTCCATCAGTTTTTCTTCAAAGTCTTCTCAAAAATGAAGTAAAAGATGAGATTCTAAATGTCAGATGCTACAATTCCAGGCATATTTATGCTCATCTTGATATGGTCTCCCTAAGGATAGATCTAAACCATGTTAGTGGGGAAGACCCAGCAAAGAAAGGATGATCGGGTCCTGAGCAGAAACATCTTCTTTGTTGGTACCTCATCCATGGAGCTGGAAAGGACAGAATCCCTCCCCTAGGTGGAGATTATCATTTCAAATATCTGAAGAGATGTTGCTTTATTCTGGTATAAATATGAATGGCACTGGCCTCTGAATTGTCATTCATTGCAGATTGCTCAAGTAAGCTCTTTTTTTTCTCAATTTCATTGAATGAGGGGAAAAAATATTTCACTAACCTCTAAAACAGTCTTTGGAGTAAATACATTATCTTGCTTTGCAAGTAGTCTAATCTTCTGCCTTGGTACAAAAGTTAATGAGATGAAAGTATAACTTTTACATTGGACATGCTTTCATTAAGCAGTGCAACTTGATTTTTCATTTTTTTCAACTGAAACTGATGCAGATAGGGTTTCTTTTTTTTAGAATTTATGTTTTCAAATTATTTCTAAAAGCATCTTAAAATCGGTATACTATGTACATGCCTTTTAGTTGTAGTAGACAAGTACAGTAACAATATAATTGAGGACAGAAGATGGTAAACAGTATCTGATGAAAATAATCTGTGGTGTGTGCTTGTGGTGTTTGGCTTTATCTTGGATTTCAGTAGTACGTATTTCCCTGGCTGCTTCCTGTGAACACTCCAAGTCTTTCCCATGAAATGTAAATTTTGTATGCTGCTTGGTCCCGAGCAGAGGAATAGAGAAGGCCAAAGCCGTGCCAGTTGGTAAGATGAGTGCCTAGCTTTTGTAAAGGAAACAAACCCCTTGCCAGCATGCAAGGAAAGGCAGTAATCCTATTTCAGTAACTCCTTAGACCGTGAGCAATTCAGAAAAGTGTTTGGGGAATGCTTAACATGTAATGTTAAGCATAAAAGAGTACAGGTGCTAAGAAAATAAGCTAGTTGTATGCTAGTGATGTTTCCACATTTCTGTTCTCTATAAATCACTAACTTAAAACTGGAAACCTGAGCCACTTCCCAAATTCATTTTTCTGGGATTATCTGTTTAACAAATAATTCTTGATAACCCATAAAATGTATAAAAGGGTTTTTTTAATTGCTTAAGTTACAATAGACTTCATTTCAAGAGAAGCTTCTTTGAAGGGCAGCAGGTAAAAAGACTTTTTAGTCTTACTACTAAGGATTGTCTATTGCTCTGTCTGCTAAATCTGATCTTGTGATTTCTGTTCTATGGAAAGAAAGATTTTCCTGTGGTGGTGGTGGTCAGTAAGGGCTGCACCTTGCACACTTCCAGCAGGTGAAACTTTGTCTTCCTTAAAACTGGCAGATGAAGAAACTTGAGGGGAGCAAAGTTTTAGATGCACGTTGCATACGTTCCATACTGCATATTCATTCATTTAGATGTTTTTCCCCATAGTCTTAAGTTCTTGCAAAGATTAGCAAACTGATGCTTGAAGTTCCTTCTAGTTCTAGATTGCTTTCCATACCTTTATGTAATGTGTAAAATTAAAATCACTATAGATTCTTAGTTAACTTCCTATGACTTATCAACAGTGCAGACATCTGGACTTCAATGCACTCATAGTTGAAAAACAAGATTAATTTTCTGTTATGTTGTTTCCATGTATTTAACATACATAATTCATGGATTTTGCAAAATATACTGCTATTCTTGCATAACCAAACAGAATCAGCAAATGTAAAGAAGAAATATTTAGCCAATATTGTCTCAAAGAACAGATAAGGTTCCAATAAATGCATCTTCTTTGTTTGGAGAATGAAATGCATGTAAAGACTGTATGCATTTCAACTGGTTTCTAACACCAAGTATTGTAGAGCTATATATTAACAGCTTAATAGCTCTCTCTACAGATATAAATATAAATGTTGGTAGTACCAAACCATTAAGAATAAAACTTGTTTGTACTGATCTACATCCATCTTTCTTTATACTAAAAATGTAACTGAATGATAAAGTGCTATTCATTTGCAGGTGCATTGCCTCTACTTAAGGGAGTATGGTTGAAAGGACAGGAATTAGTAGCATGTTGTATTAGCCTTTTGTAGTGTATTTTGTTCTAAGCATCTTAATTTCCCTGTTTTGAATGCTAAGTAGCAAGAGTCTTGGTTTAGAACTAATACCCATCATGCATGTAAACGGTGTGAAAGAGCTGCTTAGTAAGTTAACACAAAGTGTTCTTGTGTCAGTCCTTGTGGACATAGATACAATACAAACATTACAGCTGAACTCACGGCAAACTCCATTAAGTAAAAACCTGGGTTCATTGTCTGGAGGAAAGTTTGAATTGAATGTAAGCTCATTTTGTTGAATGTAATGTCAGGCTTTTAGGGGTTGTATTGAGGAGTACTGTTTTGTTAAGTTGAGACCAATTCATTAAGTTTTATTGCCTGGTGAGAAGCAGTAATAAGTTATTGTGAAACTTCATCAAATATTCATGGTTAAAAAGAAGTAGTAAATGTATTCAATCAAGTGGTCTTTTTGGTGTCTGAAAAGGATTATGAAGTCTGCTCAGCTGATAGTCTCTAACTCTCACTGGATATTTAAATTCAGAGATTAAAATTACTTTTGTTAATTTTGCTGACAGAATATTTCTTCCCTCCCTGATGTTAGATCACAGGCCCAATTTGCCATCAGTATCCCAAAATCATATTTCTATTTCATGTTGAACTTGTTTCAAAGTGTTGTGTGGTTCGCATGCTGGATGTTGTCTTTTATGCCTGTAATGTACCCTCTGTCTAAAATGTCTGCCTATAGGACCAGCAATAAAATGCAAGGATGCAAATGTGTGCTGTCATTCCACTGTTTGGAGATGTCCATTTTTAGGCTTTGCCCTGTTTCCTTCCCTCCAGTCATGCATCACCCACTGTCTCTTGTTAGCTGCCTGTTTAGGAGGCTCTGATCCACAAGGCTCTTTGCAGCAGGGTCCTGGAGAGTTCCTGGATTAAAAAGTCAGAGTTTCAGCTTCTAGTGCACTTTCAGAAACAAACATGTTACATCCAGTGAACTGCTGGCAGCACTTCTCTGTAACTGAACTCAGTATGCTTATTCACCTTGCCATTTCTGTATTTCCATCCACACATTCTTATTAGAGTAGTTATCAACATTTTTTTGATTGGACAATTGCAATAATATTAAAACTAAAAATGTTCAGGACTCTTCTCCATCACTACCATTAGCCACTAAACTGCTACTGTAACTACCAGCTTTTTGATGCCGTCGGCGGCTGGATTGTCACCTTTTTGGATCCCGTCAGTGTGGCTCCTTTATCTGCTGGAAGGGTCACTATTGAGCTGGAACACTCGCCATTTTTTCTTTAAAATTACAGATAGGCCATAACACCTGCTTTTGTGTGTGCCTCTAATGGAATAATGGTGACTGCTGCTGCCTTCTTTTTTAATCTTCTGCTGATCCTTCTCCCTCTTATATTCTACAGGCAGATGACGTTGAAAGTAAAATTAGAGAAATCATTCCTCCTGGATTTTGCACCAATACAGATGACTTTGTGTCCCTGCTGGAGAAGGAGGTCAATTTCAAGCCCTTTGGAATGCTGCTGCACACCTACTCTGTCCATAACGAGGAAGCTGGCGAAGATATAACCTACCAGATATACAAGGTGGGAAAATGGCAGGGTCATTTATGGCAGGGTTGAATTCCTGCTTTTGAGCAACCAAAGTTGTTTATTTTGCACTGATGCATTTTCAGTAATGGTTCAACTGTCAGGTAAATACTACTATCTTATTTTTCTTAGCTATAAATCTGCTTATAAAAAATTGTATGTAGGATTTAATTAGGTTCTGCAGATTCTTCTCCTGAATGTCTGTGATAAGTTTCACCTGACTTCTCCTGGCTTTTTCCCTAGGCTGACATGACATGTCCAGGCTTTCAAGAATATCATGAAAGGCTTCAGACGTTCTTGATGTGGTTTATTGAAACTGCTAGCTTTATTGATATAGATGATGAAAGATGGAACTACTTTCTAGTGTAAGTACAGTTCTAAAGCAACAGTGGACCTTATTACCTCCACAAAGCCTGCATTTTAATTGTGGCTGGCCAATTATTGGAGCAGTATAATGATATTTTTCCCAGGAAAGAAAAACTATTGTTTATGAGGCTTGAGTTTTCCTCCATTATGCTTTGGGAAGCCTTGAGAATAGAGCTGAATTAAATGCTGTTGTCTGTTAGAGCCCTGAATGTAGGCTTAAACAGTAAAATGAGCTTTGCCTGTGTTTTCTTTTACTTGCCACCTATTCATCTTTATAATAGGCAAGTGCACTGAAGTGCTGTAAAGAGGCCTGATTTATCCAAGTTGCTGCACACCAATTAAGTGAATTGTACATTCAGAACATAGCAGGTGTACCCATTGGGCCCTCACAGAGTAGCTTGCTGACACTGAAAATTCAGTTGAAGAATGGAAAAGAAAATGGACACTGCATGGGAGCGCGACTGTAATTGACCTGCTTGGCTTTCTGTTTTATCTGCAGATTTGAGAAGTATAATAAGGATGGAGCTACGCTCTTTGCGACCGTAGGCTACATGACAGTCTATAATTACTATGTGTACCCAGACAAAACCCGGCCACGTGTAAGGTAATTGGCGGCGTAACTCGTGCCTTGCCTTTTATTTCAGAAGAGGGAACTGCTGAAGTTCCCAATACTTGTTTATAATGGTGTTGATTTGTTTAAAAAAATCTCCATTATTAGCTGGCTATGCACTGATTTATTTCTTTGTTCCCTTCTTGAAGTAGAGGGAATCTCAAGCAAGTTTTGAATATTTACTAAGTTTAAGACACATTCAGCAATCTTGCTGTTAAAAGATAAATTTTAGTATTATAATACAAATGCAATATCACTTGGGTCTTAAACATTTACATTGTAATGCATGCACTTGTATGCATTTTAATGGCAGTATATTAATATATTTTTTCTGTAGCCAGATGCTTATTTTACCACCGTTCCAAGGAGAAGGCCATGGTGCTCAGCTTCTCGAAACAGTTCATAGATACTATATGTCTTCTCCTACAGTACTTGATATAACAGGTTTGTGCTCAGTTCTTAACTTGCCCTGCCTGTTTAATAGACAACTTGTAGCATTCACAGACTGTTAGCCTGCAAACGTTTTGCATTCATTTGTCAAAATTAAATGGTCTTTTGGAGATTTACCTTCAGCTTGGTTCAGGATTAATAGTACAGTTTAATAGAAGAACTGCATATAATGTAGTGCCTTAAATCCTTTACTTAGAACAGCACATCAGGAAAATCCAATCCCTCCATGAACGGATTACCAGCTAATTAGCTATTTTATTGTGAGATGTGCAGCTGAGTTAGCCAAGAGATCAGGCATTTTCAAACTCCCTGTTCAGCTTGCTGCTGTTGAACAAAACTCAGAATTGAAAAATAATCTAAAATAACATTAATATTAGTGTGCAAGCCAAAATTTTACAGCCACTTGAAGTCTACACAGGATTTGTGCTCCAGGAGCATGCATTGCTGATTGAGGATCCCTGTGTTACTATAGATGGGTATGTAAATACCTGAAAATAAAAATGCAATGGAAGCAGTAGCAGATGGAACAAAGGAAAACATGCTATTTGCCTAAAAGCAGGAAAATTGAACATGAACAACCTTCATATGATCAAGACAGTCAAAGAGCACCTAAAGTTATGAAGTAAACTCCTCTACAAAGTTTATTTAACTGCTTAGAACTAATACTAAGGGAAAAATGAAAACCAAGTTACTTAAAATGAATATTATGTTCATATATTAAACTCAAGGTTATAGCTTATCTCAGATAACACAAGTGAAATGTATGCTGGTAATGCTTATGGTGGAGAGACTGCACCCATCTTTAATTTGAGTGAAAAGGAATGGAATACGCTTCTTCTAGTACAATTTCTCAAGTCTTTTTCATAAACAGTTTGCTGTAGGCCTTGTCACATAAGATTAGATCACTCGTCCACAAAGCATTTTAACTACTAGTGCTCATAAGCAAATCTCCAAAACAAGAAATAAATAGCTAGTTGCAGGGCGCTACAGATAGGCAGGGAAAAGTTCCATCCCAGTCCTCCCTCTTGGTAACTCAGTAGCTTTTGATCATCCTTAAACTGCATATGACAACTATTTGCTAGAAGTTTGTCCTTCTGCTGTCTCATTCACCTTATACTATCATACATTAAAAAGATTGGCTAGCAGTACTCTTAAGTAAGGACATTTGTCAGCATATTGAGGAATATTTTTATCTACTTTTATTTTCCATTTTAACTGTATATAAGAAGCCCACAATGCTTGTAGTAACTATATGCTTTTATATTCCTTCTAGCTGAAGATCCTTCTGACAGCTACATAAAGCTAAGAGACTTTGTTCTTGTAAAGCTCTGCCAAAATCTGCCTTGCTTTTCCCCAGAAAAGTTAATGCAGGGTTTCAGCCAAGAAATGGTGATGGAAGCGCAACAAAAGCTGAAAATAAATAAGGTATTAAATCTGAACAGTTGTGGTTGAAGCTATTCTTATCAAGTTGGTATAAAAGTAATATAGTCATACAGTTGTAACTTAAGAAGCTGTCTTATTTTAGAAGATATTTAGGATACAGCTGGAAGTGAAATACCAAGCTCATGGTTTTAGTTAAATGCCTTTTCTTTCCGACGTCCTTTCCTGCTGATATAGTAGAACATGACCTCGATATTCTTGTAAAAATAGAAACTATACAAAGTTAGTGCTGTTTAGGAATACAGAACACTTAAGGCAGCATCCAGAGAGCTAAAACAGTTCAACAATTCATCTCACTGGTAACCTCCCCGGTGCGTGATGACACTTGCTAGCGAACACAGTCACTGAAATGAAGAGATGCTCAACTCAAATGTATTTGAATGTCGTTTTGTGGAAACTTTAAATATTCCTGCTGGGGGAGAAGGAGGTGTTGGGGGGGGGGGACGGGGGGAAGCTGTAGTCAAATATATTTATGATAATGTTATTGCTTGTATAAGAAATGCCTGTAGCCTTTTTTCCATGTCTGAGATCTTAAACTTTAATGGATAAGTCACTTTAAAAAGCAGCTAAACGCATTAATTATAGCAAGTGAAGCATTCATTTTTCATTATTTTGCTTCAGCAAAAGAATATTTGGTCTTAATGCAATAGTAGTACAGCAGCAACTTGAGTATGTCTTTTTCTTCTCGTCTAGGCATGTGCTACTAGTAGAGCATGGTTGCAAAATCACTTGAATTTTTTCCTTACTGATTCTTTTACTTGTGAACTGTAACACTTGTATTTTCATATCTTTGGCTTCTAAGGGGTCTTATAAGGAGAGCAGCAAGTAGTTAGAGGGCATTAGAACACAGTGCCTCCTCCTTTATTAGTTTTAAAGGACTGTCTGATTTCAACTCTCATGTCAGTTCTTTGAAGCACTTTTGGACTCCTACTTCTGGACTTTCTGCTGCTCCCTTAAGACAGGAATTGCTGTCCTCAAAGCATCCCTGTAGCTGATACAACATTCACTGACTACATGGAATTGTCCATTCATCTAAGCCATGGGCTAGGAGGATCCTTCTCCAGGCTTTTCAGGCTTCTGACAAACTGAGCAACTGTTTCAATTTCTCCTCTTTCTGAATTGCTGCAGACTGTTTTCTTAATACTCAGGGTTTTTTTATTCTTTTTATTCATTAGCAACACACGAGACGAGTTTACGAAATTCTCCGGTTGCGGGCAACGGATATGGGTGATGCGGAACAGTCCAGAAGCTATCGCTTGGATGTTAAAAGAAGATTGATTGGCCCCTATAAGGTGTATATGACTTAAATATAATCTAATACTTATTTCAAGACTAATTATACTTGATTTTACTTTCATTTCCATAAATATAGTTGATACCAATTATGTTGCCAATCAACTGCTATTAGTTATGCAGCGTTTAAATGACATACACAGATGCAAAGAACATTTCTACATAGCTGTGTTAAAGACCCTGTGCTTGGCTCCTGAATGAGCTTATGGTATCCAGCTACAGATCACATTATGCCCAGATGAGCTTTTAAAAAATCAATTTCTTGAGAAGTGTAACATAGTTTAAAGAAACAAGCCAAAAGGTTGGAAAAGAGAGGTAAATGTTGCAGTAGGCTTATGCTGCAGCCTGGCTACCGTTCAGATTGCTGTTCTCGTTAAGTAGTTCTTAACAAGACAACTTGCTAGAAGTATTTTAGTCATGGCAGCACAGAACTAAATGCAGGTGGAATATAAAGTAAACCCAGCAATAAAGTTCAGACAAGCTTTCTGAACTTAACGCGAAGCAAAAATGTTACTCTTCACTGGGTGTGCTCCTCCAGATCCTCAGTTCAGCACATTTAGTTCATCTTGCCTAGACCGGAAATATTGGTGAAACAAATTATCCAGCACTGGGTAACTGGTGAAACAAATTGTTACTTGCTGGTGGCATCATCATTCTGTATTTTAAAAAGCCAAAAGACCACAAATTTGACCCAAGTTTATTGTGGCAACTAGCATGCTCACTATTCTCTGCTAAGTACTTACTGAGCAAACCCAAACCCTGTTGGAAAAGTTTCAAAGAGAATAAGGAAGTGCCTGCATGGCAAGCTTTCCTAAAGCAGCACTCACCTTGCTAGCCTGTAATGCCAAAGAGGTTTGTTCTCCAGAATCCCCTCAACTTCTAGCTGTGAGAACACACTGCCAGTAAAGCAAAACTTTGAATGTACTCGGGTTGGATGTATGGGACCATTAGCGGAAGTGATAAAACAGTATTGCATAAACTACTTACTCATTAAACCTCCAGATTAATGACGAGATTGTCATTAAAAATACTGGGGATTTTATTTTTGTTTCTACTATACCACTAGTAGACTGATAGTCAACTCTATCCTTCATTCTTTTTATTTCTAAGAAATAAAGATTTGTTATTCTAATGAATAGGACACAAAGGTAGTTCAGAGGGTCAACAGCATGTGAATTTTTTTCACATTTGGTTATAGCATCAAAATTAGAAAGATAATGGGCTAAATAGACCTTAAGTTTGAGCGCTGAAGCATGGATATCTTCTCTAGAAGAAACAGGGCCTTCAGAGAAGAATGCTTCACACCATAATGTAAAAAAACTACTTATGGGAGAGTAATATTTGTATTCAAAGCAAATGCTGAGAATTCTTTGTATATCATCCTACAAAGTCAATGTGCAGCATTCAGTATATCAGCTGAATAAAAATATATTTGGGGGAAACATCTCAAATCTTGTCATTAAGAAGCAGATAGATAAACTGCATGCATGTGGCAAACAGCAAGGGGCACTCCTAATATTTGCAAGTACAAGTATATTAATGCTTGTAAGTTTCTTATTAGTGCATTTCAGTTCTGTTGCTTATCGTTGGTAGTTTTTGAATTATTTGTAGCAATTCTTGAAATATTTTCTACATACTGTAGGCTTAAAACTTTTTTGATGGTCAGTTGTAGGAAAAGAGTTGGCAAAAGATAATAGAATAAACTTGATTAAATCATCAACATTCTATTTTCTAGAATTTAGTCTTTAGCAAATGAAATGCCATTCATTTTTCTTGATATAAAAGTATCATTAATTGTAATCCTGTTTGCTTAAGAAAAAATTAAATTTTTCTTTTCTGCCCAGTAATACAGAAAATGTGAGGCTTTAAAGATTTTTCTAATCTACCAGTTATCTCTTTCTAGGATTAGTAGCCCCTTAAACTAGATACTGAGGTGTAATAAATGTAAATACTCCTTATTGTACTAGTTGTGTTGAAATTATTTTTTGTTTAATTGCTTAGAAAAAGCAGAGAGAACTTGCCAAGATGAGAAGATGTCTCAGACCAGAGGAGCTGACAAACCAGTTGAACCAGATAGATCTAAACATGCAACATGAACAGTTAGAGGAGAGCTTCCAACAACTTGTTTCTGATTACCGAAGAGTCCTCGAGCGACTGGCGCAAGCATGAAGATTCTACCTTTTCTGTACAGAAAACTTGCACATTTCTATAGTGTTGTAAAGCACATCCTTAACTGCTACTTAATTGCAAGATCTCATGTGACGTTTTAATCACATTAAGGTGACTTGTGTTTCTGTGCATTTTGAATATTTTCTATCTTTGTGTTGTAGATTTTAAAATGTTGTATTCTAGGTCTGAGGGCACTTATTGCTGAAATAAACAATGTAGATTCTTGAGCACAGTAACAGTACCATTGCTTGAATTTTTTAAGTTGTAAGGTAAAATAGAAGGGTAATAGATATGAGTGGCTGGTTAGTATATAAATCTGAGCACGGCTCTACTGAATCTCTCCTACCCTGACCCTCCTTGGGCTGCTCTACTGGTTTCTTGTGCACATCTGTGCAACAGTTTTCATGTGGTAGGAAGAGGCTGCACCACTTCTTGCCTGTCTGGCATAGTTTCTGAGCACAGGTTCTTTCCACTAAGAAGTGGATCTGCTGTACTTAGCTAACACCACTGCTAATCCATCGTTTAAAGGCATATTTTCAGATCCCAAAGCTTGTGGGTTGTTGCATCAGAGCGATCACTTAAAAATACTCACAGTGAGGAAGCAGGCAAAGCTTTGCCTGGAGTAGTCTGAGGTATCTGGGCTATCCTGTGGCAGAGCAAATAAAACAATTGTTTGCATCACAGTCTGTAGCAGTCACTGGTACTCGGATAGCATGTCTGACAGTTTGCTTAGGCAGGTTCCTTGGGCATGTTCACTAGAACTCACAGATTAAGCATTAATCCTTAAAATTGACTGAAGAAAAGTAGTGGATGCCACTGGATCTACTCTTATCTTCCTGACTTGCCAGTCCAGATGTTTGTTTCTACTTTTCTTCAGTGGTTTCAGCCATCAACTTCACCTAAAAAATAGCTGCAGGATTGTCTTTGAAGTACATGCACAGCAGTAACTCCAACTATCCTGCAAAAATAAGTCCTTTTTTTTTTTTTTTAATAAAACTCTCATTTATATTCCTTCATTAGGTAATTAGGAACAGGGACCTAATCCTGTATTTAAATAAATACCTCTCCCTTTGCTATAGAAAATGGCACAGTTATCACTGATACTACTTTAATTGCGTGCAGAAAAAGAACCTATGAACTACTGCCAACTATCTACACAGATTTCCAATCAGATCCTGTAGGAGTGAACACCCAATTTTCTGGATTTGTTAGCAGATGCAAGAACATCTAGACTTCATAGGTACTTTTCATCTGTAGATCTTAGCAAGAGCAAGGAATTAAACATTTGAACCTGAACACTGTTACAGTCCTGTCCTACTCTGGATAAAAGACTGCATTAAAATAATCCTGTAAGTAAGATTTCCTTGATGTATTTTCAAATCTTAAAAATCATGAAACAATTGTCTCAACAATAAATGATGTGAAATCACAAAAAAAAACCCCAGCAACAACAAACCCCCTCTGGTTTATAGATGGCGAAAGCAAAGCAAGGGCTACCTGAAGTTGCAAGATGTGGAAGGCACTTAAACTACTGTAATGGTGGGAATAAAGGTCTAGGCAGTTGCAGCAAGATCTTGGGCAGCAAATGTCCCTGCCTCCTATGAAGAAACACACAAAGCTGCTATGTGGCAGTTTAGGCAATTCAAGACTGACCCATTGTCTCTCTGTGCAATATCAGCAGGGGGGTAAGCAGCCCACAATGTCTATACGAAGGATTTACGTCTGCTTATATGGATCATTTTTTGAATTCGTTTTTGTCTCTTGCTGAGACTTTGTTGTTCTTTATGCTTATCCTTTATCATATTGTATGATTGTCAGACACTAGAAGTCTTGAAAATCTTCCATTGTGTATTTTACTGTTTTACTTTTCTCCCAGCGTCAGTTCTGACCTATTTCATCAGTATCAAACTGCTAGAGCTAGAAATACGTGATATATTTGAACACCTATCAGCTAAAACGTTGGAATCAAAGCTTCCAAATGGCAAAATACTATTTGCTAACATCACTGCTTTGTGAAACATTGCTTGCTAGGATAATATGGACTTAGGAAGCTGACAAAGAAACAGCATGGAAAAGAATTAAAATCTGGTATCTCATAAGCAATATGTGTTGCAGCTATTTCAGTTATCTCAAGTAATGTGGTTAAAAATCATATGGTATAAGGTGGATTTTTTTTTCCTCCAAAGACATCAACATCTCTGGTAATATTTCACTGCTTGTTCTTCTCCAAAGATGAAAATCATGAATTCTGTATTTCTACATGAGCTCAATATTTCTTTTACAAAAGGGTATTAGCAGCACAGGTGGCAGTAATTAATTGGAACTGTGAGGCTAAAATTTTAGTATAACCAGTAAAAATCCAAGACTACTACTCAAAGCCACACAGACAGATGCACGCTCTGCTCAGCCACACCATCTACCTTCATTCTGGTTTATATCGGAGGAGCAGAAATTGTAGGAATGGGCTTTCATCCCTAACATTCGAATCTTTTACAATGTAAAAATAAAAATAATAAAAGTTTCTACTCAGAACTACTCATTCATGTAAGTACTCACTCTGTTCTTTGTACCTTGTGCTGAAGCTAGTCACTGCACAGAATAGGACTATAGATTATGTATCTAGACTTCTTTTCAGACCAATAATGGAACAAGTGTATCATTTATCTAACAATTCCCAGATGTCCATGTTTAAAATATTTTTACTTTTCCAATTTAGAGAATTAAACAGAGAAGCGGAAGAAAAAAATTCTGCCTTCAGTTCTTCCAAACTCATTTCAGATAGAAGACAGACACAAATTGATTCATCACAGAATACAGACAAGACATGGAAATATCTATTTCAGAATTCCCTCTTTGCCACTGAAAAAAATCAAGGTATTGCAGAAGCAGAGCTGTGTGCTGTTTTTTCTAGAGTAGCACTAACTTCTTGCTTTAGTAAGCAAAGAATATGTACTGCTCTAAATATGCCTCAGATAAAAGCTATATGTACAGCTTTTAAGGATGTTGCACAGTTTGAGCAGAAGAGGTTGAACATAAATAAAATCTAGTTCAACCCAGAACACTTTGCTATCCGCTTTTTTGTTTCCATATGGTGTGATAATAAGGGAGGTGTTTCACATTCAATACTTGCTATTTCTAGATACAAGTATTTGTAAATACACACACAAACATATATATTTTTATATCTATCATGTTTTTTACACTCTCTTTTCATGGAAAAGAGAAAATCTTTATCCAGAATTAGCCTAACAAGATGACAACCATAAACATGTGATTTCACTTTCCTTGCAGCCATGGTGTAACAACTTACATCAGCTTTGTCTGTCAGTTACATCACTGATACAGGATGTATAAAGGAAGCAGCTTCCCAATGCTCACTGCTCCCTTAACCAAGCGTTTATCCACACAGAGACCTGGGAACTTAGGAGTCACTAGGGGACAAACTGCCCATGCCGAGAGCTGGGCGGCCTCCCTGCGGTCGGTGCCCTGGTTCCAGGCCGGCCTCCCCGAGGTGCAGGGGTTTCACCGGGCTCCGAGCCCGGCCACCCACCTGCTGCCGCCGCCGCCCGCTCCTGTGCGGCCCCTGCGTGTCACCATCCAGGGAGCCAGCCCAGCCCATCAACCCGGCAAAAACTGAACGGGAATAAAACAAAGAAAACACTGTCACTAGGCAGCTTAGGAAATGCCATTTCTGCCTTTATTTTTAACCCTACTTTTCTTCTGCTAGAATCTTGTCATTCCTCCCGCCACAATGAAAAACTATGATGAACCAAGGGAGGTGGTGCAGCACGTGGCTGTAAAAATGCATCCAAGACACCACTACTGTCTGGGGTGGGTATAAGCTGTACGACAGGGCAGCTTTTGAGCTGTGGCAGCTCGCTAGAAGGTGCATTTTTGAAGCAATGTCTAATACGAGCCCACTGAGAGGACGGTAGCACAAGTTTTTGAGCACAGGACTCCTTAATGACCGAAGTACACACGGTGCAACTTCAATTCACACAATTTCCATTTCTCTCCCAGAGCAGGTGGAGGTAAATAGCATCAGAATTCCTATGTACCTTGGAGTTTGAGCCAACCCATGTTAACTAAATTATAGAATTTGTAGATGTGTAGCTAAAGACTAATACTGGCTATAGTTGGAGGCAGATAAATTTGGACAAAAGCAGCCACCCTCTCTTCTCAACTGAGAATTTTGTCCCTGCTTACCAGTATGTGCACACACACATGCACATGTGCGTGCAAAAAGGATTATACGGCACGTGGCATTACTTGTACATTTTGCTTTATTCCCTCTGTTCTGTAAACTACTACTCCAATAAACTCCACTCATTCTTTGACCCGGCAGTTTGGTTCTATTTGCCCGATAGCTGTGATCTGTGTCCCGTTGCTGTTTCTCCTCCTCTGTATCACGCACTAGCCACAAAACATAGTTTCTAAAACAACAGCAATTAAAAAATATATAAAAAGTTAATAGAAAATAAAAAAGATAAGCCAAATGCCATTGAGGAAACAAAACGATGGAAAACAAACGGGATAAACGACCTTTAGAAGTACAACCTGCCTTTCGCTTGGCTGCCAACTAAGTCGCTAAGGCAGCCGCTGGACACGTTTAGGGCAAGGTGCTGGAAAAGGCTGCAGAGCTGCCGCTCCGGGGCGGTTTTGCTCTCGGCGCTCGGCCCGTGCGCACGAAGCGCGGCTCCCGTTCCCGCCGCGGCTCCCGTTCCCGCCGCGGCTCCCGTTTCCCGCCGCGGCTCCCGTTCCCGCCGCGGCTCCCGTCTCCTCGGCCGCACCCGCGCTTTTCCTCCCCAAACGCCGCTTTCCAGCAGCGGCGCCGCGCCAGGCGGCTGCCCCGCGCCCGCGCCGCCCCCTCCGCGGCCGGACAACGCGAGCCGCGGCGCGAGCCGAGCCGAGCCGAGCCGGCACCGCGGGCGGGAAGGGGGCGCTGCCGCCCGCCACGGCGCCGCCGCGCAGGTGACGGGGCCCGAGTGACACCTGCCCCGCCGCACGGACGGCG
>JAUBOD010000244.1:5174509-5189067 GCA_032353885.1 Nothura maculosa | reverse complement strand
CCCACTTCAACAGTGCAGCAATGAGTGACGGGGGGTGGAGAGGGAGGAGACATACTTTCATGGTCTAAGGCATGGGATAAAAGAAACATTCCAATGTTCCCTTTGCAATCAGGTGTTCAGTTGTTCCCTTTCCTGTGCAAGGTAACGTGCTGCTGGCAGGACGCCCAGCTTGGGCCACTGTGGCGTGGGGCGCGTGGGGCACCTGGCTCGGAAGGCACAGGTCGTCCCTGTGAGCCTTGTGCCCTGTATCCGGGGCGGACAGTCTCGGGGCAGGGCCCTCCCTCAGGCAGTGGTCAGCCTGTGATAAACATGTTGGACAGACGCACTTCTAGATATCAGAAGGAACCTCAAAGTTCTGTGAAAGCCCCTACTAAGGAGCTGGAATGCCTCGGGAGAGCGGCCTGTGTCGTTGCTGTGTTCCCAACTGGTTTCACTGTGCCCTCCTGGTCCTCATGCTTGGACTTGAGGACCCATGCCTGGACTGGGCTGCCCCCAGGGTGACAAGTGTCCTGAGCCTGCCATGGAGGTCTTCCTGGTGCAGCTTGATCTTACCTGCCTCCAGGGGGATCAAAGCTCAAAGTGATATCAGGTAATGAGACGCCAAGTCTCAAATACAAATCACGCACAAGACTTCTTATTTTAGGTGTGTGTGTGTGTGTGTGTGTGTGTGTGTAGCACCTTGTGGGGACTGCCAAGGGCAAATTTGTTGTGAGCTTCTTGCTTTGCCTCTTATTAAAGGACTAGGTCTCTTCAGGCTGAAATCTATTCCCAGAACAAATGTAATATTAGTCAACATACAAGTCTCAAGTGTAATTCTGCCAAAAATTAAATGACTTCTCTGTGGTCTTGTAGCAAATAAATGGAAGAAGAATGATACTTCACAGTCTCTGGGAATTAAATTATAGGAAAAAAAAAAAAAAAAGCTACAGACTCTTAAAATCTTCATCAGAAAATTTCCCTGCCAAGCCTATCTGAAGGACGGAACTTTAAGTGAAGTCTCTGACTTCTTGGTTCTTGTGGTTTTTTTGTTGTTGTTTGTTTGTTTGTTTGTTTTTTGTTTGTTTGTTTGTTTACTTAAAAGTTTGGAATTTTGCTTAAAAGACTGGTAATATTTCAGAGGTTCCTGGTGGTCTCTAAGTTTGTGTACTATAAGGTATAGCATTTGAAGAGAAAGGATGAAGGATTGAATCATCACTAAAGAAAATCTGCATCTTGAATTGTGTTGTATTTTAGAGCACATATCTTCTCTAACTCAAGTCACAGGACTGGATGCCATATGAGCATGTAATAAAACAGTTCCTGCCTTGGAGGACTTGTAGCCTGGAAAGCCAAAGGAGGATGAAGTGCAGCAATTCTCTTACTCTGAAGAGAATTGTGTCAAATCAAAGGTGGTTTTCTTCTGGTTTCTGATCTGTGCTGATGCTAAGCTGTGCAGAGGATGGAGGTCAAGGACTTCAGTGTGTTTTTCTTTTCCAGGATATTGATAAGTGCTTGATTTGATATTATGTTTTGGCAACCATTAGCAAATTTAAATGAAAGTTTAAGAATTGCATGGGAGCAACGTAAACTGGCAATCCTGCTCTGCACTGCAAACTGTAGAGATTGTTCCCGTATGTAATTGGTAAATGTCTTTTCTGTGCTAAAAGCATCTATAGGACCCATAGCTAAAATGGTTCTCAATTGTCATTTAGAACTGCATAGTTCTACTTCTTTTACTTCTTTACTTTTATTTTTTCCCCATTCCTTCACTCGTCTTCCCTCTCACAGAGCTCTCAGTCAGGACATTTTCATTAGCATTAAAATGCATTTTGAAAATACTCTCAGTGAAGGGGGAGGCATAGTAGCATTACAGTACAGTTATTTGGGGTTGGTTTTGACATGGTCCATGCTGTGTGCATTTGCAGCAGTATTTTTTTCCAAACATTTTAATCTTAAATCAACAGTGTTTGTTTAAAATCAACTTGTTGGCTTGATTCAACTCTTACATATGAAAAAGCAAGAGGAAGTATACGAGGCGCTGTTGGTATTTTATAATGTCTGGTTTGCAGCTACTGTGTCCTGCAGAAAGAGACTTGTTGGCTAAGGCTGTGTTTTAATTTCATTTTTTAGTTTTCAGTTACACATTTCTGGAGTCTCCCTGTTACCTGATGGCGCCTATATTTCATCAAGTTTAGACAAGCAGTCTACCTGGATTTGGGCCCAGTGGAGCTGCTGTAACTGATGAACATGATCCCCTGTTGAGGAATCCACGACCTGCAGGACCTGCGGGGTTCCCGGGGGAGTGCCAAGAACACTGTAGCTGGGCATTGGCTGCAGCATTTCTTATTTTGTTAGTTGTTCCCACATAGTATCGCCTTATACTTATGGGGAATGTACCTTGCTCCTGGTAAAATCTGGGTTTAGTTTGTTGATAATTAGAAGAAAAGACTCTTTTAAAATGGAATGAATACAGAAGCCATGAGGGATACAGGCAGCCAAAGAAGTTACTTTGACATCTCTTGATTACTGCTTGCAAATAAAATGACACGTTATTAAACAAGATAACAAAAAATGTGGTAGCACTAGTGCTATCATGCTGTTTTTACTACATTATCATTTTTATCCTAGCTTTAATAGGCACAATTGCATATTTTAATTTTAATATTGTTCTTACATGTTTGTTTCTTTAATCTGTTTTGTTCTGTTAGAAGAGCTGTACTATGCAAATATTGCCTGTTATTTTAGTTGTAGAATATTATCATGTTAGATTATTTTTATTTAGAAAATGCTTTCAGAATTATTTTTTATGATTGCAGAGTGCGTGGTAGTGTTCAATCTGATTAAATTTAATTGCATTTCCTGTATGAATTAGTTTCCTTTTATATGCCTTTATTTTCATCAGGAGCTGTACATATATCATATTTTTAAAGGAAAAAACATGGAGTTGGCAGTCAGACAGAAGTCCATCTCTATCCCACTTAAAAACAGCCAAATAATCATCTTAAAATTTTCTTAAATAAGGGGAATATGTAGTTTCTACCTGATGGTGAGGAACTATTTATTCATGTTGTTTTGAATTGTTAGTCCTTGTTAGTTTTTTCTTCTGTAAGTTGAAGAAATTAAAATAGTGAAAGAGTAATTAAAAGCCATGTTGCCTGAAGTGCAGTCAGAACATATTAATTACTCTTCTAACTACGTAGGTTTTTACTGTTGTTCGTTTAGCTGTTTCTGCTTATATTTATCTCATTATCAAGTTATGCCATGGCTTTTAGAGAGAGTTCTGCTTTCTTGAGAAATCTGTGCAGTAAAATTGGCCTCCAATTATTTTTGCTTTTCTGTTCCAGTAACAGCTTCTGATTTATTTATTTCACTTAAAGTGAGCTGTTTACCCTGAGATGGACTACAGAGACTTGAGAACTTGTGAAGCTGGGGCATGGCAAACGTGAAAGCTGCTCAGATGAAGGATTCTCAGGTGTACCTGTTTAAATCAAACAACTAGCAAACATATGGTGTAAAGAAGTCTTTGCTGAAATGTAGTGGTTCTGTTCCTTTGGGTGAGAGAATAGCAAGTCTGCTCTACAACAGTGCTTGCATTGTACTGCCTTCAGCTATTCCAGGATTCTTGTCTGCTCCAGGTTTGATGTCCCTGGTATTCTGGGGTTAAAAGAAAAAAAAAAATCTTCTTATACCTGAAAGAAGTGACAGTACAATAGAGTGTGATATAATCCCTCTGAAAACATTTTTTTCTAGTCTCCAATAGGAGAGAGTTACTGTCTTTACTGGACAAAGTTAATGCAAAATATTTGATTAGAGAATTATTGAAAAATTAAATTCTTTTCTTATATTGTGGAAGTCTCCACAGCCTGCTGAGTTTAATATTTAGTTGTCTAACTTGTCCAATTGTGGCACCCCAGAGAAAGTGCCATTTGGGAAAGGTTGGAGGTGAGCAGAGGCAAAACGGTGTGAGCCCTGTTTTGATGTTCAGTGGCAAATGTATTTGTTAATGTCTGTCTTGAGTCTTGTTTTGACAGCTCACGAGCTTTGTACCTCCTCGGGTCTTTGTGTGACAGTGCCTGTGTCCCCAAATCTCTAGGGAAACTTACATGCACCAAGACATGATACCAGCATTGCTAATCTGCTCGTGGTCGCCACTTGAGAAGACGAGTTTTCCAGCTCCGCAGAGGCGGACAGAGAGGCTAATCCGAGCTCACAGCCTGCGTCCAAACACTGAGACATAGGACTGAGAAGTGGAGAGGTCCAGCTTTTGAGGCTCATGGTGCCCAGCCTCAGATAAGCCGCTAAACTTTGTCTTTCTCCACCCACAAAGCAGATATTTTATTTACCTTGCAGGTGCATTGGTTGAGATTAATGAGTTGTTTGTAAAGCACTCTGAAGATGAAAAGCACTATAAAAACGCTAAGTATTATTATGTATCAGCTCTTGAGTGTATAATGGCTGTTTGCTTGCCAGTATTTAAAGCAATTTGTAACACGCTAAGTGTGAAAGGCACCATGTGAAATCAAGCTTTGGTTTCCATATAAGAAAAGTCGCTCATAGTTTGTGCTCAGTATTTCAAGTCAAACCATTTGTCCTATGTTATCTAGAGTAAAAACATAGATTCTAAGAGGTTTTTAAAATGGAACAGTTTTGAAACCCTTAAAAGTAAGTTTGATATAAAATGGATGTTATCTTACTCATTCTGCTAATTTCCTCCATATCACCTTGGTTTTTGTTTGCCAGAAACTCAGATCTTCTCTCTCTGTTTACATTTTGCCAACGCTTTCTTGGGTGCCTCGTTAAGCTCCTGTCTCGACTGCTGTGTCTTTTCTGCCCCATCTGTGACTCTCAGCTGTTGTCACCGATGCTCTTGTCCTTTGCATCCTCTCTGCTCAGAGGCACTTGTCACTTGCAGGGTCTCCCCATGTATTTGGGAGTGGACTGTCCCGTGCAGGCACCTTAGAAATTGCAAAGCATTGTCCAGCAGTGATGTGGACTCCCGTGTATGAACCGAAACATATTAATGAGACCTGCTCTTTTAAAATAAAGCTTTCACAAATGCTGTAGATACGGCTTACAAATCCCCACTTTCCTTAGATCTCAGGCTGAGATTGCCTTTAAGTTGTCTTGTTTATTGTGTTGTCTTGTTTGTTGTGTATTGACATGATGTAGTTTGTCCAGTTTAGATAGTAGAATACTTGACCTTGTCTTGACCTCCCATACAAGGTTAGAGATATGCAAAAGAGAAGTGGCACATACTAAAAAGACTCTTGTTTGTGCACAGTTACATGAGCACAGCCCCCTGCATTCTGCCAAATATCTTGTGTACCAGAATAGTGCATGTATCTGAGTACGTGCAGGGCTCAAGTGAAGGAAAGCATGAAAACTGGTGTTCTGCAGCATGCAGCCTTACCGCTCTCTGGATGTAATTCAGCAGGAATATACAATATGTGGCTAGGTTTATTATGATGAGAAGTCTCAGAATAGTTTGTTTTTGTCTGTAGCCTTAGCTCAATATTTTCTAAAACGATGCAAGAGAAAGCCTTTAAGGTAATATGCACAAACTCGACTGTTCTTTAGCAAAGGGGGTGCCCATGTTTGTCCCCAAAAAAGCCTAGACAGAATAAGTTTTATGTGTATATAGAGAGATAGATATAGATATATATTTCCTGCAAGAAAATTCATTTTAAAAATGTGCTATTTGAAAGGAAACAGTCGGGAAGTGTTTTATGACATAGAGACAACGTATGGAAAGCTTATTTGTTTGTTTTGTGAAATAACCAATTTCCTAAGGAGTTCTATTCAGAGCCGGTGTCTTTTTCCAGATCAACACTTGTCTTTCTCAGTGCTTTTTAGCTTCTGAGGAAAATGTGGAAGGCCAAATGTTCAATAAACTGCTCTGATGCATGGAAATTTTGGAAAAGGTTAATAAAGAGCTCTTCAGAGCCCATCACAGTTCTACTGGCAGACGTGGTCTCTAGCATTGGGCCAAGAGAACTTCCTGGAGCGTTTCTGAAAGAGATACTGTGCTCTTTTCAGGTTAAATGAGTAATGACCAGCTACTTTAACCAGCTGTGTAAAGTCTCCAACCTTTAGATTTTAAAGGTGTTTACTTTATTGATATTTAAAATGCCTGCTTAAAACAGTATTTAGATTTTAGATCGAGTTCAGTTTGATCCATGAAGGGCTATTGCAGTAATGAGCGTGATGTAAATGTATACATTGGTGCTTTTGGCATATCTAGTGTTCTGTAAAGCAACACATTACTCTTCTTGGATTGTCTGGTTCATGTTTAGGTGTACATAAATCTGAGTTAGGTTCTGCATCATATATTTTTTAGAATGTTGAAAGTCAGCATACGTAGCAAAAGCAAGGAAATTTTCTCATGTAGATCCATCTGTTCAGTCCCACATTTTTGATTGATATGAGTGAAGTTGGAGGTAAAAAAAAAAAAAAAAAAAGGCAACACTAATGATTACAATATCCAGTAGGATTATCCTATTCGATAATTTACCCAGATTTAGGCCAGAATCTTCCTAGGATGGAACAAGATGTAGTGATAATCTCTTCATAGTAGAGAAGACTCAAAGCCCTTATCAGTGAAGGCTCCTAGCTAGTTTTTGGTCTGAATTCAAAATGTGCTTTTTAGATAGCTCTGGCGCTGTAGCTAATCCCAAAGATGTGGCTGGGGAGTGTGTCAGATACCAATATACGGAGAGGTTGACATAGTAGTGAAATTGGCTCATCTCTCCTGATGCTCATGCATGCAGAGAGTTATAGTCAGCCTGAAGTCATCAGTGTGATGATTCTAGCTTGATTTACTGGAAATCAGCCACCAGGTCCGTGTCCTGGGTGACTTAGGTGTCTTTGTGGAGCATTGGCAGCGTTGGGTTAAGTTGCCTGCTGTGTGATCACAGCTGTTGAAGATGCACGTAAAGCCTTTGTCCAGGGACACGCAACTGCTTGTGTGTTTGAAGGAATCTTTTTATTCTAATATTACCATAAGTTCCCTGCATGGGAAACTTCAGAGTTTTTGATTGCTATCCCATCTCTTACTTTATGCCTTTTTGTGCTTGGACTCTTGCTGTTAGCATTAGAGAGAACAGTTCCTCTTTGAAAAAGGGACACTGCGGTTTTTAGGAATTCTCTCTTCCTTGCCCTTTGCCGTATGCGAGTCAAGGGCCTCAGCAAAGGGCCACGCGCTTTGAGGGCAGAGGCTGCGGTTTTGGTGCCCTTTGCAGTCTCCTGGCAGCGAAAGGCCTGGTCCTGTGGCCTGGGGCTCCTGTGCGGGTTGTCCCCATGTGCGTTTGGGCAGCAAGGCCCGTCGGTGACACCGCTGCGTCCCCCGCACCGGGGACTTTGCCGGCGGGGCTGGCGGGAAGCTGCATCGCTCCGGGCAGCCCCGCCGGCCCACAGGGCTGTGGGAAGCGGCGGCGGGAAAAGCGATTTCCTCGGTAGCTCTCGGGCTGCCTTCCCTGTGTGTGTGCGGCCATCCCAGTGATTAATGCGAATAGGAAAATACTCTTGACTCATTTAAATCATGTCAGCCCACGGCCCCTGCTCATCCGCAGCATGAAATACTGCGAGGCCAACATCCAAACTACAAGGGAACTGCAAAGATATTTTGGATTTGGGCTCATTTGGATTATGCTGTTAGTGCTAATTGCAGCATTAGATTTTAAGCTGAGCGAATTGTAATTGTCAGCAAAAGACAACTGTGAGTTCAAAAGAGTATTAGCATTTCAGCTATAGCACCTAATTGAGCTTTTTTTTTTTTTTTGTGGCATCTAAAAGTCTATGCAAACATTTAATAATAAGGGACTGGGTTCAGGAGAGTTTGTTTTGTATCATTATTTAATTTCAGTTGTGAAAGAAATGTTGGAAATATTATTTTGCAACATTTAAATGTATTGACATTTTATATTGCAGGAATAAATTACAATCTTTATTCAAATAAAAATAAGATCAAAAAGGCAAATTATTAGTAATTGAGAAATTAAATTATTTAAAGCATTTATTTATGTATCAAAGTAAAAACTGAAACCTTTAAAGATGTGAATTTCATCAAATAGAAACATCACTTTGAGCACGTTGAACTAAATACAAATTTTAAAATACTGAATTTAGGCTGTCAGGTTTCTATGGTTACCTGCCTTTCCAGCAGTTTTGTGAGATGTGTAAATAGGCCTGTGAGTCACTTGTAATTATTTGTTTTTGGTTTGTTATAGTTGTAATTCTGTGTTCAGTTTGAATCTAACATAGTTCACACCACATGCTTTGGTTTATGTATATTTTAGTGCATATGAGTGACAGTGATTGAGCATTTCTTATGGAGTGCTTTTTTTTTTTTTTTTTGTCAGAACAGATGTATATTTGTGCCTTTGAAAATGCAAACAAGTTCTTCCTGTATCACTGTTTGATAAATAGGGACTTTTTTGATAAGAAAGAGATCTTTGTAAAGGTTAAGCAAGAAGATAAGTAAAAGATACTTAAATAAAATAAAACAACCTCACAAATCTTATACCATAGTCCTCCAAATTAGATCTGTAATCCTGTCATTATGATTCCTCCAGTGCCCCAAATGTCACATTATTTATGAATAAACGTTACACATTGATAGCACACACTGATGACTGACAGTTATAAAAATAAATGCTTTACTAAGGGTGCTCTAAGTTACCAGCCTCAAGCTTTTGATGGGAGCAGCTTCGTGTGCAGAGCATCTTCTCAGAAAGCAGGAGCCCGTTTCGCTGCCGCTGCCCCTGCAGCCTGGCAGAAACATCTGCAGCCTGTGAGAACAGGGGTCTGCTCCAGTACTTGGGAGCCGCTTCGTGGGCAGCATGCCCCAACCTGGCACCTCGTGCTCCAGCAAAGGGCCCTGCGTGCTTTCCCAGTAGAAATCTTGTGCTTTTGTGTGCTTCTTGATGTTTCTTATAAAACGGAATATTACGAGTAATGAATAAAATCTGAGACGAGACAAGGAGCTTGGCTGCTGGCTGTCTTTGTCTTTGTATGCAAGTATTTAGGAAAACATTAATCCTCAAATTGCTAACAATGTCTACTTTTATCCTTTTGAGATAAGTCTGGCTTACAATTCAGGAATCTTCTTGTATCCTTAAAGGTTTGGCTGCAGGTGTATGGAAAAGAGCAGCTGGCATAAGACATGTCTTTTCTACAGGGAAAAGACAGTTACAGAGCAAATGCTAATATGACGTTTAAAACATTCCTAAATTTTCTATGCAAAAATACTCTTATTTTACCAACCATGCTCATAGCTTTATCTTCTGAAAGGGTTTCTGTTTAAAAGATTTTTGTAGTGATTCAGACCCCCCGCCCCCATTTAAGACGATGAAGTAGGTTTTATTTTTAGCACACTGCTGGTAACATTTAATGGGATAGTAGGCATGTATGCAGGATGTAAACATGCCAGCTGAAAAACAGTTGTTTCATAGGGCACCTGAAAGGATTTTATCCCAGTAGGATTCAATGGATGTTAAAGCTGTGGGTGGGTGCATATTAACAACAAGATTTGTTGTATGTGTGTATGCGTGCATGTGTGTAAGGACAATTTGAATTGCTTATTATTTTAATCTGAAACAACTGCTCTTTTTTAATAAGTAACTTATTCCAACAATATTTACTTCCCTATAACATCGAAATAATGAATATAATGACTGATCTTTCAGATGGTTTAAAAATGCTTAGATGCAACATATTTGAAAGGTCTATTTACATGTGCAAACCTGAACAAATACATGTTTCTTCTAGTTTATTCTGCTTAAGATAAATTAATTTACTCAATATAAAAACGTAGTAACATAAGAAGAATGTTATTTTTGCCAGTCAGAGAAGCTGAAATTTGCCAGATGCTTTGATTTGAAGCATGAATTCCCCTGATAGTAACTGTGTGTGAAACTCTTAATTTTGCTTTGTTTGGATTTTATATGTGACTTGCTTCATTTTGCTGTGATACTGCATTAGGCAACACTTTCCTTTTATTTTGTATTTATATTACTCTTTTCGACAAAGAGAATTTAGTAGAAATAGAGCTAGGATTGAAGACTACATTATTTTCTTGGAATGTAATGAGAATGCCTAACCTTAAATCTTGCAGACATCTCAAAAGATGCAGAGAGCAAGTATTTTGTCAAAGAGCTTTATGAGCATGTTGCAGGAAGGGTTTTCCAAGTCAAGTATGTGTACCTAGTGGCATTTTATGTAACAGACAATTAATTTCCTTTGGTATAAACATTAACATCCTTCAGATTGTTGGATTGTGTTCTGTGTTGCTTAAATTCTGCAGTATAATGACAGAGTGCTACTTAATGATACTTCATCTATAAATTTATTTCTTAAACTGTCTTGGCAGGATTTCCTGTCCATGTAAACATATACATACACAACTGCCTAGGGAATCAGTTGAAGGGTTTTTTAAGGATGTAAAATCAGATTTTCCTTTTCTCTTTGTTAAAGTTGCGCTGTCAAATGCTTCTGACAAAAGGTGGCACCAAGCCAACTTCCTGCAGGAGCTATGGGGAGGGTCACGGCTTGTCATGACCTGGGCACTATTACTTGAATGTTGTTATTATTGGGATGAAGTACCCTTAGGCTGTCATCCTTCCTGTACATAGGAGAGCTGCTCCATCTCTCTGGTTTCCCAGTTTATCGACTTGCAGAGAAGCTATTTTGTTGGCCATAGCTTGACTGAATAACAAATCAGAAGACCTGCATCATGCACAGTGTGCTGGTCTAAAGTAAGTAGTAAAAAGCACAGACAATTGCAAATATGTTTCCAAATAGTTTAAAAATCTGCACCCTCTTAAGGTACTTACTTGTCTGGAATATAGCAAACCTTTTGCTCTCCCCAAAGTAAACGCAGAATTTTAATTAGCAAGGAGTATAGCTGGTCCTTTGGGCCAAATCTGACTTTCTTCATGTCACTGAGAATGCCAGTGGTGTCAGAGTCCATGGCATTTGGCCATTGACTTGTGTGGTTGTTGCCATGAAACTTTGTTGGCCCTCTTGGTAAGGGTAATGACGACAGGAATTCCTCTTACTACCTTCATTAAGTAAATAAATTATTTTTGTCGTCATTTTCTATTTAATTTAATTAAATAAAAGCAATGTCCGTTCGAGTACAATGTTTGTAATATTCTGGTTTTTATTGGGGTTTATTTGGGTATGATCTTAAGCACACTATTGAGGAGATTTTCAACAATATGTTGCTGTTGTAAGTGAAGTCACATCCATACCAATGAATATTTCATTTCCCCAATCATGCTATTAAAACCAGAGTGTTTTACCCTTTCATTTCTGTTTTCTCCTTGCCAGTACCGTCATGACAGCTGTGGCTGTGTCCTGTTTACAAATTGCTGCTAGTCACATTTTCAGGAGTCCTCGTGGGTTTTGCTTTACTCTAATATGGGCAATTAGGAGGAAACATTTCTCACGAGCATGGGTTTGCTCTTCTCCTTGTAATGACACAGTCCTGTAATGCAGGAAGCAGTGCTGCATGGTGTCCATGTCCCCAGTTTCCTGATGTGGGAAAAAAGTGTGGAAAGCATCTGGAGAGGAGGAGAGCCCCTTTACCAGCTTGTTTCCTGTAAGTGAAATTGGAAGACCTTGTCTGTGCAAATAGATTTCAAAATAGAGTCTGCCCTTTGACTGTCTCCATAATTACACAGCGCTCTCTGTATTTTATTTGGCTGCCAGAGCAGTTAACCCCTGGAAGTAAGGGGCTGATGATGGCGTGACCAGCACGGGTATGCAGCCATGACCATGTGAATACACTCTTGTTTAGAGAAGCCTGTCATTAAGACCTCGTTACAATATACTTTTACCAAATATAGAAATTATTGCATTTTGGGTTATGTAGATTAAGACATGTTATATCCTTAATGTAGTTAAAATGCAGAGGTATTAGGTGTCACAAAAAAGGAAAGAAAAGAAAAGAAAAAAAGTTTTTTGTGGCTTTGATGTAATCAACATCTGTCAACAGAATGAATTTGCTTTTGTTTAATTCCAAGGGCTCTTGTCCTGCTACTTTGCCCAATCAGTTTCAACTTCTGCCTGAGGCATTTCCCCATGTTGTCCTTTTTCTCAGCAAATGCACAGGTTATCGCTTGTGAAATGTGAGCTGCTCCTCTGTTACACAGGTTCCCCGGAGTTGGAAAGAAGCTTTAACGTTTCCTATTCTATTTTTGAAGCTCACGTGCACCTTTGTGACACAGGCATTACAAAGTCTATGTTTTATTAAACACTTATATTTAAAATTGTAGCAAAAGCTCTGTCGAACCACAGCCATTGCTTCAGATTGACAAATGGGAACTTTTGGTAATTAATAGTAAAAAGCTGTGTGTTCCTACTTAGTTGAACTGGCTGGAGCCCATATATTATTACCCATGTTGATTTTTAATACCTTATTTTTAAACTGTATTTGTCTAAAGTTTCAAAAAATGAAGTTTGCACAAGAAGAAAAATTATTTAATAACTTTAAATCACCTGTGAAGCCAAATTACTGATCTTAAGTGTTTTATATATACACTACAAAACCCCTCTAAAATCAATTTTTTTGTTCAGTTAAAAAGACATTTAAATCATATGTTTTAAAATGGGCCATCAGAACACTGATTTTGAGGTTGTGAGTTGTTTAGATATATTAAGATTTATCAACAGCAGTTGTTTTTACTTCTAAATCAATTGGATATTAAGTCTGGTAATCCTAAATAATTTCATTACAATGCTTCTGTAGGTACTATGACTAAATTAATTTAAAATATGGTCATTGTATTTCTTGGCTTTTTTAACATGTACCCTTGTATTTATTGTATGTTAGAAGGATAATGAAATTTATCCTTTAGTAATATTTCACTAATTAATTGCTATTTTGAAGCTTTTCATAAATAAATCCCAAAAGTTGGATTGCCAGCTGTCACTTTTTTTTTCATTGCTGCTCCACAGCTCATTGAAAACGTACCTGATAAATTTCTTAACTGTTAAGTAGGAAGCATTAGGGAAATGCTTCTGTGAGAGTTCATTTCCAACATCTCCCTTTAAAAATACTTCTTGACCAGAGGAAAATCACATTTAAATGACTAAAATCAACTTAATTAAGGGTCATTAATAGAGATACACATAAAAAAACTCCCTACTCAGTAAGTGAAATGGGAGCTTTTCATTATATAGTATAGCATGCATGAACAGATAACAATTAAAATAGACCTAGAGTAAAAGGCTAATAAATATAGGGCACATTGTGCTACAAAATCAGTCACTTAAACTGCTCCTACCCATCATCATACTTGAATTCTGTGTTCAACCTCTTGCTGAATCGATTAACAGAAGAGAAAATGTAATTTACATAAAAGATAAATTTATCTGGCAATTCACAAAAGCTCCGGTGCATATTTATATTATTAATGCAAATTAAAGTGCAGAAGGTAAGCTGAGGAATCCAGCAGCATGTGCCCATGTCCACGTTGCGCACTGAGACTCTCTTGGGAGCACTGTCTGCAATTCCTCGTGCTCCGGACATGCTGGATGCTGTTGGGATATCTGAAACACTGGCAATAATTCTCATTATTGCAGCTGATAATAAATAGTCTGCTCTTGATGGCAATTGATACAGCTTTACTGCTGGGAGGGGGAGAAAAAGAAACCTGCAAATGGTCAACTTTGGATCCTCGCTGTGATGCCCTGGGCATTATGACGCTGCTGGTTCAGCCCTCCCTGATGGATGTCAGATCTGCTGGAAGCAACATAAACCCTGCATTTATGAAATACTTTACAGTAGTTAATACACACGTATAGAGGCTGGAAAGCCTAATATAAAGGATGTGCTTGAGCTACAGCATTGTAGGAATAAATAAGCCTGTAACAAAAGCCTGGGTAGGTGTAGGGCTGAGGAGGCAGTATCTGACCAGGGCTTGAAGCAAACAGCCAGTTTTTCCTGTCTTTGATGATTGATGATGTTGCTATATCAAATTAGCTGTGAATATGAGAGCTTAAAAATAAAAGAAGATACAGAGACATTCTTAAGGAAGGAAGTGTGTACATAGAGTCCAGATTTGCATTATAAAACAATAACTTCATTATATTTTAATGCTTTTTTATTTTTACTTCAAAGGAGGCTGTTTTCTCGTGTAATTTTTTTCTCTCTCAAATGAATGGTTAGTTATCCTATGTTTATAATTCTTGTGATTTATTTCAGGAGTCGCACTATGCTATAGTGATATTTATTTGGTTGTCGCACCTCACCTGTTCAAGCAGGAGACATTTTTGTGTGTGCCTGGTTTTAATGAGTAGTTAGCAGAATAACAGCAGACCACAGTACCTCATTATCGCATTATCCCATGACAACGCTTCCTATGCGTCTTTGGGGGGACTCAGGTAAAATTTGGTTTCACATCATCCGGTATCCCATGCAAGCAGGAGAGGGCCGCAGAGGCCGCCCCCGGGAACAAATTTAGAGCACAGTGCGGGACAGGGGCTCCACTGCCGAGTAAGGGATGCGGATGTGGCAGGCCTCTTGCTCCATCACCGCTAACCACTCGGGAAGAGCAGCCGGAATCGGCCTGCACTAG
>JAUBOD010000244.1:5155071-5174409 GCA_032353885.1 Nothura maculosa | reverse complement strand
GGATGCGGATGTGGCAGGCCTCTTGCTCCATCACCGCTAACCACTCGGGAAGAGCAGCCGGAATCGGCCTGCACTAGTGGCGGCTCTGCATGGCCTGACGGGTGCTGCACGAGCCTTGGTACTGGCGCTTCCTCTCGCACACAGAGCAGCGCCGGGCAGAGCGCCCGCATGGGCAGCCCAGGCGCCCACAAAGGTGCTGGGCCCACCGAGGGCTCCGCTGGGCCAGAGGGTGCGTGTGTGTATGTGTGTGTATGTGTGTGCAGGGCGGGTTCCTGCATCCCGACACAGGAAATGCATCCCAAAGAAAGGAGGGTACCATAAAAGGAGGGTACCATAAAACGAGAGTCTGCAAGACAGAGAAGAAACAAGATTTTCCTTTATTTCTTTTTAGGATTTTTTTTTAAATTGCAGTATTTTTATAGAGATCTTTATTTGCGCTAGTTAAAAACATGCAGTAGGCAAGTTTCTTGTTTTCTGTGATTCCAAAATGTTTACTCACTTCTGTTTAAATCAAAGCAGTTCCTTTTAACTGCAGAGTAACTGTTTATACTGGTTACTTGCCCCAAAAAGATTCTCTTGTATTTGAATATCTATGGCATTTTTAAAAAGCAGCAAAACTACTGCATGAAACTCCTTCCATCATGGTCCAAAAGCAAGACTCCATTTGGATTATAGAATTTTAATTAAAGGAAATATTCACCATCTTTTATTATTTTTTAATTGGGTTCCATAAGTAATTCTTATAAATTTGGTATATTTCTCTTTTTTGATGTTGACATTGTCTGTTGTGATGTGTTGTTTTGTTTTTTTTGTTTGTTTTTGTTTTGTTTTTTACTTGTTTGCCTGACTGCCCTTTTTTCCTGCAAAGTAACATTGCACAGCAACAGCGTATATGTAGTCAATACTCTGGTAAACCACACTATCCCAAATTTTTGTGTGAAATAAATGGATATATAATTTTATTATAAATGCTAATTCCTTCACATGTCTTTGGGCAAGATTAAAAAGATTTCTTGAAGTTTGTTATGTTCTTCCGATAGGAGATTATAATGAACGGAATCCCTTTCTCCATGTCTTACTGCCAGAGACCAGAGCAGAATTGTGAGGAATTCCCCAGAATTGTGGGGAATTTACCCACACAATTCATTAATGCATTGAACCAAAATAGGTCTAAATAAAACTATAAAGCTTTAATGTATTGCTCTGAGTGTTTTGTTCTCATTGTTTCTCCATATTAGTTCTCACTTTAATGCTATGAGATTTTATAGCTCCCTGAGCATCCCCTGGTTAGTGCCTGGCCTGGCCTTCTACAGTCTCTTACACTTGCTGCCTTTCTTTTTGTGTGCTTCCCAGTTTGCAATGCACTAGTAAAAACCTTCTCACCATTTTTAACCTATCTATTGGTAGGTTCTGCAAGTGGCTGCCGCCAGATTTTCCCCTTGCTGCACACACTTACCTACCAGTGCAGGCAGACAGGCAACCAGCAAGGAAGACGCTGCTTTTCTCGGGGACAAAGGAGTGCTGCGTACAGTGTAGTGCGGCCAGCTGCGGTTTCGCCCGCTCACCCGGTGCCCCAGGTACTGCCACTTCTGTTACCTGCTTGCTTTCCAGTCCAGTTGACTCTGCGAGCGATGCCAATGGTCCTTGTCTGCAGTGGAGAGTTTGGCTCAGTGTCCTGTGTCATGGGTTTGGTTTTGGACCTTGCTGGATTTGGTGTTTGGAGTAGGAGCACTAGCAAGAGAAGGTTTCAGCTCCGACTATGTGAAACAGAGTGATCTTTCTAGCTGCTGGTCCTTGCTAAGGTGTGAAACTGTGTACGTGGCATGGCCACTGCTTTGCACTTTTGCCCTAGCAGCTCTTACAAGTCTGCAATATCTCAATAACCAATAAAGATGATTTTCATTTTCTTCTGATCTAAGTGCCAGAGCATTGCAGCAGGATGTTGTTTTGGTTTTGTGCTGTTATTTTGAATGAAATGTGAATCTGAAATTCTGGGGATGAGTTCACTAAAGATCCAGTTATACATTTTTATGAGAGTAGAAGTGATGAAATACCAGCAGAAATAAACAACAGTTTTCAATGTTCATGTAGAGTTAATCATTACACCCCTGCTCTTCACCCCTACGCTTCGCTGCTATGTGGGCTAATTGTGTCCAGCCTAAGTGGCCACTTTGTTCTGCTCGGCCAGCTCGGGTCAGCTGCTTGGGAAGCCAGTGGCCAACGTCTCCTGGCAGTTTGTGTAGCCACTGGGATGGCCGCGGTCACTCTTCCCTGTGCCTGGTAAAGCAGCCTGGCATCCTTGCAAAGTGCAGGCCTCTCCTTGGACAAGGCACTGCTGTTACTATTACTTTCTTGCTACACACTAGACTTAAATTATTGTGGGTTTAAAAAAATCAGAACTGGAACTTTACTGACATATGAAGGCTGAGAAATTTTGGGGAGGAAAGAAAGGAAGAAAAAAAGAAAAAATTGTCACAGGGTAAGTTGGTCTTGCCATAGTACTTTAAGTGGAGCATATTATCTGGGTTAATAAGTAAAAATCCTAAATTAAAATAAATTAAATCCTGAGGTTCTTGGTATTAAAAAAATAAGAATTTTATCTGATCAAGAAACTGTTTCATCGGACTTATTTCTTAGACAAATTCTGTATGTTTGTCCATTCAGTTAAGGTGTTTAGATAACTTTTGTGAAAGAAATGCCATCCTTTCCAGAAGAAAATGAATTTTTTAAATCTTGCTTTCAGAGTTCTAAAACTTAAAACTGTTTGTGCTGAAAGTCTGCAGCAGAGCCTGGGATTTCGGCACAGGAAGGTTAACAGACTCTGCAAGTCAGTATAACAGGCAACGTTAAGTTCAAAAGGGCAGTGGGAGAAACACTGAGGCAGCCTCGAGGGTTTGCCCTGATGGCTTAGGAAGGTCGATGGCAGGACAGAAAGGGCAAGCTGCCATGGAGCAGGAGGCAGTATCTGAGAAAATGATCCCATTGTCATACTCAGTTTTCTGATCTTCATTTTCGATCCTTTTTCTCCAAGCACATAAAGAAGCCAGACTATGTGACGACAGGCATTGTACCAGACTGGGGAGACGACATAGAAATTAAGAATGAAGATCAGATTCAAGGGCTTCGTCAAGCTTGTCAATTGGCCCGCCGTATCCTACTACTGGCTGGAAAGGGCTTAAAGGTAACGATTACATAAGTCCCATAACTACTTGGATGTCTTTTTTGCTTTCAGAAGTTTGGGAAGGTTTTTTTCCACTTTTTTTTTCCTTAAACTTTCCTTTAATCCAACTTTCTTTTAAGTTAGATACAAAACCAGAGGGATTTAGTAACATTTGATTTGGTCCACAGTATGTTTATTTGATTATGTCTGCCTTTTAGACCCATGAAATGCTTAATTCCAGTCAGTCACTGCTTCAGGGACAACCTCTCTCCATGTGTAGCCTCTCTCTCTGTTTGGATCCTGCCAAATCCCACAAGTTTCTCCTAAGGCCTATGATATGTTTTTTTCATGGCAAGTCTTCTTCATGCTCTCTGCTTTTCTGCTGCGTGTGTCTGTGAATCCAAAGGGCTGGTCTGCTTCACTTCTATCCTCCTCCCGGTGTCTCACGTGGGCTGGAACACTGCAAGGTTGAGATTCACTGTTGAAAAAAACAGCTGCCAAATTCTATACAATTTTTCAAAGTGCATTGATAATGAAGCCTCATGGTTTCCAGTAATGCTTCTACACTGTGCTTTTTTGGGGGTCCCTCCCAGTGAAAAGGTACTGGGAAGAGCCTGCTATACATTTTTGCAGATGAAGGAGTACTTTTCTAGCCTTGCCTTGATATTTCATGTAATAGCATACTGAATAGGGCAAAATGGGTTGAATAGCGATGAGATGTAGAGATAGATGGGAACTGTATGTCGATGCCATTGCCTTAAAAGGGGAAAAATTATTGGGTTACTGTGCCTTTTTTCTTCAGTTATTATCTCCCAGAGGCTTAATTCTGGAATTGGGTGGCCACTGACAAAACTTCCTGAGGCTTTAATCTTACAAGTGCTCAGGAACATGTAACTTTTTCATGTGTAATTAATTCCCCGTACAGTAAGCCTACTTACTCATGTAAAGCTAAGGATGTATGTGTGTAGAATTGGGGACGTTGAAGGAGCAGGACCTTGACCCAGAGGGCAGGTGGGTTATGCACGAGAGCAGTTTTTCCTGTCCAATCTCTGTTGTTACCATGAGTTGTACTCCGACAGGACAGATCTTGTGTTCAGAGCATGAGCCAAAGGGAAAAGCAGAGGTGCTAAGTGCAGGCACTTTAGAGCAGGAGCTTGTCCTGTGCAAGCAGTGCCTGAGCAGGGGCACCGGGGACCCTTGTGCTTGCCTTGCCAAGTCCAGGGCCTGGAGCCCTTTCTCAGAAAGGTGGAAGAAAAAAACATTTACTCTTGTGAATATTTGGCCAACATGGTTCTGTAAGGATGTCCCAAAGCCTTCTCTTGTCAACAAGGCACATCTTCCAGTTTCTGACCTAATCCTGCCCATGGCCAGCCTTTGCCCCTCTGTTCTCGCACCAGCGCTGCTCTTTAATTGAACAGATACCTGTTTTTCCCTGCGTCTTTCCCCTCCACACAGTAAAAGAGCTATGCCAGACTAACCAAACCAAGCTCCCAAAAGCCCATCTGTCCAGCACTCCTCGTTGCATGCCTGGACCAGGCTCACATGCAGCGCTTGCCCACACAGTGTGTGATGTCAAGAAAAACTCCCAGTATAACCATGGTGGTTCTTTGATGTGTGGAAGCTGAGGGACAGACTTTGGGAAGCGTGTATTTCTGATGCTGCTGTTTTGCTACCCACTGGACTTAAGTCATGCTGTGTCCAATTGACTGAACAAGGTGCAAGTGGAGCTGACAGACCTAGTTTTATCCTCAGCACGAGAGGAGCATGCACTCAGTTTTACTTACTATGCACGATCACTGAGTATTTCGTTATATCGTGAGGTATGCCTTCTGTACCACAGCCTACCTATATTCCAAACATGACTAGAAAGTCCTCAGAAATCATAACCACTGTAGTTTATGTGCACAAATTATGATTTTCAAAGGCTCAAAACTCATTCAAATCAAAACCAATTTGCACAGGAACCCTCAAAGGCACTTCTTCTCAATGAGGGAGGTTTCACTACCAAATTTCAAGTTTCAGCTCTAACCATTTCAGAGTCGATCCAGAAGCAAAGCTAGAAGAATGTTATGTGAAGCATTGCGTTTTCCACTCCACTGATAATCAAAAAATGGCCGAATGATTCAGGAGATGTTTTTCTTTGTATAAAATTGAAAGAAAAAGACAAATCTAGAAAATGTCAAGCATAAAAAATAACATTTTTTAAAACTACAGATAAATACATGTAGATTCACTGTGTTGGTCCAGATTGTGGCAGCTTTTAAGTAAAATATCTTCAAGATATGAATCCAAATATTTAAACCTGTTATACCTTTAAAAATTATTGGTGAACAAATACCAAAAATTCACAAATATTTAGTGATATGTAAGAAATAAATTATTTTATTTTACAAATAAGAAGGAAAAGTAATGTTGTGCTTTAAAAGATTGGAAATGTTAAAACCAGAAATTTCTATAGCAGCTAGTGAAACAAGATGCTGTAGTAAATTGGTGTCTTTGAGAAAGCAAACGTGGAAAACGAAAGGGAAAGTAAGTACACAGTATTTTAGATTTTCTTGGAGCCTTTGAGTGCCCTTTTCTACTGCATGCTTGCTTTAGAACCTTTTTCTCTTTAAACAATAGTCCAATGTATCAGTAAAGTGTATGAGCCGGGTTAGTGTTTTGTATCAAAACAGCATATTTAAAACATGCAAGATTTCATTGAAACACTTGGTTGCAATCTCATTTGGTAAATATAAGAAACTATTGTGGCTTTTATAATAGAATTTTATATTTGATATTTTAGGTTGGCATGACAACTGAAGAAATAGATTCCATTGTTCATCATGAAATAATCAGACAGAATGCCTATCCTTCCCCTCTGGGCTACGGAGGGTTTCCAAAATCTGTCTGTACTTCTGTAAACAACGTGGTATGTCATGGTATTCCTGACAGGTATTTCCCTAATAATATGTATTTTACTGCCAGAAATTAAAACGTTAAGCTGAAATTAATAAATTGCTGTTTAATATTGAACAAATTTCAGCTTGCCTAAATGTCATAGGTAAAGCTATTGCAGACGTATGTCATCTTACAATAGCGCTAATAGATTTTACAGGAATGTATGTAAATTAGAGAGATAAAAATATTATCCTGTTTATTCAGTTACTTAAAAGGACATAGCATAATGCCTTTAGAGTTTCCTATCTGAAAAATATACAGAGGAGAATTCTGGTTTTTATTTCCTCAGCACAAGTATAGGTTAAGGAATAAATATATTTGAATTTATTATTTGCAATACATTCAACTATTCACAAAGCAAAATCTGAACCCTAGTGAGAGAAAAAGAATAAATATAATGGTAGATTTTTCAGGTGTTGATATGTTTTTCTACTGGCTGTTTCTCATTATTTTATATTCAGCTACACTTGTTCTCTAAGTAGTAAGAGCTGAAGATTAAAAATGGTTATTCTGTTTGCCTCTGCCTTCCTCCGTCACAAAACATCTACCCCCTGATTTTTTATGTATGTGTCATTAGGTGTTTATTCTTATATTCCCTTTGTTGGGAACTGTCTGTCACCATTTTTTTTTTCTGTTTATGTTTCAGTCGGCCTCTTCAGGATGGAGATATTATCAACATTGATGTCACGGTGAGTAATTCATATAAAAAATAGTCTTTGATCAACTTTAGAATCACTAGTAGCAACAGGAAGAATAGTAGATTGAAAATGTGGAGCGCGCAGATGGATGTGCTGTTTACTTCTAAGCCAAGGCACAAGCAGCTGGTTTCCTTTTTTGTTTTTAACTATGTGTTTATTCCAGCTAGACCCAGGCCTGACTTGAATTTAGGACTGGAATCAGATGCACTGAGATCAATGTTGGCCTAAGTGAAATGTCAACCCAATCCTGCTATGTGTCATGTTTTTGAGAAGGTGTAATTGTTATTGATCCACTGTGTAGTTAATGCAGAGCACCACAGTACTGGGCAGCAGCTGAAGATAGATATGTATGAGATGAGCTAACATGAAGAAAGCCAGCATTTTTCCTTCACTCTGCCAAGATTGATCTTCCTCTTCCTGCTGATTTTGAGTGGGGCCTGTCATTATCTTACTCTGTCATTAGAGGCTACATTGGCCTGTGTATGTCAGTCTATTTGGACAGCAACTCTTTTGCTAGCAGTGTTCCCTACATTTATTAAAATCCCTGAAGGTAGTGTTGTGTTCCATTTCTGGTATAAAAGCCATGAACCCTTTACATGGAAACAGAAATAGTGTGCTAGAGTGGGGGCTTAATATTTCCACAGGAAGGTCAATTATAGTTATTTAAATAAAGGCCGGCTGGATTTTCTTGAGGAAAAGAAAATCTGCGAATGGGGAGCCTAATTCTAATTTCATTTGGAAAACAACAATTAATCGTGCCTTGCAGAAGCTTTTCTCTTTTTGCAGCAAATGTGTTTATTTTCCCGAAGTGCTTGCCATTTATTTCTAACGCGAACCCAAATGTCCTTTGAATCTTTCCGTTAGCTTGCAGTAATATGTGACATACAAGAGGGTAGCATTTCTTAAGAACAAGCTTTCTTAGTCATTAAAGAACCTCCTGATAACTTGATACTCTTTTCCGTGGGCCAAATTTCATACTGACAGAAGTGAAGAAATCTCCAATGGGCCCCCACCTCTCACCATGGAATTCAGGCTTCTTTAAGTACTTTCTTTGCATTAAAATCAGGGTTAGTGACCTTTTCCCCACTGCACACTCATGTGTGATTCAGCACTGATTGTTTTAGGGTTTTTTTAACATATTAAATTCTTCTGTCTTTATCCTTTTTAATCGCATATGTCTGTCCTATCAGATTTACATGGTGTTATCCAGCATTTTTAAATGTATTTTGGCCTAAATATTTACTTTGGCAGACTGGTGTAGCTTTGCTCTTTTACTAGATTATATCAGTTTGCAGCAGCTAGGAGTTTAACATCTGATTTCTTTTTGTTTTATCTGGCAATATAATAAACAAAAAATGTTTAGATTGATATTACAGATATTTGCCATTGTAAGCTGAACATTTTTACATTAACATGGCATGTGCGCCTTATTTGCTCTGCATTACAAATAATGTCTGAATAAATGGTAGTGGTCTTTTCAAAATATATTGTAAGTTGTTTTCTGATTAATTTCATAAATAAAATAAATCTTCAATGCCCATGAACTTGAAGCTTCTTGCAAGAGCAGGAATTGCTGATTATATTTGCTAAGAGCCTTTTTTTAGCTTTGAAAAGTGAAGTGTGTTGTTTTTTGTAATTGTTCAGCTCCAAAGTATCTGAGGGAAAAATATCTTTGCAGTGTTGCTAATTGATCTCTTAGTTTATATTTAATGAGAAAAAATGGGGACATTTCACAGGTGGACAGAATAAAAATCAAAGGAAATGTTCTGCAACAAATTATTTATAATTTTGTATAGGGTCTATAAAAAGATTGAATAATGTTCTAGTTATTAAGTGTAAACACTTCACACTACAAATTATTTGAAGAAAAAAAATCTATTTTTGCACAATTAACATGGTAGAATTTCATAGATGAAATAGATGTTTTATTGGCTTGAATCATGAAGCCTTTTAAAATGTATTTAAGCGTAGAAACAAAAGCATTATGCATCACTGAATTCACAGCGCAGTACAATTTCTAGTCAGTCATTACCAGGTAGCATTTCATACAAGTTGACTTTTTCATTGACTTTTAGGGAATCAGTGTGTTATAGTTCCTCTGACATTAATAAAATAAAACTATAGCTTACTATAGTTGCAGTTTTTAAGGTCAAAAATACGTGATTGCAGTAGATGAGCAGAGTAAATTAATTATTTTAAATTCTACTATGTTTTAGGTTGCTGTTCATTTTTTCAGGATTGTTTATTTTGCTGTTTTGCATTTGTTAGAGTTAAAAATTAAATATTTCCGCTTACATATGATCTAGCTGGCACAAGATCTGCCCATCTGGCATGAAATGATGCAGTGACGTTAGCGACGCTTCTGACTGGCAGGGCAAGGTGTAGGACAGAGAGGCAGCCGCTCGGAGCCAGGGACAACACGGTTGGGCCCTTGTTGACATCCAGCTTTCATCAAAGCACGACTCACTTATAACTGTCTGCATTTGCTTTAGATCTGTATTTGAATACAAACCCAGTGTTGGAGTAAACAGTCTGTAGCCTTTTTTATTATTATTTTGAAGTTGACCAGAATCTTTACCAAAAGCTCGCGAGTAGCAAAAGTTCAGCGAGTGCTTCAAGCCTTGCAAGTCTCGTGTCCTAGAGGGATAGTTACCTGCTGTTTGAGGGGAAAAACACGCAGAAGATCAAAACTGTGCACCATCGTGATTTGTTTTTCCACAAGAAAATTCGGCTCCATCTTACAAGTATGTGACTGGCCACAGCCCCGCCAAGCTGCAAAATCCCTTTTAAATCAGCATTGCAGAACTCCATAGTTCCATAGGGCAGAGCACGGGCTTTCTGAGAGCAGAAGGGATTTGAGGAGAATTTGGTATCTAGGAAAACACCAAACAAGTAAATAAAATTTTTAAAAAAAGCCCTACCTGCATAATTCAGCTGGGTGCTGTGTTTTCAGTGCATGAACCTTCACAGTGATCAGAGCAGAGCTTAATTCCCTTTGAAAAACACGGCTAGAGATTCAACCTAAAATCCATTGCTAAGGCAGAGTTGCCGTTTGCAGGAGAGTGAGGGAGGAGGAGGAGGATGTGGCCCCGAGCTCAGGCTGCCTCTGCACCCCGCTCTGGACGAGCTGTGTGCCCGGGAGCGCCGCGACGCCCCAGGGATGGGCACCAGCCACCCGATGCACCTCGCAGTCCTCTCATAAACCCCATTTTTATTTATTTATTTATTAGTTTATTTATTTATGAAGAGTTTGTACCCAAAGGGCGTTTCCCATGGACTCCCTAATCCGCTTTTCCCATCTCGTTCTAGCAAGTACAGCTTCCCAGCAGTCTGCTGGTTACAATATGTGTGAGCATAAATATATATATATATATATTTCCTAGAAAGACTGAGTTTAATTATGGAGAAGCTCCATTTCTGAATGCAAACCAAGCGAATGTCTTTACATTTCTGCATGTGTTTAGGTGTATTACAATGGCTACCATGGTGACACTTCGGAAACCTTTTTGGTGGGCAATGTGGATCAATCTGGGCAAAAGTTAGTGGAGGTTGCCAGGAACTGTCGAGATGCAGCAATTGCAGCCTGCGGCCCGGGGGCTGCCTTCGCCGTAATTGGGAACACAATCAGGTAAGCCCGACAGTGACAAGTAAAGGGAGGGCTGGCAAGTGGCACAAAGGTTATTGGTGGTTTGGTATAAAGCTGATGACATGTTTTATGATTCAAAACCATCATTTCAGTCTGATATCAGTATGTGAACTGCCAAGCTATAATGTTGTTCCTTGGGTAAGAGAGATTTTTTTTTTCTTTTTTTAAGTGAATTACGCTGGGGTCAGGAAAGATAACCATAGAAAGTCAGTGGTATTCATAAAGCAGGTTTATGTTAGCAGTGTAATTTGCAGTGGTCTTTTGTTTATTATTTATTTTTACATGAAGCTGTGCCATAGCTGTGCGACAGTGTAAGAAGCCTTGAAGCCATTGTTTCATTGTGTGGCGATAACTAATGTTACAAAGGAATTAGTCAACATAAATAAGTCTTTGGTTTTTGTTTTTTATAAGTAAAAAAAAATTTAACTCAGGCTTCTTATCTTACAAAGGACCTGCGCATATTGATGTCATAGGGAAAAAAATAGAAAGCTCACATTAAGATTTATATTGCATTTGTTCTAGCCTTTGTAGAAATGCAGTTGTGACTCTTCTTGTGAATTTGAATAAAAATATGACTTAATTTCTTGAAAGCACTTCTAGATTATTTTTAAATATTTGCAAAAAAAAAGAAAAAAAGAAATCATACATTTCATTAAGCAATACTTCACTGGACTATTAATGGATCCCACATACTATTGAATGCCTTCTGATTACTTAAAAGCTACAAGACTTATTCACCTTGAAAGGATTCTGCTTTTTCTTTTCTTTGTAAATCTTCAAATACTTTAAGGAGAAAAGAGAACGACAAAATATCTGTTAGATGTATTTATAGCTTTAAAAATATTGTAACAGAGTCTGAATCAAACTTTAGTAAAACCTCTTTGGGTTATATCTGAGAAGCTTTTATTGAAGACTTTGTATAAAATTGTGTTTTTGACAGTTTTAAATTATAGGCTAACTAGCCTGGAGAAAAAGGATAGTGTCTTTCTGTTCTTTCATAGGAAATGTTGAATCAGACCCCTACTGGGAAAAGAAATTTAATGCATATCTCACTATCTTACTGTCCATGAATATAATAGAAGCGAATTCAAAATGTAGTTTTATTTTTGCAAATGGGATGAGTCGATAGATGCACCTCATATTTTTGAACACCTAGGGTTCAACAAATTTACTGGTGGTGCTCTTGCATTTTAACAAAATTTATTCTTGAGTAGAAGGGGGCACAGAACACTGGATTCTTATTCAAGCATTCGAGCGAGCTCTGCATTCATGGCTGTGTCTAAAGGGCATGTCAGCCTTTGATTCTCTCTGAGAGGTAATTATCCTTTTCCTGTCACGGAACAACAAATGATAGCTAACTACAGAGGCACATTTGCAGTAGTCACATTCATCAACTGCAGAAAAAAAAATTCAATTTAATTGTGCAACACAGCTGCACATAGGCTTTTTGAGCATTTCTGTTGTTCTCCCTGTCTTGCTATTCCTCCCTCCAGATCTATTTTTTAAACTTTTTTTTTTTTCTGGGTTTTTTTTTCCCTTTTTTGTCTCTTCTTCCATTTTTACTCTCTGTACTTTCTTGTTAAAGTAATTTTCCTTTGTGGCTCTCATTCTTTTTTCCCCATTGAAGGCTATGAATGTAGAAAATTATCACAATTACTCATATAATTGAGCCTCTTTGTAGCAAGTGCAACTCCAGTAGCCTTTCTCCATCATGAAAATGGTTTCATTATAGGGTTTTTCATATTCTCTGACACCATCTACACAGAGGAACAGGCGTGCAGATGAGATGTACTAGGAACAGGGTAGATCAGTAAGGTCACAGTAGGAATAATTAGCTCTGCTATGGAAAGAGCATCTAGGCCTTTTACTGCTACATAAATGTACTGTCCATGGCTTTTAGTCACAAAAAAACTTACTAACAAATGGAGCTCCCGCCTACTACTTTGAAAAAAAGATTTGTATCAACACTACAATTTTCCATCATTAAGACTAATAACACAGAGCCTAGTATACATCAAGGGGAATAAAAAGAAAAATCTCACATTCAAGTGGCGGCTGGGTGCTGACCTTTGTTCCCTTTTTTTGTGTTCAACTTAACTCTTTACAAAAAAGAGCCACACGCCACACCAACATGCAGGTGAACTCCAGCTAGTGCTAGCAAAGCACAGCATTCAGTCAGAAAATCTGATAAATCTCCATGCAGGATAATGCATTTCATTACAGATTCACTACATTAATTCTGGCTGTATTTTTAAAAAAAAAAAAAAAAAAACAGAAAAAGGAAGAAAAAAAGGGAGGTGGAGAAAAAGAAGAGAATTCAAAGTGACATTGGATTTTTTGCTATGTTGTTATGGAGGTCGGTTTACTTGCAAAGTGTAAATATATATTCAGCGCCCTCTTTGAAAAGTAGATTAATCAGAACTAGTAGCTGTTGAGAACTGCACAGGAAAGACCCGGTCATTAACTTTCTTTCCCCAGATTTTGTCATGTAGCCTATCTAAATGTGCTGATTTGTTTGGAACGACTTCACTGCCGCCTCTGCTGAATTAGTAGCTTGGCCCATTGAAGCCCGGGGTTTCTGGTTAGTTGTCATGCTGCATTTCTGTGCGTATATACAGACATAGATACATACATACAAGTGCATGTACGCAAAATGTTAAGTATCAAAATATAAATACCTGAGAAGAGACACTTGTAACCTGAAAACATTTAGGCCTGTCAGAGTGCCTAGAGCTCTTTCATCAGTATTTTCTACATCCCCTCAAGCAATTAATGTAAACAATCTTAGATATCACAAACAATCAGAATATTTGGTTTGCTTTTCTGCAATAGATGTGGCTATAAATAGACCACAGAGTTAAGTTTGCATGCAGTATTATAATGTATTCTTTGTTCTGGAAGCTTGGTGTCTGGCATTGAGTATTTGGTGGGCAGCAGCTCCTTGTCAAATAAAAAAATGTGTGATTTCTTGAGCTAATTTGCTTATAAATTTTTTTTTGAATCTTTCCTGACCTATTCTTACTAGAGAGGATGGCAAAACTGTGGGTCAGCTTGTCAGAAACAGAGTTGGGCCCCGTGGTCTATTTTCTTTTACCACTCATGACATTTCTCTTTCATGAAAACAAGTGTAGTTTGAAATCTAATGTTTAGGCAACGAGTTTAGATATGTGAAAGTGTTGCCAGTATATAGAGCTAAAAATATATATAATATTGTTAAATAAGTCAATTTCCACCTCCTAAGGAAAAAGAGGTAGTGATGAAAGTATTAATAAACAGTTTAAAATGTTTAACTCATAAGTATATGTTTTGATATTAATTTAGAACAATATAAAGCAGATTTTTTAAATCTGTTTCTATCAGATTATGCACATTTAAACAATAAGTGGCTCAGGCAAAATAAGTCATTTTAATGTCATCTGTGATAGATTTTCCTTGACAGCTACTGTAAATTACAATTACACTGCTTCTCTCTGCACTTTAAAGTAAGCATTGCAATAAATTATCTTTTATTTCAATCCATCATGTCTGCTTTCAGAAACAGAGAACCTCAAATAAAAGTTCAGCACTATTATAAGAAAAATACAGTAATTTGTGTTCCAGTTTGAAACTAAAATGTACCTTTCTTTCAAAAAACAATTGTTGGCTTTCTAAAATATTACTAATTATACCTCAGTGTTTATTGTCATTGTAGGGAATCCCTGAACTTGTGCATTCCCTCAGTCTAAAATTACTATTTAAGAGAAAAGTACTTTCCCAAGAGAATTTTAATATTTCTCAAATTAGCTAATACAGTAGCATTCAGAATAAATATTTTTATTGTGAGCATATCTAGGGTAGGTTCACACTGTTTTCAGAAATTAAAGGAAAACAAAGTGCCATTCAGCAGTCCTTTTGGTGCCAGTATTTATGAAGACGTGATCACGTTTACATAAGCGGATGGTGCCTTCATTGAGGTCCCCGAATAAGCGGCCTTCTCGGAGCCCCATTTGTCTCTCCTCCTGCTTCCTGAGCCTTTTCTCTGCCTCTCACACATCTAAGTCCAACTCATGCAGTAGCTCTGGCCATTTGTGTCCCAATGCTCTTTACAACCATCCCTGAGGAAGTTTTCATGTGGGGGCAGAGAAGCTGTAAGTGAGGGAGGAGAAGGTCCGTCACTAGGAGCCTCTTCACTGGTGCCTTCAGCCTGGCCTACATGGCCCTTGGCGCCATCCCATGTGCTCGGCTGCGCCAGGCTGGGCTCTGGCGTCACATTATGTTGCACGCCATGGTGTTATGTTACGTTGTGTGCTCTGGTGTGTCCTGACCACACCGTGCAGAGGGACTTGTCTCGCTTTGCTTCAGGGCTGAGGGCTTGCAGTGCTGGATCAGACCTGCTGTGAGGAGAAAGCACCAGGATCAGGAGCTGGGTCAAAATCAAACAGGAAAGCCACAGATGCAGAGCCTAGATTTGGGCGCCGCAGCCTCAAGGCCGGCATACTGTGTGCGCTCCATCCAGCCCCAAGGGTTTCCTGGCACGAGGGGCTTGTCCCCCTGGGCACATTCCCCTGCAGCCATCCCCATGCCTGGTCTGGCCTCGCACTGCTGACGCCTCCGGCCTGCGGAGCAGCACCCTGAGCAGGAGCCTGGCCCTGGCACGGCGGGGAGCGGTGCTGCCGCGGCCTGAGCCATGCAGGGACCCTGAGGGGTCGAGCTGCTGTCAGCCGCAAGCAGCAAACGTCATGCAAAAAAATGCTAAATACTCTGTGCTAAATGCTACATTGCTCTGTGGAGTCCAGATTATTTTTTCCATATCGCCCAGCCTGGGAATCCTGGAAGCTGGAGAGGCTGGCCAGAACCCACACTCATCCTCACTCTCATCAGAAGGGCACTCTCCCATGAGCATCCCCACCTTCATTTACTATTGCAGAACTGCAAATAGTCACGGGGTTTGGCAGTGGTTTTTTTGTTTGGTTATCTTTTTTGCTTTATTTTTTAGGAAATCTGTCAATTTTTGTTATGACTTGGCATGGATGAGACGGAACTTACTGGGGTTTGTGGAATACTCTAAAGCTGATAGTTGCCCTTTGAAATTCACTGCAAGGTGCCTCCAAAGCATGTGCAGATATTAAAACCAGATTGAATGTAGCTGGACTGCATACCTGCAGCTTATTTTCCACACGGATTTTGTGTGTGTCATTTCAGGTTCATTGGCCACATTACATTTTATGTAAAGAATTCCCAATCTCCGTGTGCGGGCGCTGGCGAGCAGGAGGGAGGGGGGCGATGGAGCCTGTCAGTGCAGATGTCAAAGCCATGTCAGCTCCAAGCTCCCCTATTTTGATCGCAGACAGTAACCAGCGAGGTCCTGATGCCAGAAGAGCTGTTTTCAAGCTGTTCAGCAAGGAAGTGGCAGGATTCAGCACTGAACTGCGCTGCTGCCGTTCCCACCCGATGAGCGGGGATGCTGTTTTAGCAACGTCCTGTCTGTGCCCCGCATTCTTGCGGTGGGTGCCCAGGGAGCAGCTGCCACCGCATTCCTGTGCGGAGCAGCGAGCCACGGAGCTTCCCGGGCCCAGGTGGAGCAGCCAGCGCCGGCGCTTGGCAGAGTAGCTCCAAGCTGCGCCTGCTCACGGAGGGGGATTTCTTTTTTTGAGGGAGGAAATATATATATTATATATATTGTATATATGTTTTATATGCGTGTATTAAAATGGGGCACCTCAAAAAATGACTGCTCTCTAGGTGGTCTTTAGGACACTGTATTATGACACAGGCAAAACCGGTCATTGGGCTTGTGGTAGCTTTGGCCAAAGGGCTTGTAGGACATGAATAAGGCAACTTGGCCCACACTGCACATATGACTTCTCCCATTGCTCTTGAGAGACACGTGTGGAAAGCGGCTCATGGCAAGGGAGCGTTGTTGACGTTGCTCTGGCTTTGATCACCAGGGATGTCTCGTTTGGGTTTGTGCACGTCTGAGTATCCAGGCTCCCTGACTTTGTGTCCAGGGCTTCCTCCTTGGTCTGCAATAGCCTGACAGCCGGCAGGATGAGGAGGAGCGCGCTATGGAAAGGCTTTTTTGTCTCTAGTAGGATTTCTCAGTGCATAAACTTGCACTGTACTTTTCCTCATAACTGGTACAGAAGATTAAGCTGCGCCATGAGTATAACCAGGTAAAGCCCAATTTCTAGCCCTATTAGTCACCCTCTTTGTCAATAATTAGAAATTTGTGGACAGCCTAAATTGAAATTTCCATTCTTCTCCAAAATCAATGAAAGAAATGTGATGGGTCTTTACACCAGAGTGATGGGTTGGTAAAAGCTAATATACAAATCCTGTTAAAATGGGCTCCTAACGTCTGAACACTGCACTGTTAACCATTGACCCAACTCAGCTCTCCGGTGTCGGTTCCTGCATGTACTTCAACTGCAGCACCATTAAATTCCTGAGCTTGATACACGGGTACCAAAGCAAGCGCCATGGGGTCAGTAAAGCCTCACGTGCAGAGGGATTACTGCGTGCAGCGATCTGAGTGATCTGAGGCCACTTTGGACCTGAATAAGAGCCTCCCCATGGGGTTTAGCATGCTTTAATTTCTGTGAGGAGTGGGCACCTTTCTTGGAATTTCTTTACTTTCTTGCACCTTTGCAAGGTGCAGGTGCACACAGGTCCCAAGGGCTGGGACGTCAGCCTTGCTTTAAGACAAGCAAGCTGGAAAGACCCAGCCACGGGCAGGTTGTCTGGAACGGCAGCACGTTCCAGCACTGCAGGCTGCCAGTGTTTGGAAGAGGAACTGTGCAGCTGCGTGGCAAGCGGGCTGCCCCGCGCTGCAGTGGGCTGCCCTGCAATAGGCTGCCCTGCAATAGGCGTGTTAATTCTGCAGCCATGTTAACTCTGAAACCTAACAATGGGCCCTTGCTGCCAGCCTTCCTTTCAGAGTGGAGATGTGGCTGTGGGGGCAGCAGGAGCGGGGGGCACAGGCTCGGGGGCTCCCTCATGGTGTCCTCCTTGCTCCCGCAGCTCCGTGGCGCAGCAGGGCGGCTTCCATGTGTGTCCCAGCTTCGTTGGCCATGGCATCGGCTCCTACTTCCATGGGCACCCTGAGGTGTGGCACCACGGTAAGCACGGCCTGCTGTTCTTCCCTGGGATGGCACCTGAACACGGCACCTGCAGGGCAAGGTGGGGTGCAGCCAAGTGCTGGGTACAGTTACCAAAGGAAAACAAAACAAACAAAAAAGTAAAGCTGCTCTCTGCACAACTGTAAGAACGTTTTTATTTTCTTTCAGCCAATGACAGTGATTTGTTAATGGAAGAGGGAATGGCGTTCACAATAGGTCAGTACCTGCGTGGCATGTTTTGCTTTAAGAAAACACCCGAGGCAGCCCCGGGCTGGGCCTTGATTAGGCTCAAGAAATCCCCGTTCAGCAGTGGGGCTGTGGCTGCACGAAGTCCGTAGGAAGCAGATTAAAACGTCACGGTAAATTGCAGCGAGGGAATAATTGGAGGAGTGAGCTGCCAAGTGCGAAGATTTCCGAAAGGCAGGACCCCAAATAAATCCTACTAAACGAGGCGTGTTTGGATAGGGCAGCGCCGGGCCGGGCGGGCTGCGCAGAGCAGAGGGCTCGGGTTCTGCCCCCGAGGCTGATCCTGCCGGCCCTGGCGCGGGGGTGTCTGACGCTGCCCGTGCCGCGAGCGGTGCCAGAGCCGCCGCCGGGGCCGGGCCGGGCCGGGCCGGGCCGCGCTCGGTGCCAGCCAGGGCCGCGCTGCGCGAGCCGCGTCCCGCGCGCCCGACGGCGCCGCAATTACGGGGGCCAGAAAATTGCTGTTTTGCCGATTTAATGAACATTTTAAGCCTGTTAAAAAAATCAAATATTTCAAGCTATCTGCTGTTCAGAGGGGTAGTTGATGCTTCGGTTATTATCCATAGGGTCTTAATTGGGGCTTGATTAAAATTCCTAGCTTAAAAAAATACAAACTGGCAATTTCCTACCTTAATAGTTCGTCTTCCTCTTTAGTTCAAATTTGAGTTTTGCGAGGCAGCTGCCTGGCGAGGAGGGAGATCCCTGCTTCCTCGCCGCCTCCTTTTCTTCCTTGCTTCCCACTTCGGGCAGGAGTGCGACTAAGTTTGTAAAACATTTTTTTTCCCATATTACAGAGCCGATAATAATGGAAGGATCCCCCGAGTTTCAGATTTTGGAGGACAAGTGGACGGCGGTCTCGGTGGACAACAAGAGGTGCCCGGCTTGGCCCGCGGGCGCATCCTGGCGCCGGGCCCGCGGGTGCGTGGGGTGGGCGCTGCCAGCAGCCCCTGCCCCGCTCACGGCGGCCAAACGTGCGTTTCAGGTCGGCGCAGTTTGAGCACACTGTGGTGATCACGCCGCGGGGAGCCGAGATCCTCTCGAAGGTGGAGGGAGAAGGCTGAGCACGGCGGGGCCGCTGGAATTCCCGGCGCGGGGATGGGTTTCCCCTGGCTGCTTTGGGGAGCCGGGGCTGCCGCCGAAGCAGCTCCCGGGCTCGGCTGCAAAGGGCTGAGTACTCCCTGTGTGTGGCTGGTGAGTAGGTAATAAAAGTCCCTCGGCTTTTCTGTGAGTGCTGGCACAGCCCGCTGGTGCGCGGGGTTGGCGGTGATTTGGGTGAGGGGCAGAGGGGCGCGCTGCTCTCCACGGCCCCGTGTGGGGCACGCGCGGCCCACGCGCGGCTTGGGGGGCCGGAGGGCTCGAAGGATTTTGCCTTTAGAGCTGAGTTGTGGAGTCAAATTATCTCCACTGCAATCGGGACGATGCTGCGATTTCTGTAAGAATAATTTAAAAGAAAGGGAAAATGAGGAAGAGGGAAAAGAAGAAAAGAAAAAAGAAAAGAAAAGAAAAGAAAAGAAAAGAAAAGAAAAGAAAAGAAAAGAAAAGAAAAGAAAAGAA
>JAUBOD010000244.1:5127095-5142926 GCA_032353885.1 Nothura maculosa | reverse complement strand
ATTTTATTTTATTTTATTTTATTTTATTTTATTGTATTTTATTTTATTTTATTTTTTATTTTATTTTATTTTCATGCTGTCCCATGCTGTGCTGTTCCCGGGGCAGGCGGGAGGCAGGCGCGGGCTCCGCCGCGGGGCGGGGCGTCACGCGGCTCCGCCGCCCCCCGCGCGTCCCTTCCCGCCCCGCAGGTGACACGCGGGACGCGGCGCCTCGTGCCGCCCGCTCACAGGAGGCGGCGGGCGCTTCCCGCGGCTGCTCTGAGGTAAAACCTGTCCTGGCGGGAGGAAACGGGGGATCCCCGCGCGCGGGCCGAGCTGAGCGACGTGCGGGGCCCCTCCTGCTCGCTGCCCGTTGCGAGGGGGCCCCTGGCGCGGGGGTCCCCGCCGCGAGCGCAGGGCACGTGGGTGTGGAGCCCCCTCCTGCCCCGAGTGCACGGGAAGGGCTTAACTCCGGCTTGGGAGTGGGTGGGACGGAGGGAGGGAGGGACACCCTTATTCCCTTGAGGGTTAGACAAGACCCTCCTCCAAACCCACCTGGGTGTTAGCCATGGCTTACAAAACTGTCAGCGTTAACTGTTCTGATATGGAATCCATCTTCCCTGCTCTGATATGGAATCCATCATCTCAATCCTGCTTTCTTGGGGGATGTGGCAGGTGTCAGGATTGGTGCCCAGCAAGGCCCCAGGAGGCCCCGGCAGGCAGAGCTTGGAGGAGAAGGGAATTCCCTGTCCTGGCGGCAGCGGCATCCCGCTTCCCGGGCTGGTAATGTCTGGTGGGGAGCAGTGCTCAGAGCAGCCAGAACGCGCGTCTTGCCATTGCCATCTGCTCATGGGATCGGGGTGCTGGTCCCCATTGCTGGGAGCCCAGCACTCAGGAGTTTGGGTTGGGACGTTCCTTTAAATTGTGCAGCTTTGCTTGCCAGAGGCTGCGAAACAGCGGGGCTTGTTTTGTTGCTTTTGAGCATCCTGGTTTAGCAGCATCCACAATTGTCATGTTTGTCAGATTTGCTTTCCAACTGATCAGTTTGAAGCCATTAAAAAAAATTTTTTTTTTTTTTTTTTTTTTTTTTTTTTTTTTTTAACAGATGACTCAGAAATGGCTACAGTAGCTCCTGGCTGGTGTGTTTTATTTTGATTTGTTTTCTGTTTTACTGTTTCTGTAGTTCTCTTCCAGACTTCACATGAGCACAATGTATGTGTGGGTTGCACGTCCAGGTGGATGCTCAGACTTTACATATGGAATAGATTTAATGAAGGACCAACACAGCAAGTTGTCCTGTGATGTCTGATAGCTACACTGACTTGAAGCAGACACCACTGAGCATTAAGGAAGAGGTTCTTTTTTAATCCCCTGTTGTCGCAGATGTTATTTTACCTATTGTGATCCACTCACCCATTTCACTTGCCTCTGTGGGCATGGAGTGAATACTGAGAAATTAGCCTGTTTATATCCCACAATGTTACAAGAAGGTAACGGGGCTCGTCGCCATTGTGACACGTTAACTGCTCCGGGTTTATTTCACAACGGTGGGAAGTGTTTTCCATTAGATCGGCAGCAATACAAGACATAGCAGACACCTGAGCACTCAACTGCGTGACGGAAAAGATACTTGTTTGAATGATGTGCTGCACGAACCCGTGAGGAGGGTTTGTGCTCACTGTGCCTATGGGATGCAGTGTTGCACGCTGCAGTGATGGCAGCAGTTAAATCTTCCTTTGGGGAGGGATTAGGCATATCAGCTTTAATAATTTGCGTGAGTCTTTTCAGCCCCTCTCCGGAAGCCTCCTACCTGCAGTGCTTAGTTTCAGAGCCCAGAGCTGTCTGTCTCCTCTCCAGGAGCAGTTCATTGTCTCATGTGTCTGTTCATCAGATGACTTCCCTGCAAGCCCAATGGAGCCTCCCCATCGCGGTCCCCGTCCCAGCTCCCCAGGTTCCCCATTCTCAGCCCCTCCTGCACGTGGCAGGTCCAGGCACTGCAGGAGACGTGGCCTCCACCAAAGCCTTCCAGAGTTGACTGTTAAGCTTTTTGTTTTGTGTTTTTTTTTAAGGTGATCAAGTGAACATGATTGAAATGAATAAGTCGAGGTGATTTTGACTTGTGGATCTGAAGCTGCTCAGTGAGCTGGCTGAGAAACCCGATCCTCGAGCTGTCCAGCTGATGTCCAGCCTGTAAGTATGGAAATAGATGGAGTGAATCCTCCTCGTGGAGCATTCGGCCTCACAGCCTGCACACACTTTTGTGCTGAGATCACTCCCCTTTTGGAGGGAAGGAAGTGACAGGAACTGTGTCAGATTCACACGTGTTCTTGGCTATTCATTTTCCTGCAGCTGCTTAGCCTACAAGACAGGTAGGTGCTCTACACATGCATTTCATCACATAGTATTTTTCCTTTTGGCAGAATGCCTAGACCTGAGAATTACATGCCTTTTATTCACACTGCTATAAATCTCAGTAAGTGAAATTAGAATGGCTCTCTGGACTTGTCGGCGTGGTTGTCATGGTTAGTGCAGCAATCTAGACCAGCCCAACCTTGGAAAAAGTTCCTGCCCCCACTCCACACACACGTTTGTGTAAAGTACATAACTCAGAATAAGAGAGCTTATAAGAATAAGAAAGCACTAGATAGATAAGAAAAGTAACTGTTAATAACAGATTACATAAAGTGGTGGTTGATGGGAGATTAGCTAAGCAAATTCGATTATCTTCAGACTCTCTTCCATTGTTAAGTGACTTAATATTTAATTTGCAAAAGGGATTGAACAAATGGGTTAAAATAACAAGGAAATACTGAAGTGCAAGCAGTTTAAGTGGCCACAGGATGTCCCCACTGTTCCATGGTAATGCACTCATAGGGCATTTATCCTGTAGTACAAAGCTCAGTGCTCCCACAGTTGTGGTGCTCTAGCTGTCCAAAGCTTAAGATTTACCTTTATATTTCCAGTGCTTTTTAACTGACAGTGACTGGTAACATCTGCTGTGGTAGAGGGAGGAGAGAAGAAAAAGGGAGCACTTTGTTTGACTGGTTTGTTTTATTTGTGAATTTTCTTTTACGATTTCCAAAGATTGGGAACAGACAAGACACTATTTTTTGAGGCAACAGTCACTTGTTCTGCTTGAATATTTTTTGATCTTGGGGATGTGCACAGGAAAGAGTATAGAGCCTAAGGGAAGAGAGAAAAAGAGCGCAGGAGGCCCTGCCTGGGTGCAACTGCATGAGGAGAGGCCAGGAGCAGCCACTCTGTCACACTCGGATTTTGGCACTCTGCCTTAGCAATCCTTTAGAGCTGGTAACCTTACCCGGTGCTCAGCACCTCTGAGAATCACAGCTGGTGTTTTGAAGTTGGCTAATGTCTGAGGAGGAAAAAAAATGGCATTTTGCATAGCCTGTTGTGCCTGTAAATCCTCACAGGGAGGCTTGGTGCACACAGACACGTTTTACATGTGTGTGGCCATTCCATTGTGTTTGTGGGAAAACACAAAGAGGAAGCTCTTTTGCCCCGAGTAACTCCTTGGTCTGACCCGCCCTTCTGCAGTACCTGGCACATTTTTTTTTTTTTTCTTTACTCTGGCACATTTACCTTTTCATATTGAACTGAAATCTCCTCTCTGTAGGAGCACAATATCTGCAGTATTCTGCAGTCTTGTTTATCTGGCAGCTTCTATGGGTAGATTTTTAATAGCTCTGTAGAGCAAACTTGTCTAAGTAACTACAATAAATATACTTCAAGCAACAGATGACTGGCATTTCACCTAGAAGTGTTTTCTTAGGTGTAGTTGAATGTGAATTTACAATCTTAATAAATAGTACTCCAAAAATGGGCTCATTGCAGCGCTGAGTGAACCAATAAATTACATCTCTCCTTGTCGCGGAGGACACACTGCCCACATCCATATGAATGTATATGATTTATGTGGTTTATTGGCAGGGCTCAGAGGGAAATGGATGTTTCCTCTTTTCCAACAAGTTATGTCTGCTGGCTATTTTGTGTGTGAGCATGTGTTCTCTTTTGCGTCAGGCTTTCCCAACAAGCATAAAAGGATTTTTATAAGCAGGGTGTATGCTATCATCCAGTTCAGTATAGGCAAGATTCCTACTAGATCAGGATCCTATTGTTTGTTCCTCAGCCAGCCCATCAAAATCCATGGCAGCTTTGCATGGAATATCCAGCTCTTGTGGACCTATAGCAAGACTAGCAAAATTGAAAGCAATGGGGTTCCTGTGGGTGTAGACAGCAAATCTTGCCTCGGAGCTAGGTTCTCAACTCTAATGTTACCTGAAATGAAGTGATTTAATAACAAAAGCTGCTGGCAAAGTAGATAAGCTTTACATGATGCTTCTGGAAAGGGAAGGCTGGAGCTCCTGTGCTGTGTGCCCAGGCTCACTGGAAAGGCGGCTCTTGGAGGACTGGACTGTTCAGAGTGGTCAGGTTTTGTAAGGAACCTCAGTGCTGTTACTCAAGCATTTTGTTGCATATATTTGTACTGGAAGAGTGATCACATTGCTAAGTGCACTAAGTGCATCAAAGGAAAAGGCAGCTTGCAAGCAGGGGATGTTTGTGCTCTGTTTGAAGAATTGTCAATGGTTGCTCTCAAACAACACGAGGCAGCACATATTTGAGGAATAATGTCTCCTCTGGCATAAAGTGGCCAATATATGGCTTGCATGCATCTGTCTTCAAGATGAAAATGCCCTCCTGAGCATACGTGGCTTGCATGGCCCAGCTAAGTGTCTCAGAGCTCTGTAGAGACCTAATAATAACCTTGCATTGTAATTAGCAATTCCTTAAAAAGTAGGTAGCTTCACCAAGGGTATTACCATTGCTGCTTTCCTTAATGAACAGGTAGCAGAAGGTAAGTAAATAAGCTGCTGTGTCAGCTTCTGCTTTGTTTGTCTGATCTGCTGCCTAGCACTTGCTTAAGCATATTATACAGGGGCAAACAAATTGGACCTTCCCATTCCAGGTGACATGTCTGACAACAAGCTGCTTTCTTGTTGCCTCTCAGGCATTTCCTCGCTGGTTTTGACAGCAAACTCACCTCACAGATCCCATGTGCTGCCCACAAGCCCAGTGATGTCAGCAATCAATGAGGGATCAGTGATGAGTCAATGAGCCATCTCTTAAAACAGCATTAATCTGAAATTCACTCTGCTGTATGCATTTTTTTTTTACTGGAGGGTTAGGACACACATATAGAGTTAAGAGACTTCATTAGACCAGGTCTACAACTTATTTCAACACTATTTAGGGAATGTGTCTTGCCCACTACCTTTCATCACTGATCACCCTTTGGCCTGGTTGGCTGTAGGCACAGGATGCTTCTGAAGCAAGTGGTCTCTTGGTGTGTTTGCAGATGGACAACTTTGCACCTCCCAGCTTTTGTGGGAGATGTTCTGGTGTTAGGTGAATTGGCAAAGGGAAGGAGTGGGAGGCCTTCAGAGGCAAAGTTGTAACATTTTGTACTTGGAAAACCTCATACTTTCTTTGAAGTTGTTAAAGAAGCACTTTGTACTTTTCCCAAAGTATAAAGAGTAAAACTGTTCTCCTGCATAGATTCAAACTGTGTTATAGGTAAAATCTGGAAGGTCTAGGTGCTCCCTGGCAGAAGGAACCCAATGAGCTGTATGTGACTGCAGCTCCTTTAGAGGTGTCTGAAGTTTGTGTTTGGTCTTAGTCTGCTCGTGTATTTGTGAGTCTTCACTGAAAGAAGTCTGGGTCTGAGACTTCAAAAATACATTGTTAGTAAATGCCTGGTGTGCAGCTCTCTGCTGCCTGGCATCTCCACCTGTCTGGTACAACCAACACCGATGTGTCAGGCTGATTAGTGGGTAGGTACTTTCCAACTATGTCCACTTGGCTGCACTGTAGATTTATAAATGGTACCTTAAAAAAATCTTCCTCTCCTGGCTCTTGTTTCATAGATTGGTACTTAAGCCAAGTTTGAAAAACATTTGTCTTTCATTCTATCTCTGTATCTCTCTCTCTTTTTTTTTTCCTTTTTATTTTTTCCCTTAATGAGAACAAGACCCAGGGAGACCATCCTGACCGTAGGCTAAACGCCTGCAGGTTACGTGCCGGGCAATTTGCACGTCCACCCTTAGGCATCAGGTGAGTGTGGGAGTGCAGGGGCTGAACAAGGTTGAGACTGCTGTGGGGCCAGGCCAGCCCTGGCACAGGGCAAGGGGCCGTGAGCTGGGCTGGGCTGGGACTAGGCCTGGCCGGGCCCCTGGGGCCTGGCCCCTCCGACCGTGTCACTGTCGGGTGAGACGTGGCCAGTCCCGCCTGAGCTCGTGGCAGTGCTGCCCTCCCCACCATGGGCACATGTGAACCCGGAGCAAGGGCGTCTGGCTGATCCTTATGGCTGCTTCCCAGGCAGGGATCTTGGAGCCCCCTGATCTGAAAATGGGCCTGATTTGATAGGTGCTGTCAGTTCTGGGTTGGAATCTCTAGCCTTGATTATGATAAATGGGGAGCTGTATTTTAGTGGAAACCTTCTCAATCTGCCACACCATATGAGTCAATTTATCTCATTCATTCAAATACTATTTGAAGTTACTACATGGCTTCATTCAAATACTAACTATTATTATGTATTGCTCTGTCAAGAACTTAAAGCAAGTTAGCTTTAGCTAACCTCTTAGCTTTAAAGATCAAGTATAGAGGAACAGTGTTTAGTGATGCACAGCCTTAACGAACAGCATTACTTGGCAGCCTGACCACTCAGCTTATAAAAAAAAAAAAGAAAGAAAAAGGCTTTGGCTTTTGCATCAGTGAGATCTTTGTGTTGCTGCCAGCATGCTTTCCACAACACTGCCTCATGGTTGTGTAAAACTTCAGCGAGGGGAAGACTTACAGAAATAACAGGCTCCACCATTGTGCAACAAGATTATAGGCTGCTTATCATAGATGAAGTGCTAAGTGCTGGCTGAGTCATCAAAGAGATTGAGATGGATGTGTGTGAGTGGATGGCTGCGTGTTTAACTTCTTCCTTCTGTTCCTTGCTGTAACATTGGTTTAGCTGTTGAGCCTTAGTACTTTCACCAACACTTGCTGTGTTTAGCTCCTGCCAATTTTGAGCAAGCTGCAGTCACAGCTATGTCCAGAGGTTTCTAAGTCTTGTTCCTCCTTAGCTATCCAGACCACATCTGCCAAATTCCTTGGAGAAGCGGTAGGTTTCTCACCTGCTGATTCCAGCTGTCTAGATCATATGGATTTCCTGTCTCTATACCTACCAAATGTGCTTGATCATGATTTGAAAATGAGAGTTTGGCAAATATTGTAATCTATAAATGTTCCTTTTACAACATTAAATGACTTCTCTATTGCCCAGATGCATAAAGTACACTTTTGTTTTGTTCTCCCACACTTTATTTTTTTGAATGTCAATGACATTTATTTCAAGTGTATCTTGGCTGTTGCAGTAGAAGCTAAGGCTTTACAGCACGTGTCCGTGCTTCCTGGCTGAACAGTTGCTTGACTTAAAGCCACCATAAAAATAAGTAATGGCTTCGGCTATAAAAACTTAAACACTGCTTTGTCCAAGACACTTCTTATCCCTGGAAAACCAGCATTAGGAGCATATTTTGCAAAAACGATCTGGAGTATTCAGGCATCTTGCAGGTGAAACAGTTCAGCGCTACCCTGAGAACAACCAGAAGCTCTAGACAGCCCTATCTCAGTCTCACAGTTCTCACTATCAGTGTCCATTAACACCTTTCATACTGGGCAGAGACCATTAACACCTTTATATTGCAGAGTAGCTATGCAGCAGAAAACCATAAGTTGGCATTTCCTGTACAGTTTTAAAATAGACATTAATCGCATACATATTTAGCTGTGTGCTGTAGGAGCCCGTAGCAGCTGTGGCACGACAAACTCCTCCGTGTTCTCTTTTTCTTTTTTTTCCCTTTTTCACATAGCAGCTCAGCCCCTGCCCGCCCTGTGTTGCTGCTCCGGGGCTTCGAGCTGGCAGACAGTGCTCAGAGCTGATAAGCTGTGTGGATATCGAGGTGCCGGTAGCGGCAGACACTGCTGCTGCTGGCTGCAGTGCCACACTTCCACAAAGGTTTTCTAAAAGCTGCTGCGCTCCTCGCACAGCTCACTGCGTAACCACAAAAAAGCAACGAGTAGGAAGTAATAAAAATCTAGGGTCATCTTTTTTTTTTTGTTCAATTTAAGGTAATAAAGGGCAGTCTGGAGATCTCCTACAAAACATGTGTTGGGAGAGTTGAGGAGAAACAAAGCTGCAGTGGTGATCTCAAACCAGCGGTGATTGTGCTAAGAGCTCTCCTCCGGGCAGGGGGCTGGCTGACTTCTAGACCTCACCCTGTTAGGTCATCAGTGCGTGGCTCCAACCTTTGCTCTTTCTGCATTTCTGGAAACTCTCTTCATTTTTTTTCCAACACAAGGCCAAAGTTGTGTGACGAGAATGGAGCCATTGTGCTAACCCTCCCACATATGGATGTGGCACAGAAGCCTCAGAGGAGTCGCTGATGTTGCAAGAATGCAGCAGTCTGCGTTGTCCAATGTGCATTCATCAGAACAGCCTTTATGGAGTGAATAAGGCTGCTTGTTGTTGTTTTTTTCCTGCAGGACATACATCTCCAGACACGACTTGGGATGCACAATCTTAAGATCTCCTGCAAAACATTAGACAGAGAGATGGGGGCCGTTGTCAAGTTGTAGCTGATGGAGAACAAGGCTGGTAGGAACAGGGGAACAGCAACATGAGACAATGACGCTCAGGGCCAGCAGAGCTGACTTGCTTTCCAAGTGCCTTCAAATCTGGGCAGCCTGTGGCAACCTTCAGTTATATATATACTAGGGTTGATGTACTCTGCGTAAGGGGTTAATGGGAGATTTGAATAACTCTGGAATTGCGCCTATCTCTGGAGAACTGTGTCCTCTGAGTCAGGCCACGAGATGCTGGATGTGTTCCCTGAGAAGAGTTTCTAGTTTAATTTTTAGGGAACATTTTCCTTTGTTATTTAGGTGAGCTATGTAGTAGCATCCTTATGTTTCTTGCAATTGCCATGCATGAGTAACTGTTGATATTTACGGGTGCAGATCCTTAGATATTTGGGAGGATAGGATACAGAATGGTCTACCCAGCGTCCTGGGGAGGCCTGAGCGCGCCAGACTCTTTTCCTTGGCTTTGGAAGAATAAGACTTGGCAGTACATCTGTCTTGTGGTTACCCAGGTTGCTACAAACATGTCCTTCCTATTTCCATGCAAATGCCTGGTTTTCATTAGATTTGCTTTTATTGCACCTCGCCACTGAGGGATCCAGATGATGTTTCTAGCAAGGTGGCGGTTCCCAGGGCAGCTCTTGAGCTGCTGAGAGTCGTTTCTCACGGCAGCAGGTGCCAGTGCGGCCTGCTGGGGAAGGAGCCGCTGCCCCTGTTGCCCCTGCCCTCCCTGCTGCCCCTGCCCTCTCTGCTGCCCCTGCTGCCCCTGCCCTCCCTGCTGCCCCTGCTCTTGATGCCCTCCTCATGGTTCAGCGTGGACGGGACGCCGGGGGTTGCAGGGCGCCGGTGCCGGTGCCGTGGCGGACGCGGTGACTCCGTCGCAGCGTCGCTCGCGCTCCCTCTTGGGCTGCGCGGCCGGCAGGCTCCGGCCTGTCCCGCATACCGGAGCCAGGACGCTCCCGGGGAGCCTCCCAGGATACCTGAGCTGTGAAGCACAGCTGTAAATGCACTGACATCTTTTGACGGTCTCGTTATAGAGGCTGGAAGGGCTTTATCTCCTTCAGCCAGGGCAGGTCAGTAATTGCACTTTTTTTTTTTTCCCCTCCATTTTTTTTTACTACTCTGCCTGATCACTACCTGACACAGCCCAGTTAACTTACTAAATAAACAAAGCTGACAAAATATGGAGAAAACTCCAATTGGAAGGAATCTCATAGTTGGCCTAGGGTTAACAGCCATAGGAAAGCCAGAGAGTTGATCTTCAATCAGGGTACACCAGCTGAAATGCTGCCATTTACCAGGATAGCAGGAAAACATACTTATTTTCTTTGAGATCGGTGCCAAAGATTTCTCTGCACAGAAATGATGTTCCTTTTCGTTATTAAAAAAAGAGGATGACAGCATGGCTAGGCTTCCTGATAAGACTTGGTATCTTCCTACATGGTCAGTGGGCAGTGAATATTTATCAGGAAATAGCTGAAAATCTTTCTGGGATGTTGCAGCCGGGCTATTTGTGGCAGTCCTGATAGCAACAACCTCTGATAGAGACAACGTCAGGCTGCAGAGCCGAGCAGTGGGGCGCTCGGCTGCGTCACTGGTGGCTCTCCTTCGATGCACAGAGCTGCTGTGGGTCGCGAGCGCTTGGTTTTACGTCCTGCATCTTGCCATGTCCTGTCTGAAACTCTGTTGTTTTTTCTCTCACAGTAGCTGTTGTTTAGGCCCTGCCACATAAGCGGAGGTTGCGGTTCCCGTTCGGAGGTTGCGGTTCCCTGCAAGACACCCATCATGTGGGTGAGCTGGGCTGGTGCAGCCAGGGTGCCTGGTGCAGCTCAGCGCGTTGGATGTGCTGCAGCTGAGCTGCGAAATGTGCCTGGGCAGCCAGAGGCGCCTCCCTTGCCCCTAAAACCAGGCAGCTCGTGCTCCCGCGTCGTGCCGTGCGTGGGCGAGCTGGAGCTCGCGGGCACAGCACAGGGAGGTTCTCTTTTCCTTTCTCCCTGCACCCTGGCACAAGGCACTTCCCCCTTTTCTGCCGCGCAGCGATCCCGCAGAGGTCACGGTGCCCCTGAGCTTCGCTGTGCCAAGGGCAGAGCTGACTTAGCAGCCCTGGGGCTGTCTCCAGGAATGAAGCAGCACGTGGGCAACCCTGCCCGGGCTGTGCGGGCACAGGCAGGCCCGCGCCGGCCTCGGCCCGGCTGCTGCTGCCGGGATGGGGCTGGGCTGGTGAATAACCCACCACCTGCGGCACCACGGCTCATCCCAGCACTGGGGAGGCACAGCCCGACCAGCACGCGTGCCCCTTGGGCCTGGCACAGCCCGGTGCCCAAGCGCCACGTTTCCATGCGGCATCGCCTTGCGCAAGCCTGGCCTGCATTCAGAAATCAGCGTGGAGCAACCGTGTGGCCTGCGGCCAGTGCCTTCTGGTGTCGGAAAGTGCTGCAAAATTTTTGAGGAGGAGGAGGCAGGGAAAGGTGGAGTTGGATTCCTTTCCCCACTACTTTTCCTGCAACTTAGCAAGGCAAATTGCTGCAAGGGTTTCAGCCGCAAGGGTTTCCTTAAAGGTCTGAACCCCGCATAGATTCTCTGTGTGCACTTTGCACCAATGGTCTGGAGGTCCCACCCTGAAGCTATTTGCTACAAGGAGAAGAAAGGGGGCTGGTTGGAGTGGTAGTTTTCAGCTGAGTACCAAGATTAGAGGAAAGGTAAGATGTGCAGATGGGACAAGCATAAACATATGAAGGAAAACAGCTCTTCAGGTTGTGGAGTCTCCTCTGGAGTCTTCCAAACCCACTTGGATGCCACCCTGTGCCATGTGCTCTGGATGTCCCTGCTGGAGCAGGGAGGTTGAACTGGATGATCTCTAGATGTCCCTTCCATCTTCAAGCATTCTATGATTCTGTGATTCAGGTGAGCAATGTGCCCTTCGTATTGCAGAACAACCCACAAAGCTTTTCACATCTATTAAGGTAACTGTGCAAGGCTTTGGCACAGAAATTCACCACTTTCAGACATCCAAGGACAGCGGCCAGCTGAACAAACCCAGATCACCTTGCAAAGAGTTTAGAGTTTTTATCCACAGCCTGTCATTGTGCTGGCACAGAAGGTGAGAAAAAGCAGCAGCATAATGTTTTGAAACACCTCAGCACGAGAGCTGCAATTAAAACCAGGCTTATCTAACCACTGTTTTGTCTGCGGCAGATGGAATTCAAGCATTTCCACAAAGGCTTTATTGCGTATGTTTTGAAGGTATAATAAATAAAACCTGTGACAAGACATATCTACCTCCCGTTTTAAGCACTAATTAAAAACAATTCTATTATCCTGGCAACTAGGAGTCCAAGAGGGAAAGGGGCCCCGTTGTGCTCAGTGCTGGTCAGACGCAACGGAGCAGATAAGGCCTGTCGCTGTTGATGAACAGTTACCTTACTAGACTTGCCAAGCTGCAGTGCTCATGCAGCTGTTCTCTTCTGTGGAAGGTTTATTAGAGGCTTGACATTAAATAGCCACTGTATATATCTTTCGAAGGCTGCTTGAGGCATCTTGTTTTGGGGTAGTCTGAGCCTGGTCTCATTTTGAATCCACATCCATAAATGTGTGTAGCAATAAGCTGCACATAAGATGCCAGAGTGTGTATTATCAGATTATTATCCCGAGTTGTTATGTGGGTTTTTAGGCATGCTTTAATCCCCTGCTGCCTCCTCCCTGGAAAAATGATTTTAAGGTAGCAAAGCTGATTAAAGGTGGGTTTTTTTTTCTTTTATAAGGAAAGGAGTAAAGGAGTATATTCACTTTCATCTCTGGACCAGCTTCATCGAAGCTGTGAGTTTGCTGTCATAATTTAAAATAAGGCCTTTGTGACAGTGACTTGTTCTACAGCTTTCAGCTGTGACTCTGTTGCTAATTATTTGGTTAATCATTAAGGGAATGGCATTGCTGACCCTTGGCAAAGCAAAGTTTGAAACCAAAAGGAAGTTACTGCACAGGCTTAAGGTGGAAACTGATGTAAGAGCCACAGCTATAGGTCACTGGCTAGGCAGAATTTGGCTTTCATATCTCTTTGCCCTTCATGTTTCTTTGTTTTATTTATTCATTTTCCCCTAAGGGCAGGATATTGTAACTACTGGATGGACAAGGAGGGGAGAGAGTAGTTTAGAAAGAGTAGTTTAGAAGAGGAATGCCCTTAATCTCTGTGGCATGAACTGAAATGAATCCATTTATTATAGGTACCAGCGTGCTATTGCTTACCAGCGCTGACTCAAAAGTGGAAGTGGTGCTAGCCCAAGCACGATGTTCTGGCCTTTAGTGTTACTGTAATTGTATTTCCTGGGAGGAACAACCTGAGTCACAACTGAAAGACCTTCAATTGATAACGAGTTTAAACATCTCTGCGCTCTTTGTTTGCTTGTTTTTTTTGTTCATAGCCATGAAGTGTGTGCCCCGTAGCTACATTTGGTGGTGACAGCATAGGATTCATTGCACTGAGCCACAGTGAATATGGGAAGGAATTTCCCTCATCTGTGAAGTCTGAGGTTGTGGCTGTGGCCATTGGGGCATGGGGGGACGGACCGTGATTGTCGGTGCTGTGAGTTACTTGGGTAGTTGTCTGGTGTGATCTCAACCGAGCCCCTGCCTGCCTTTTCCTCAAGTCTCCAGCAGCTCCATAGGGGGAATGCTGGATGTTTCCCTTCTCCTTGCTTGCTTGCTCGCTGTGTTTGGACTGGACGTGCTCCAGGCTGATAGCAGGCGGGTATCATGCCGGGCTCTAATGCAGCTGATAGCGCTCCCGGTCATGGGCAGATCATCAGCCATGGACGCTGATGGACTTTGTGCAACTGTCTGCACCTGATCCCATCTATGATGGAAAAGAAAATGGAAAACCTCTGAGCGGCGCCTGGGAAGAGGCATGGACAGTGTTGTGTTTCTGTGTGTGCTGAAAGGAAAGATTGCTGGAAGGAGAACTGAGCATCACTATAGGGATGTCCCTGAGATGCAGACTAAGGTGTGTGTTCTCTGCAGTGATGGCAGTGGGGCAGCTCGGGGAAGGGGTGTAGGGCAACCTATGGACACTGCAAGTGCCCCTGCTGTGCTCCTTCCAACCTGGAGCCATCCAGCTCAAAGGGATCCTTGGGCTGGCTGGCACATATGGACTGATACGCTTTAATAGCCATTGATGGGCTTACTCTCAAGAATGTGCCTAATCTCTTTTTAAAACCATTTCCACTGTTGACACAGGACTCCACAGAGACTCTGCAGATCACAAGTTCTATTATTTACATGAAAAAGTATTTCTGTTTGGCTAAAGTCTGCCACCTGATGAGACTTGGGAATAGTAGGTGAAACTGAGTTATGTGAGAGACCAAATAGTCATTTCCTGCAGACTTGGTTTTTTATAGACTGCTATCATGTCCCCAAGTCTTTGGAAGGAGAGAGGCACATTTTACTCCTGGTACTGCAGACAGTGATGGGTGGGGCTGAGGAAACAGCCCTCGTCTCTGGTGATATCAAAAATGAGCTTTCTGTGAGCAGTATAGCAGCAATAGGCAACATGGGAACGTCACTGCAGAAGGCCCTTTGGGTGCGAGGGAAGGTGCTGTGAGGTGGTAATGGAGCAGCTCTTGAAGAGCATCCACATTATTAGGGGTAATACAGGATCCTGTGTGTAGGATATATCCTAGGTTAGTGGTGCTAGGTTATTTTCACGGCAAAAGTAGGGCAGTTATTACTGCATTAAGAGCTCATTCATTCGTTAATACAACTCACAGAAACAGGATATTCCATCACATATCTACTGTTAAGAGAACACAGATGTTTGCCCATAACTTACACTGTATTTACAAAGTGTTTCAGATGCAGAGAGATCTGCCTTTACTCCTGAGAAAGGGAAGGACAGACTTAGCTTTGATGCTGCAAGCTCTAGTGCTAGAACACTCTTATTAATGAGAGATTTATTTTTATTTGGGGCTAAGTGAAACTTGCATTTCAGGAGCTGGGCTGGGCTGGGCTGTGCATCGTGCCCTGGCACTCGGGCTGTCCGTAACCTGTCCTGGAGGCCGCTCGCTTGTGGTCACTAGTAGCAGCCCTATTTTAGCACTCACATTAAGAAATCCTTTCCCTAATCTTTCCGATTTACACTCTGACCACATCTGAACTTCCCTCTGGGTTTTATTTGATTTCTGAGTCAGACAACTTCTTTTTTTCCTTTTTTAAACAGCAGCCTCCACCACCTCGTGTGAGTAGCCGAGCGGCTGCACTCGCCACTTCTGCTCTTCCCTGAAGTGCTGAGTGCCCTCTTGGAATGTGAGTGTTCTTAAATGTGGGAGTATTTGGTGCAGGTCTTGCAGTCTATACTTTAGTGGAATAACGATAATATTTTACAATCTATTTCCTTTACCTCTGTGCAGCCACAAAGTAGTGCTAATAACATTTGAATGAGTGATGTTCATGATGTTGAGCAAAAGTTTTTCCAGGCAGTATGAGACCGGGGCAGTCAGAACTGCTGAGCTTGCTTGCAGCTTTCCTTCTGTTCTCTCTTTTATTTTTAGCTCTTTTTTTCCTTTTTTTAAGAAAAATGTGATACTGACTGCATGCTGGAAGTGCTTACTTCAGTGATGGCGTAAGCAGCCTTTTCCTGAGCTGCGTGTGCACAGTGGGCTGTGCTGGAGTGCGGGGTGAGTCACGGTCCCTGCGCAAGAGGCACCTGCCTCATGGCCATGGTGGTGGATCAGCCTCGATGGGAGCTCGCAGAGCGTCCTAGGGCGCAGGACACCCTGTGTGCACTGTCCTGCTCTTGTCCTCGCTGTGTCTGCCAGCAATCACCCGTCCTGCAAAAACGCCTCTAAATTGCACCAAATTGCACACCCTGGCCCCTAGGAGCGCAAATCAGCTTCAGAAAGTCATTGCCTCACCACTGGTTCAGTATTACACAAGGAGGAGGTGGTGGCTCATCGTTATGCAGCCTTAGGGGGTCCTATCCTTTCACCTGTGACAAGTCACTGTCAGCCACCTCAGTGACACCTTTGTGCCTTGCTCTGCAGAGATGCTTGCAAGCAGCAGAGCCTTGCAGTCTAAATGCAGCTCTCTAAAGCTTTACATCCAGCTCCAGTGTAGTTAGATGTTATGGGAAGGATGAAACAGGAGAGCTTAGCA
>JAUBOD010000244.1:5097460-5126995 GCA_032353885.1 Nothura maculosa | reverse complement strand
TGCAGCTCTCTAAAGCTTTACATCCAGCTCCAGTGTAGTTAGATGTTATGGGAAGGATGAAACAGGAGAGCTTAGCATTCCAAAAGCTACCTATATTTGGGAATGTTTGTTAAGGTTAAGCTGACCTGACTCCTAACTATTTTGATTAAGTCTTAATCAGCCTCAGCAGTTTCAAAGATCTGTCCTGTCTCTTGGGAATTATTTTTCCTCCTTTCGTGTTGGCTCAAAGAGTATTTCTGTTTATTTGTCTAGATACATGCCAAGGATCATCACCTTACTATAAGAATGAAATATATGGCCAATGTCATTAGTGGTAGAGTGAAATATATATCTTTATTGTAAGAATGCAACCTCCTAATGAAAAGTGGCCATGGGCAAACAACTTTTTGTGAGATGCTGATTAGACACATTTTTTTTTATCTGTAGATGCGCTTCTTAAAACTGGTGAACATTATCACTGAACATGATACTTTAACAATATATTATCTTAAATAACATAAAATTAAAATTGCTTGATTTTAAGAAGGCAAAATTAGTGCACTAGTACACTTTTTGGTGCAGTATGTAGTAAACCTTTTTATTTTTTATTTTTTGAAGATGAAGCATGAGAACTGCAGAACTGCAATCAGTGCAAAGTATAGAAGTACTGTATGCGATATACAGCCTAAAATACTAATTATAGACAGAGCCAATTATATTGTTCAAAATTGAAATTGTCTGACACATAAAATGTGACATTTTCATTTGCTTATAACTTTGCCAGATTTTAATTCTTTGGAGTGCTCTTTTCCATGTTTGTTTCCACGCATGAGGATGAAAACCAGAACCTTACAGAGACATTTTTACTGAGGAAGGCTCATATTAGAATTTGTTTTGGTATTTTTGTGTGTTTGCTTGTTTGTTTTAGTGGAAATTAAGTAGGGCATTAAGTAGGAAATTAAACCCGAAGCAGTTGTGAAGCATGAAGTGTAGGAAATATTAGAATTAAATTTTCCTATAGAATTAAATATTTCCTACTGAACTAGGGTTCAGTAATTTCACAGAATCACAGAATAGTCAAGGTTGGAAGGGACCTCTAGAGATCATCTAGTCCAACCTAAATTTCGTAGGAGTGAGTGAAAAAAAGGATAAAAATAAATGCTGAAAACTCATGCACTAAATGAGAGGGGAAAGTTGTGGGGAACATAATGTTGCCCCAGCGCAGTTAGAGACCTGGCCTAGCGTGTGTGCTGGGAGAGGCCTGTGAGCTTGCACGTGACTGTCCTGTGCATGCTTCTTAACTGCAGTCTGATGATGTTTTTAAATGAATGATTTTATTAGACATAATAAACCTAAATTGTCATAGTTTATTGTTCTCTGACTGAGCTATTGGGGTTCTGCAGAAATATGAGTAAGAAACAGCTTTTATTGTCACTTTGTACTGCACAATGCAATTGGTGTATAAACCTGGAGCAATTACATCAATATAGTAGAATATTCCCTATTTCCTCTCTCCATTTTTGTATATTAATAGTATATTAGGTAATGTATACTAGCTATATTAATGGATAGTTGGCAGCAAGCTGTCTCCTGCTGCATTTCATGTTGTACTTTCCCAGGGAAAGTAGCTGTTGCATATTCCACAATTGTTGTTCTTGGGATAAAAAATAATGGTCATTGGTTCATAATTAAAACAGTGCATCAGCACAGATGTATAAACTAGTATAATCTGTTGACTTATAAAATGGGAAACCATAGGTGGTTTATATGCATTGATCAAGTGTAATCATGGTTGTTTATACATTGATCAAATAATAACAGCGAGGACTTCTTGAACATGGGATCTATACATAAGCAAGTGGTTCACAAAGTCTGATATCCTTACATGGTAATTGCATGTGCACAAGCAAGGCAAAGAGAAATACTGTTTTAATAATAATTAAAAGGGGGGAACAGCAGTGTGTGTTGCTGGCATTCAGGCCGGCAGGACAGATTTCCCTGACGCGTCGCAGCTGGTGCCCCGCAGCTGCAGCTGCTGCCAGGAAATGGCCTTGGCAGCTCCGGAGCGATTCCTCCCACGCTGGCCAGACCTGGGGGCCAGGGGCTCCTGCAGCAGCAGCTGGTGAGTGCCCTGGGAGAGGGTTTGCTGGGAGCTGATGAGGGCAGCAGGTTTGGGGGCTGTGGTGGCTGGGGATGCGCTGTGGCTCTGCAGAACACCGTGCTGTGCATGAGGGGATGGGATGTGGGATGTGGGTGCTCCTGCTGCAGCTGGTGTGCACTGCTAGTAGTGCTTTTGGCTGGTTTACCTTAAAAATAAGGAAAAAGTCCCTCTTCCAGGCAATGTGAACTTGCCCTCCAGCTGCAGTGGTCTCTGAAATCAGATGTCCTACTGTATTGCTTCCCTGCAGATAAATGAGTTCCTTGTTAGTCTTGATAACAGTTGAACAATCTCCAGTATTGAAAGGATGCTGTTTTTAAAGTGCTTCTAATATCAAAGTACAAAACTGGTTTCCTGGGATGACTGTCTGCTGCATCAGCTGAATAATGTGCAGCAGGGATCTGCTCCCGCCTGCATGCGCAATGTGTGAAATCCCGCTCCGTGCTCCGGAGACGGCAGCTGCATGGTGGGTGTTGGAGCTCAGGGAGGACCTGGTGCAACAGCTGAGGCATTTTGGAGAGTCACATTCCTGCCTCAAAGCTGATAAAATTCCTGCCCTGATGGCTCAGTTAATAATAGCTCCTTTCTCTGGGCTGGGTCCTGGGCAGATGCGGCAGCTGCTGCAGCGAGGGCTGGGAGCTGCAGTGGGTGCTGGGCTGCAGCTCCCGGCCTTTCCTGGGCCAACTTTCCTGTGTAAATCGTGAGTGCAGCTTGATTGAATTTAGGCTGCATCCCAAGGCCTCACTTGCTAATCCGCTCTGGAACATCAGCGTGGCTTTGTGCGTGGTTGAGTAGCAGCTGGGCCAGCAGGGCCGTGGCTGCAGGGCACCACGGTAGCCTTGGACTAGAAACTGGAGTGGAAGGAGGGCCCGTTGGTGGAGCTGCCTGCTGTTCAAGCTAGGGGGAAAAGTGGTGTGGCTGGATCTGGTGGTGCTTCTGAGGGAATAATGAGGAAAAAATGCATCTAAGTGGGAAAGCTGGAAATTAGAGGTGAGCCCTGGTGGCATATGTGCTGCCTAGTTTACAACATGGAGCAATGTGCCCTTTTCTGAATATCTGTCTGTTCTTTCTGCCCGCCTTTAATCCCCTGCAACTCCTGAATCCATCAGCTGCAAAGCGCAGCAGAGAATGAGATGCCTCACGTGCATCTGATGTCCTACAAGTGTCATGGCAATCGGCAGCTGGGTGAAGAGAACAACCCAATTAGTGCTTCCCACCGGGAAGCGCCGCGCGGCTCCCAGCCCTTTGGCTGGGCCAGCTGGCCGGTGAGCACCCGCGCCGCGCAGGCGGGTGCTGTGGCGGGCACGTCGCTGGCAGGGCACCCTGCCCCATATGTCATTTGTCTGGCTAAACAACATGGGGAGAAGCGGGGTAAGAAATCTAGGGCATGTCTGTAGGAAAACAGCCCCTCTATTTCTGAGGGCTCGTGGAATAATGTGTTTTAGTAGTAGCCACTATGTGCTGTTTAATCTACTTGTGAACAAGCCTGCACTTACAGAGCTTCTAAAAATTATTTTTTACAGGCTTATAGTCAAGTGTGCAGTGCTGGTTTGGGAGAGACTGCTGGAAAGTCTTGTCTGAGCTCCTGGGAGAAGGAGCAGCGGCTGTGTCCTCGTTGCTGTGATATTAGGCAATTAGTGCATGTGATACTTCATGTCTGGATAAATGTGTCCTTTTATGTATGGAAGATCCAGAAGTTCCCAAAGTGTCTCCATGTATTTGTGGGGATGTTGCCAAAGTAAAGATGGAGAAATGGAGAACACGCTGCTTACATTACTGTGGCTCATTGGTTTGGGTTGAGAATGGGAAAACCTTCACCTGGGAAATGCATTCTCAGGCATTTATTTCAAACTACAGCAGATTCTAAAATAAAAATTACCAATCATTGCAGGAGATGGAAGCCTGCAGGGTATACTGGTTAATGATGGGAATGTGTGTGCAAATATTCTCCAGTGGAAGCACTTGCTTAGATGCCTATAGCACTGCTTCCTTATCTATAAACACAGCTCTGTCTTTCTCAGTCGGATCTCAGAGAGCACCTGAAAATGCTGTATGCTGGGAAACAAAACTGAATTTACAAGTGTTGTACTTGAAGAGGCTTCTCCTTTATTTTATTGGGGAAAAAACAGCATGTAACAAAGCAAAGAACTGTTTGCTTAGCAGAATCTTTACCATGCAATTTTCAGATTCATTTAGCAAAGAGAAGAAATCAATGAAAATTGATGGACTGTGCTAGTGTGGGAGTGAGCAGAAAATGCCCTCCCGTTATTCAGAGATGAACTACTCTGTACTTATCCCCTGTGAGGGAAGGTCTTCACCTTTACTGAGACAAATGAGCAAAAGGCTAAAGACGTGTCTGGTGGGTGGTCATGTGTGTCTGGCAGGAGCTTGTCCTGGAGCTTCCCGGGCTGGGGATCACTGCTGGGGATGCTAATCAGAGTGCTCAGGCACTGGGGACTTCTTTATTTTTTTATTTTTTGGGGGGAGGGTTAAGACTTAATTACAAGAAACCATAACCTTGAGTTTAAGACAATGTACACTTGTGTTTATGTGTGCATATTTTCCTCCCCTCCTTCCCAGCAGTGGGAAAGATGACTTAACTGCACTCCCATTTGGTTACTTTTCAGTAAGTCTCTTGTGTTGGTAGAGTCTTTGGTTTTGTCTCTGGTCTGAATTTGAAAATTGGCTTTCCTTAAAGCATGTTAATATGTTTAACAACACTAATAAGGTAGAGGGATGTTATATGGATTGAGGTGCTCTTTTCTCTGTATGCTGGAATGATCAGTGCATCTGAGCCCTGATTTGACACAGAGCAACCATGGAAGAGCCAGCTAGAAAGGAGAGGAAGAAAAGGGATTAGGAAACTTTTAAAAACAACAAGATCCTCTTCCCCTCTAAACTTCCCTGCTTAAAAAAGCCACAGCCACCTCCTTAATAACATAAAGGTACTCTGCAATTTGAGTTTTAGATTTTATTTTATTTTTCAAACTTTATTGACATAGAGGAAATAAATCTTAAGTATCACAAATTTAAAGAGCTACTGCCAATATTGCAAATCATATTAGCGATATTTTGTCTTCTGAGAGAATGTAATTTTGAAGGAACCTCAGAAATGAACCTGGAGCACTTAATTGGTGTTGTGTGCGAAGGGAACGTACACACTGAGGTTACCTTGGGGTCTGCAGCTATAATTGCTATTGACCAAAACAGACTTTGCATTTAATCATCCCCCAGAGAAATGATGTTCTAAGGTTAAAGGACTGCCGTTTTTCAAGAAAGTTGTCAATGAGGAATGAGAAGAAGAATTGTAAAACTGCAAGAATAATGCTTTAATGCTTGCAGTTTTACAATCTGTCCTGTTTCTGCCACGCTGTGGTCCAATAGGCTTGGAGCCTTTGGATATGAAAATAGTATAATACTATTAATTTAGTATTTATACTGATATTAAAAAAAGAAAGTTGGAAGTAGAAGATACTGGAGTGTCTTCTAAAAATCTCTGAAAAAAACACTAGAATACAATCAAATCTTATAGTGGCAGCTGAGATAATCTGAGGTGCTGAATTCACAGCTACGCAAACTTAGGGAGAAACTAAATAGTGGCAACTGATGCCCTTGACAGAAGCTTCCTGAGGCTGAAACTTGCTTCTCATGTCATGGGTGTTGGAGTTCAGCTGCTATGGGAAGACTTGGAAGCCACTTGCTAGACCTTTCCTAGCAGTAAGGAGGGAGTAACAGGTTGATTGATAGCTTGAGGATATTTGGGCTGTAGGAAAGTGAGGGTCTGGGCTGTTCCCTCAGCATCTCTCCTGGTCCAGACCAGGACTTTGCTGTGTGCCTCCAGGACTGAAGGCCGGAGCCGGACACGGGAGCTGGATGCGGAGCTGGGATGTGGGGTGCTGCTGTCCTGCCCCCAGCACCAGTGGTGGCACCAAGGGGCAACTCAGAGGGGCCCGCTCAGGAAAACGCCCTCCTGCCAATTCGTTTGTCTGCAGTGTGGGGAAAACGTGGTTCCTTGCACTCTCACCCTGAGCGTTTATATATAGGCCAGGCTTGACCTGCCTCTTTATCTGACTTGGATGGAGTCTCGGTGATTCTCAAGTTACTTTCCTTTAGTCCCATTTGATTTTTAAATCAACTGCGAGATTCAGGATGCGATAGGGGAAGATCTTACCCATCCACAATGAGCTCAGCTTTCCAGCTTTTGGCAAGCCAGAAATACGCCTGCAGGACAAAACGTGGAAATGCTGTGGCCGCCGGTGAGGGCCCGTGTCCCCTGTCTCAGGAAGCGCGCTCTGGCTCTGGCTCCGGCTCCCGCTCCGGCTGCGACTCCGGCCTGCAGCCGCCGGCAACCTCTGGACACTGCAAAGCCATCGCCTTGGCAACGCCGCTTCCCACGGCCATGGAGGCCCGGCCTCCTTTGTGCTCCCTGCTCCGGCAATTACAGTGCAAGTCCCTAATTATCCTGCTTCACAGCAACTTTCCTTCTCTCCTGCTGGAGCTTTTGAAAGGGGGAAGCCAGCAGAATAAAACGAGGATTTACGTCTCAGACTTGTTCAAAACTGAATCCTGATGACAAACAAATGCAATACAAAAGAAAAATGTTTTGATGATCAGTTTCCTGCTGCTATATCCTTCTGTTTAACGCTGATATAGGTACACACGTGTGTACTCTTCCTTTAGATCTCAGATGGGAATATGGCTATGATGCCAATTAAGAGCATAATGCCAGAACTACTAAAAGCAGAAAGAATGTAGCTAAGTGGGAGCAAGCCAAAGAGGTCTGGTTCCTCAGGCAGCCTGGCTCTCAGAGGTGTTGAGTGTCCCAAGACGCATGGAAGTCAAAAACTACACACTTGGTATTTCTGAAAAATTAGCCATTCAGGATGGTGTTTTCCAACTCCTAGTACTGCCGTCCTGCCTGGATGAGGGAGGCGGGCGCACGGCAGCTGCTGCAGGGACACGGATCTGAGACTTCCCTGCAGGCACATGGATACGGAGCCAAGGCTTCCCAGCGGGCATGCACCATCTCGCTCCAGCGACATGGATTCGAGGCTTCCCAGTGGGTGCACACCATCCCGCTGCAGGGACACAGAGCCGAGGCTTCCCAGCGGCAGCTTGCGCCAGCACTGTGCGGGTCCAGCCGATCCCGCTCCAGTCAGTAGCAGGATGCAGCGCTGTGCCTTTGGCACTGTCCTGCCACAGTTTGGTTGGCACCACACGCTCTCAACTCACGTTTGCTTTTTCACATTTGCTAATTGCTTTGTGGCTGAATCCAAGGGCTTTAAGTTGTTAATGAAAACAAAAACACATGGAAGTATCTCCTGTCAGTTGGGAAAATGCTACTGTATATGGTAGGCCTGGGTGTGCCCTACACTCAAATTACTTGAGGGCTGGAGCAGAGCAGGGATTTGCATTTCTGGATCTCTAGGAGGTGCTTCTTGTGGAGAGAAAATGGGAACCTTTGCTAATATAGCACCGTAGTTCTTACTCAATAATTCCAGGATTATGATAAAGAAAAACTGTTATTTGTTAGAGAAGGAAAAAAAATCACTGCTTGTCCTTACATTATTAGGAACACATATGTCTCTGTTAGAGAAGCAAAGTGATTATTAATATTTATTTTGTTGTTCACAGAAATTCCATGTTCAATGGTGATGTGTCAAATACAAATGTATTGTATATGATCTGGTATTTCACCAGAGCTGTCTGCAACTCATCCCAGCGACTGAGAAGACAAATTAATCTGCTGCATGTCAGTCAATATTTGCAATTGTTTAGGGAGTTTGCTTGATGGACACTTATATAAATAGTGGTTCATTGTCCCTTAAGTGAATGTCACCTCCCGAGAGATGTAATCTCCGAAAGGGGTGAAAAAAAATAATCATAGCAAACCTATCATCAGCCTATATACTAAGGGATGTTCATTTTGTTTCACCACAAATACCTATTCCATGTGCCTGACTCTGTTGTTTGCTTTCTGTAATGTATGATTGCAATTGTCTAGTCTGTGCTATTTTTTTCCCAGCAGAATTTAGCATGTCATGTTTCACACATCACATCTTTCACAAAAAGCAGGCACAAATAGATAGAGAGTATTTTACCAATGCACAACTGTTAAAGGAAATTAGCAGCTCTCTTTCCATTTCACCCCATAAAAGTGAGACTCAAATTTAAAAAATTGGTACTTAAAACACTAATCATTACAGTGAAAATCTGTGGGAAAGGTCATGGACCTAAAGTTAAAAATTTAGCCCACACCTCATACAGCATGAAAGGGCCACTGCTATTTTCAGCTCATCCTCAGCAGCTTCTCTGGCTTCTCCTGTCTCTTGCCAAAGCCTTTGAAAGTGCTGACAGGAGCCATCTGTGCTCTTTGCTTCCTGTGCCGCCAGCATCTGTAAATCACCCTGGCCATTCAGTATTGAAATTTGCTTACATAGCACGGTAATGGGTGATATATTTTGCATGCAAACCTCTATTTAGGAAAGAGCAATGTTTGGTTAACGGAGCCTCAGTGTGCACTTCAGCAAACTTACCTTGACTCTGCCTTGCTGGACTGCTGATCGGTTCAGCCTTAGTTTGTCACTTACTACCTTTGCTCTAACGTAAGCAAAGGCTTCATTGCAGAAAGCCTGAATGCTGCTCTGAAAACATATCCAAATAAGTGTCTTTGCTTTTCATTCCTTTCATGGCTGGCTCGAGCTCTGGTAGTGTTTGTTGTGAACAATGAATTAATCTGTTAATACTGATTCCACTGTATGTGAATTTCTGTTTTAAGCATAGGTAGGAGTGTGCTAGCCATAACAATTTTGTTATGTCCTGCAAACTCAGCATCAGGCTGCCCTTCAGGGAAAAGGACGTTTTGAGCATAACAAAGATGATCACTAGCAAGAACTGAGATGCTTTCCAAAAGGCATCATAAAGATGCTGTGACTTGTTAGAGGGAGTAAGCATGCAATGCAGGCTCACATGTGGCTTTATGAGCCTTTTGTGGGCAGTAAGCATCCCTGCTGAGGATGCATTTCTACAGGATTAATGTAACTGCACTGAAAATGTCCAGGCAGTATAAATTTAATCACTTTTTTTTTCTTCTATGCACTGAAATAATACAAAGCTTCATTTTGCTCTTTAAAAGGCTGGTGTTTTCAGACTTGGAATGAATGGGGGAAATGGGCATCTTGACTCTTGCTGTTATATCCTAACTCTGTGTCAGTGGCAGATTGCTGCTAAAGCTGGGCTTTGCTGTGCATGCAAGTGTGCTGTTCTGGGTGCTACAGAGCCCTGAGTCACTCCATGCTTTTCTTCCTCGCACCGGACACCCTGACCGTACACTCAGCACTGCCAGCCTTGTAGCAGCGGAGGCTATTACTGCTATGGCTAATACCGGCTACGTGCCCATTTACTGCCCTCTTGCAGGGAGAGAAGCGTGTCCGGGACAATGTTTTACTGGGGAGCTTTTCAGCTGTGCGTGTCCTGGCACGTGTGTGTTGCTGTGTCCTTGTGCGGGAGCAGGCGCCGCCCAAGAACTGGTGAGAGACGCTTCCCATCCAGCCAGGGCCCCGTCCTCTGTCCCGTGCCGCTTCCTGCACACTGGCTCTTCTGCCAGAAGATCAAAACTCCCTGGACAGCTCTGGAGCTCCGTAGCAATGCTGAGTAATAGTAGCGGTGTAATTGGAGGTTATTTTGAGGATTTTCTGAGCTATATCTCTTTTTCTACAACCTTAAAGAAAAATGCAAGCAATGTAAAACTTCCTTGATTCTTCGCTGTGTTCATGAGGTACACTGCAGCTCTGCTTCCTCCCGACTTTATCCAAATTTTGTGTGTTTGTGTCTAAATTGCTCCAGCCCTGCCAGTTAGTGGCAGTGTGGAAATGCAGGGTGCTCTGGGGTTGTGTTTTCTCTTGCCTCCCGTGCTGTCCATCTCCTCCCGCTCTGCTGTTGCACTGACTTGGACTGTCTACTTGTACCAGGGAGTAACTGCAGTGCAGTGATAGTAATGTGAGTAGTAGCTGTGCTGGGACATGAGGGAGGGACATGTGGAAAGGGAGTAGAGACGAAAGCACCTTCTGCCTCCTGCCAGATCTGTGCCTTGAAACTGAGCTTCCAGATATGCACTGCATGTGTGTGTGCCCTGCAGCTTTCAGTGTCCAGGAAAACATCTTCGGTTTCTGCCTGCCTTTATTTTGATGTTCTTAAGATACTGCTCTTAAAGCACTACCATTGATTTTAAGATGATATAGAATCCACACGTCAGGTTGAATTTACTGCAGCAGCATTGCGGCAATGCTAGTGCAGGTTGAAATAGAAGACGATAAAAGGCAAGTCGATGCAATTGTATTTGCAGAACAGCATAAGTGAGCGGGCAAGGTAAAGCAAACTGCTGGAGAAGCAGCCACACGCAGCATTCTGAACTAGAACCGGTCAGGGCAGTTCTCCAGGCTCTTCACAGTAGACATTGGAAATATGCCCAAGAAAGGTACTTTGTGAGTATGTGTCCATTTTCAATTTACTGCTTGACAGCTCAGAATCCAAGAGCAGAGCCAGTTCCTTGGTTCATTGCTGTTTCATTCCTTGGTTCAAGTCTCTGGAAAGCCCCTCAGGGGCACGTGAGCTGCCAGCAGGTAGAGCCGGCCCTGCCTCCGCAGCAGCGATCCGCACGGATCACAGCAGCCGTGCACCCGGTGCCCGAGGCGAGGAAGCGGCTTTGTGTGCCCCCATCTTGCAGATCTACCAAGGGGGTCAGCCTTATTTTTCTTGGCTTTCGCCCTTCAACTTCCACTCTACTGTGCCTAGAGGCTATAGGAGACTACCTACAATTCTCCTATACATCTGTGATTGTATCATAATAATGGCGTTGCAGAAGGAAAAGATGAGAGAGAAGTCATTTCTCCATGTTCCTGGAATATATAGGGCAGGAAACATAGGCCAGGCTCCTTAATTGCTCTCCCATTCAGTAGGTCTAGCTCAGGCCCTGCCCTAATATCTCCTGTCTCTGCCTCTTTCCATTTCCTTCCCATACCCAAGTCAGGTTTCAGGCTGCTGACTTCTTTGCCAGTCCGTGATCTTACTGCCCTCCTCGAGGAGAAGCAAGTTGAGATTTCCAGCTGCCTTCTTTCTTGTTTAGCTGAGATGTGAGTACCAGTTACACAGAGTCAGAATTTATCCCTTACTGTGGCTGCTCTGGCTAAGCTCAGCTGCTTTCTTGCATGGACTCATTGGCAGAAGTACTTGAGAACAAAGTCTAGTGATGCAATTTCCTTTCCCAGTGGATTTTGTTCCCACTCTTAATATGTTTATCTCGTCAGTAGCAGTATCTGAGAAGTCAAAGACTCTTCAGAGAGATTGCTTCAGCAACATGTGAAAGAGCTTTTATTGCATGGGTTACCAGGCGTGTATTTGGCCACTGTGCAGCGTTCCCAGGTCCTCTTTGCAAAGAGAAACTCGGTGTGGACAGAAGTAACAGGAACAAGTGGTGACCTTAGCTGTCCCAGTGGGCTGTGGATGGCTTCCAAACCACAGACTGATCACTGTGTTATGGAAGGGTTATCTGAGGGCCAAATGATACTGCCCTCTTTACACAATGTCCATGCAATTAATGGCAGAAATCTTGCCGAGGTAGCTGCAGTCTGGGCAGCACCTATGGAGTGCTTGACACTTCTGAGTCAAGTGTCAGAGCATAGAGATGGGGATGTGCAGCACAACATGTACCTAAAGGTGTAAGGAGCTCGAGGTCCAGTCTGTGCTGATGCACAAGGAAGCCAGTGCAGCATTTTCCAGATACTCTTTTTGGCAATTTCTAGATGGTCAAACTTGTTTGTGCAGTTTTACAATTGGTTACATAGTGCTATAACATGCTAGGTTTAATGTTCTTGTCTATCTAAGAGAGTTTCTATATGAATTTATGTACTTCTCTAACACACAGAAATGGCCACAACACACAGTTAAAATGTTTTCCTTACATGCCCACCTAATACTTCTCTTCTCTGTCCTTGCTGCTTTTCGTTTGAAGGCAGGAAGAGTAGGATGGGATGAATTAAATTTTGTGTCCCAGTTAGTCAACCAACAACAACCTCTTGTTGTTATCCTACAGCTTTCTGTTTTTCATCAGCACCATTCATTGGGGCATCTTGAGAGATGATTTCCAAGAACTGCTTTACTGGCAGCTTTTGCATGTCATTTCAAAGATTTCCCTGGCAAACTTAATTGATGTCCATAATCTGGGAGGAAAAAAATGTGTAACTGAAGAGGACTTTCAGTTCAGCATAAATACAGTCATCTCTAAGGAAAATGGCTCTTATGTGTCCATCTGTCTGTCTTTTAATAATCACCTGGTGCTGGGGTTTAGTGGAAGCAATATAAACAAGGTTTCTACGTAATGCATTTAGGCTTAGTGTTTATTTCAGTAATTAAGATATAGTGCTCTGTCGTGTCTGACTGTATCACTTACTCATTTACTTTCATTCCCCGATGTGAATTCTTATCATACCCTTTGCCTCTTCTACCCACTGCAATTAGCTCAGCTAAAGTAAAGATAAAGTTTCCAGAATCAACCATATTCCATTTCATGATTGTTCAAAAGAAAAATCAGTCTCTCTTTCATTGCATATTTGGAGCAACTCAGATAAATAGCAGGTCAAATTACTAATCTATTAGCTCTTTGTGTGCTATGGTATGTGCAGTTAGTCATGAAATATTCATGCAATTCAGAAAAAAAGCAAGGGAAGAAAAGGCAACTTCTGAAACGAAACCACAGAATTGTGAGGTCAATCAGCTTGCAGCTTCTCGATCTAAGTGCAGGTCAAGCCTTTCATCTTAGAAACTTTGCGCAAGAATTATTTACTTTGAGCTGTCAGACTTGTTAAATGATTACCTAAGTCAATATTGTGCATTTTCTTTATTCCCTGGAAGATTTTTATAAATCACTTTTTTTTTCCCCAGGGGGATTACGTTTTTACAGTACATGGTTCTCTATATGTAAGCCTTTCACAGAAGTCCTAATCCGGCTTCAAATTAAATCGATTGGCAACTCCCGTTGACTTCAGTAGAGGAGCATAGAGCCTGTCTTCCTGCATTTCAAGTAAGTCCATTCAGCAAAAGAAAGCACATTCAATGGCACATAGTTATAAAGATTACTAGGATTAAAAGAGTATAAAGTTACTTATGTGCATAAGTACAAAATTAGATACATTCTGTGGTTCTTACTCCATTTTCTCATCCAACCCTGGAGAATGAACAAATTCACAACAAAAGAGAAAATCTGGATTTTAAATATGAAGAAAAATAAGAACATAATTCACAATGAATCAAATATAATTGTTAAAATAATTTTGAAGTATCTGCTGCATACTAGTGACATACACATTGTCTTTTGTTCTTGGCTGCCTTCATCAGTGTGAGAACTATGTAAAGGAGTTTCATTTTGAAGAGTTTTCTCCTGTTTTACTACACATGTGCAGCTTCAAGGAGTCAACTTGATAATTTGGAGTAAAAGGTGACAAGTTTGTCTCTTACAGCCAAAGGAAATTCTTTTCACAGACTGATGCGGAAAGATGAATCTTCCTCCATTACGTCAGATTAACACCGGGTAACCTGTTTCCACAGTATCCCATTTCAGTGGTAATCCATTCCAGGTTCCCCAGGGTAGCCTCCTGCCCAAGAGGTTTTTCCAGATATCCCGTGTGACTCTCCAAGTCTCGGCTTGCAGCTGCTGCCTCGTGCTTCACCCTGTGCTCTGAAGTCAAGAGTTTGGCTCCACCATCTGCACGACGGCCCTCGAGGCAGGTGCGGCTGCTGCTGGGTCTGCCTCTAGCTGAGTCCAGGCTAAACACATTACAGTGACAGAATATTTCACAAGCAAATTTTGCTGTAGCAGGGGAAAACATGTTTATATATATCCTGTGGCACATGCTACTGGAGGGTGCAATGGCAGCAGACATCTATGTTAGAGCTCTTATAAATGGGCATTTCTTTCTGGATTAAAGGACATGCCCTTTCTTCCATTCACATCCGCCTCACGGCGGCTGCTGAAGCTGGTGAATCATGGTAGAACAGCAGTGCAATCTGTAAAACGTGAAATTTCCACTGGCTGCGGGCCAGTGTTTTGCTTGAACAATTTAATGCTCCACCCTGGAGCAGGATACCCTGCCCAGCGGCAGGGCCAGGAAGTGATACATGGATTTGTTTTTTGAACAAGAGCCTTCGCTGGCATGAAAAAAAAAAAAGGTATCTAAATCCAAGAGCCTTTGTGCATCCTCCAGCGGATCTGACACATTCCTGCAGGCTGTTCCTTTTTTTGTTGACCACTATTGCAATCCTTTGGTCTAACACGCTACCATTAAAGCTGGAGCAACTGTGGGGAAATGGAATTGGATCCAGCCTTGTGGTGTTAATGCTGAAGCACCACATGGAGTCGCACACCTTCACGTTGCTGGTCTCGAGTAGCTCCTGTGGTGCAGATGATCTGATATTTATAGCAAAGTGTAAACTAGTTCCTTAACGTTTTCACAGCTTTGACTAACGCAAGATTTGCTACGTAGTTCGAATCACCAGACCTGTGGGAATGTCTTGCCCAACCATAACTCCTAAATAGGATGAAGATTAAGATACTTGAAGTGTTACACTTATCTCAGATTACTGTGCTGTATTAAAATGCCAAAAAGCATTAAACCCAGAGTACAGCACGTGATTCTCTGAGGGAACTGCCTCTGTTTGAAGAAACTTTTTCATGGATATTTAAATATGCTTCCTTCATAGTGGGGACAGTGTGTGCTATTTCTCCTGTTCCCCACCCAGCCATTAAGCCTTGTGGTAAAGCATTGACACTTTGTGATACGGAAGTTAGGTTGGAGTTTTGCTTTGTTTTTGTTTTTTAATGGGAAATGCCCTTCTTATTGCCAGGATGTGGGGGAAAAAAACTCACAATGCGCTTTGAAATGATGATTTCACATGTAGTTATACAACAAGGATTTCCTTCAAGAGAGGGCAGGTTTAGGAAGCTGGAGAAGATCCCAGTTTACATCCACAGAGGATAAATTGGCAAGTGTTGCCTGGGATTTCAGTCCTGGTTGGCTGGCACGGAGATGCTTTGCGCTGGAATGGGGCTCCTGCGTCCTGTTGGCGGTCCTGGCTGGATCTGCGCCCCCGCTTCCTACCTCTGTCACCCTCAGGACATGGAAAACCTGGGCTGTTCTAGCCAGGGGTGTTGTGTTAACTCTCTAAACCGAATCTGATTCCTGGTGAAATATCCATAAGGGATCATTAATGGCAGAGGAGGAGAGGGACACCTGTGGTGAGGGCCGCGTGGTCGCGGGCCGGTTTGTTGGGGCTGGAGCTGCGTGCGTGCGGCTCTGCAGGCCGCGCCGGGCCTGTTTGGGAAGGGCACCAACCTATGTGCCCATAGAAAGCGTGGAGCTTCCTGTGATTCTCCTTCCTTACCTAGCATTACTTTCTTGGCACGCCTGACTTGGTAGGGCTTTTAAGGGACGAGTAATCACAGGTTGAGGTTGGAAGGGACCTCTAGAGAACATCTAGTCCAACCCCACTGCTCCAGCAGGGACACTAGATTGTGTGGCGCAGGGTCATATCCAGGTGGATTTGGAATAAAATATTAAGCTTGGGAATGTAATGGTCTATACATATATCTTCAAATTTCTGTATTTGACTTTACTACAGGTTATTCAGAAATTATTCTTTAATATATCCTGTGTCGTTCCAGAAGTCTGGACTAAAATTAGAGATCTGAATTCTTTCCCACATTTTCTGCTTGCCTACGGATATCTGACATTGCTGAGATCTTTTACATTTCTCCATTTCTAATGATACTGATTTCCTTGACATGGAGACTTGAGGATAGTGAATGGAAAGAGCTATTAATAGATGGCTTTTATGCTGATTTTCACATTCAGGTTATTTGTCACTGTGTTGACATCTATTTGTAAATTATAAAAATTTTCTTTCTCCTCTGAGAGAATCGTTTTCACTGGCAGCTTCTAAAAGGCTTTTTATCTCAGTCACAGATTGTGAAGAATTTTTTTTAATGTGCCCCTGGTGGATCCTCATCACTGTGTTTATGGTTTTACTGTACTTATGGTTTTATTTAAGGACTAACCCAGGAGGCAGCCGATGGAGTCTGGTGGTTGATTGACTAATGGGATGTTGATGTCTGTCTATGAGGAGTTGAACCCACTTTTGTAAAACTGAAAATGATGGAAAATTATAAGGGTGGGGATTTTTGTTTACTGATTATCCCCATGTTAGAAAATGAATTTCCTGCATAGTAGCAGTTCATGTTAGAAAATGAATTTCCTGCATAGTAGCAGTTAGATTTCTTAAACTGAATAGAACGAGAATGTAATTTAACATGATAGCTGTCATTCCTTTGATGAGCTTTGGGTGTGCAGCTCTGCACTGAGCCTTTCTGCTTCCCATGGGGAAGATGAAGGAAATGAGTATCGATGCTTGGGTTTCTCTGTGTGTCCCATAGCTGATGTTACAGTGAGTTATCAGGGAAAAATGATGGCACCCACTTGGTGATGGGAAGTGGCAGGTTCCTCCGGGAGCAGCATGGACCACATGGATTCCCATGCAGCAGTGGCACAGAGCTGAAAGCCCCTTGGCAGGAATGGGAACATCTTAGAAAATGTATCCCTGCTATCTAGGGAATGAAATATCTGATGTGAATGAAAAGGCTAATGGCACTTGAAAAATCCTGCAAATTCAGTTCAGTTGTGCCTGTAGATGGGACCAACCCAAGTTCAGTGCTGTTAATAGTGCACCATATGTAGCTGGGTATGTGAAGTGAGAGTGACGTGACCCCAGTGCTCTTCTCTAGACTTTAAAATTCCTTACATAAATAGAAGAGCATCTTGGGGACATTTTTTCAGCACAGCTGTTTAACAGAAAACCCCAAGAGAACTGAGAATGAAGTGAAGCATCTGCCCTGTGCAGATTAAGCTGTACCACATTCAGCGAGGTTTTCACACCCCAGGAACCGTGTCTGGACGGGCAGGCAGGACAGACACATCCCGCTGCAGCACGATGGGCTCGGGAAGAGCAGGTGCTGAGTGGGATGCTGAAAGGAGCAGCGCTGGCGTGCGAGGAAATGCCCGGCTGGCGTTGCAGGCGGCTGCTTGCCGCACTATCTGCAAGGCAGCTCGCGTGTCCGTGTGAGCACTGCATGCTGCCAGGCTGGGCTGGCCCTGATAGAGCGAGACGGGAACTCGTGAGCAGCACAGGAGTGCAAGGCTTCCCTGGCGAGGCGCATTGCGCTTCTTGGCCATCATCTGAGGCGAGCTGAGTGCTGTGCATGGAGGAAATAAGGACTGGCAACCAGGGATCAAATCCAGAGCTCAGCAGCCCTGCAGGAGCGAGGCACTGAGGCAGCTTGGAGGAAAAAGAGATGTTCTCTCAAACCAGCTTGCCAGGTCCTTGGGCTCTACAGTAGCTCCTTGTTCAGTAGCGGATGCGCCGTGTGGTGAAATCATGGCCTCACTCATGACTCCTGGGCTCACATGAATAAGCTCTTCCATTTCACCTACTTGCCCCGCAGCAAAATCGCTTCATTTCATAGGCTTCTTAAATGAATGTGTGTTGGAATGAGGGCTTAATTAAATAATAAGGACCTCTGTTGCTTAACTGTTAAATAAAGATCAAGCTCCACTTGGCTGCAAAACACTTTTCAGACACTGCTTAGCAAAACATACCTTATTTTCATAAAGGCATCTGGTATTTCTGGACACAACATTTCCTGCTAGCGCTAACTAGTTTTAGTGCCAGTTTTTGGTGTTTTTATTGTCTTTCAAGGCTTGCTAAGCTGCCATTTGCTGTGATTTATGCCAATAATGAAAGCCAGTGAATGAGAATGAGATACAGTCAATCAGCTTATCAAGATTAGCAGTTGTCTGTCTCAACTTATTCCTGTCATATGTTTCTGAAGGAGTAAGTCTCCACAAGGGACCCTTCATGAGCAGGTGTTGCCTTTTCAATTTTATCCTTGTTAACTATTAATCCTTTTTCACAGTTCTTTCTGCGGATAACAACAGAGTCCGTGTTTCTCCCCCTTGAAGTTTTGTTATATGTATGTGCAGGGGAGAAAAAAAGGACATTTATGAGTTTTTGAAGTATGTTATATGTTCTGTTTTAGCTCATTATAAACAAACAGTAATGTTTTAAATTCTGCTCCTCGCACATAAGAAGCAATAAAAAAAAAGATTGGTCTCACAAAAGGAGCAATGAGAAAAAGAGAAAGACTAAAATCACTTATTTGTAGGTTGATGCTTAGATCCTTGCAAACTGAAGCATGCTCCTTTCAATAGTAGGATTATAGTATCTTTCCTTTAATCTTATTATTCTTGAAGAAAGCAATGATGAATCACTGGTATATAAATACTGTTATATTCTGTAAAGTAACATTAACCAAGTTGCAATTCAATCTTTATTTTCAATGTGCAATGAGTGCCCTGATTTGGTTTAGTTGCTTGCTTTACTTAGACTAGGAAAGTTTCTTTAGTTACATGTCAAACATGGGCTACTCCTGGCATCCAGAGTACTGGGTTTAGGTTCTTAGGTCAAGAGTTTGGCTTAAACACCTGTGGATTGTGAAAGGTATTTGCTTGTGTCAGCCCTATAAAGCACCTCTAGAGATGTGTGTGCTGGACTGCTGCACTTGGGTCCAGTTTGGGAGCCTTGGGGAGCATCTCCTTCGTGTCCCAGGCGGGGCCTTTCGGGCAGGCTCACAGAATCACAGAATATTCAAGGTTGAAAGGAATCTCTAGAGATCATCTAGTCCAACCTTCCCGCTCCCGGGTGCCGCTCTCGCTCCGCTTGCAGGCGAGGTCTCCTGGTCTGGCCATGGCCTGTGAGGAGGCTGCAGTGGTGCCGCAGGCCCTCCAAGGGCCTGGATTCCCTGCGGTGGTCAGCGTGTTCCTCCAAACATGAGGCCTGTTTTCTGCAGGTATTAACAAGGTGCTGGGCTGGCCCAAAGCACTCGTGTGCAATTCTGCTCCATTTCCTCAGGGCTCTTGGGCTTTCTTGGGGCTAAGGTCAGAGTCTGTGACTTGAATGCTTTCTCCTGGGTCTGATCTGAGTTGGGAGACAAGCCTGTGACCTTACCTACTTTCTTGCTTAAGTTTCTTTTAAATCAGCCTGCAAGACATCCCTCACAAGGTAAGCATCCTGGAATGGGTCTATGAAGCAGAGATGCTTCATCCGGAGGGTGGCTGCTTAACTGTCTCTTGGCTGGAACTTGCACAACAGAGGCTTCCTGGCCCTGGAGGTCGGGGTTCACTTTCCTGATGCTGGATCTGTACCAGCCTGTGGGCAAATCTTGGGCCACTGGGCAAAACAGCTTCGGGAGGTCCCAAGGGCCATGCAGTAGGACCCAAATGTGGCAAGGGTCTGTATGCACACACTGCACTTATAGAAAGTCAGACATCAAGTGATGGTAAGGAAATAAGTGAATTTAAAAGGCTGTTAAGTGGACTTTATTCTGAGCTCTGTGTCACTGAAGCCCTTGTGTGGTGATAGGCCAGGGTGAAGCAGTTGGGCAGATTCAGTAAAAATAAACCCACAGGAAAAAAGAACAAGATTAAGAACACTTTTACTAGTCTTCACATACCCTTCTTTTAGTCTGTGTAATTCTGCTTACATCTTTGAGGCATGCTGAAGCCCAAAGGTTTTGTTGTTTCTTTTTCTTCCCTTTGAATAGGTGAGAAATGCCAGCAAAATCCTCATGTGTACTGAAGCATTTTTTTCCCTCAAGAGTATTTACAAACTCAGCAGAGTGCCAGAGCTCCTGTCGGGGCAGAAGCCCCAGCCATCCCTTCCTGCTCCAGCCTGCTGTCCCGCTTTCCTAGCCATGGGACTCGCTACTCCACTCACTGCGCTTCCAGCCAGGCCAGCACCAGACTCCCTCCCGCCCTGGACTCTGCCCCCTCCTCCTTCCCCAGGGCTTGTTGGCTTGGCTGGCCTGGCCCTGCTTTGCGGGCAGGTTTTCAGTCTGTCTCATGACTTGCACAGTGGATATATTCAAATGTGATGGTGTTAACAGATACTACAGAGAAAAGAGCTGGATTTTGTTAACTGGTGAGTGGACTTTGTGCAGCTCCAAGTGCTGCTGTGGGTAAATACCCAGCATGGCTCAGTTACCTACTTTGCCTTCTTTCTCTATGAGACCTTGTGGGGTGGGTTCATTCTTGGTGTTTTAGGGGAAGAGGTGCTGTACCAAATAAGTTAGGAGTATTAAAATAAAAGGAAATATAAATATACAGGAGCAATGCAGCCCTGGTGGTGCCAAGTGCAGTGCTCCCAGCCTCTCTGCCCCGTGGCTACAGCTTTGTGTTTCGTTGAACTCCACAGTGACACTTGGGTTTCCATAGCCCACTGATGCTGCCGGGCGAGGAGTTACCCTTGGGGCAACCTACTGACAGGCCGTGAGGGAGGAAAACCATAGTGAGCTGGAAAGGAAGCAGTTCTTAACGGACAAAAAAAAAATGCGAGTTGCTTCAGAAAGCGGCGCAGCTGCGTTGTCCTGTGACTGGAGGCTGGCGATGGTGTCCATGTCCTGATCCCAGAGTGCATGTCCGGTGAAATACCTACTGTCAGGCTCCTCTGCCTGCTGTTTTTCAGGATTGTGTCAGTGTAAATGACGGTGCTGTGAAATTACTTTTTATATAGCAGGGAGCAGATATGTGACTATTGATGCTGCTATTTACAAGAAACCAGTGTCCTAATTCCTCAAAATCATTGGTAAAATCCTGCTTGGCTTTGGGAGTGTGATCTACCGGTAGCTTAATCTGCTTTGAAATGTTTTGAAACTGTATATTGACTTTCTTTGCTTTGTTACAATTAATGGACCACGTTACCACTTTGTCTCAGGCATCTTTTAGTAACTCGTGTAGGCCAAGAACTTCTTTATAGCTCTCCTGTGGGTTGTTTTGTTTGGAGTTTTGTTTTCCTTCTTGCAGTGCAATTTCCTACTGAAAGACTATTGAACCTAGCTCATTTTGTAAAACAAACATTGTTTTTTGAGGAAGAGGCACGCAAGGGTTTTGCAGTCAAAGTAAAGATGGTTTAATTATGTGTCAGGGCTTTGCCATGCTCAAGACTTGGTGGTCTGTGACATCCAGGATAAACATACAGACACGTTAAAGGATATATCAATTTTTTTTATAGTTTGTTGGAGTGCAAAAATAAGCTGGATACTGGAAAGCCAGGGAAAAAGGCGGTTCCTGCTCATGGAAACACTCGGAGCGGTTGCTGCTGGTGGGGCCCTGCCCCGGCACGTCGCAGCAGCAGCCGCTGGGCAAGAGCGAGGCCCGAAGGCCGCGCATGGAGCTCGCTGAGGAGAAGGGCCCCTGCTGTGTGCAGGGCACTGACCCGCTGGCCCCGCTCCTTTTATCGTGCGGGCACCTTCTGACGTGATGAATCCTGACAGCTCTCGCAGGGCCATTATAGGCAGCTACAAAAACAAATGCTTTCCTTACAAAGACTCAGGGGCTCCAAAGGGTTCGTGGTGGCTTTCTGTTAAATGTGGTTGTAGCGCATGTAGCTGAGAAATGTGACATTTCCTTTGAAAACGCTCTAGTCCACATATGCAAGCTGCTATCTAAATGTGATTACTTGGTCACGATTTTGTTTCCCTAGCAGTCCAGTCTGGCTCTCATAAGGGTAACTACTGCTTCTTTGCTGCAGTATTTTCAAAGCACCTTCCAAATTTGAAACTTTGAAAATATTTATATATATATACAGTATGTCTTAGACCTATTTTGCTATTAAAAAAGCTATGATACAATCTGAATGTTTTATCTAAAATCACTGAACTAGTCAGTTGCAAATCCAGGATAAGAATAGGATTTTTAGCTTCATTCATAACTGACTTAGCATACTTGCTGCTGAGTCCGCTTGTTAAAGTGTAAAATATTTGTGAGGCACAGAAATACAGATGTAGCATCTACAGCTGACTGGTTGTTCTGATTGCGACAAGTGAGAGGCCGCCTGCGTGTTGCTCGTGTCGCCCGTGCTGCAGCCCAGCTGCTCCAGTGCCGTGGGTCACAGGGCATGAGGTCGGCTACGTGGCTTCCTGGACTTCCCGGTCTTGGTACAGTTGAATTATTAGCTATGGGATAGCATTGGCCACGGCAGGCAGAGCCCTGCGTGCCGGTTGTCTGTGGCCCTCGTGCGCTCCGCAGCCCGGGCACAGGCTGCCTGCAGGTGCATCGGGATGCAGGTTTTTCCGGGGTGTGTGGGGAGCTCTAGGCTGGAACTGACTGCTGAGCTGATGCTGCAGAGGCCACTGTTGTTTTTCCCCTAACCCTGCAGGTTACATTTTATCTTTCCTAATTTAAAATAAATTGCTTGTCTAGATCAATTCCCACTTTTTACACTAGACATTTAACAAAGAATGCCGTGGGCCTTTTCCTCGACGAGAGCGGTTGCCCGCCAGCAGCCACAGGCAGAGGGGCATGCTCCCTCTGCACTCTCCTGTCCCGCTTTCCTGGTGCCCCTCGCTCCCCCGGGAATCTCCCTGGCCTTGCAGGATGTTGAGGCAGGGCCGTGGTGCCGATGGCCCATGGGCGTCCGAACCGGAGCGGCGCTGGCTCTGTGAGCGCGGCCCCCTCGGTGCGTGCAGCCTGGAGGGGCTTCCTGCTGCACGCCGGCTACTGTTTGGATTTCGGAGCAATGGAAACATCAGCAAGCCTTCCAATTTCCTTTGCTCTTTTTTAAAAATATAATTAGCTTACTAAGCAGTAAGATACAGTCAAGGTCATTAGCAGCAGCTCCGCCCTCTGTCTTGACATGTTGGATACCTGCTTTGTCTTCAGGCTTCTCCTTAGAAATCCAGTTCAGGGTTCAAGTTTAGCAGCTATAAAACCACATTCAAACCAGTGTTTTTTCTCTCTGGCATTGGCATGGTGCTTCTCCGGAACACGCAGAGGTTCAGGTGGCCCCCGCATCTGCAGAGGGCTCTGCGCTCTCCTACCCGTGATGCTGCTGCTTGTGCCAAAGAGGAAGGTCTGGGGCAGATTTAAAGGACTCCAGGGAACAGAAGTGACTGGCTCTGTCTCTCCTAGGGCCTCACGGAGTGAGATGAAGGAATAATGAGGAAATGACAGTGCACATGAACCTGGAAGAGGCAGGACCTGGGGGAGAGATCTGCTCTCCTCTCCAGCAGGCTGATTTGTTATTCCTGTGCAAGGACCCCACTTAGCTTCCTGTTGGTCAGATCCTAGGAGTAAACAGGATTTCTTCCGCCTGCTTTCCCTCCTCCACCCCTGCCACTGAGCCCTGCTTTTGGGTAGAAGGATTTTGTTTCACCTTGATTTTCTTTCTGCATTTACCTTCTTGCTGCTTCTTCCCTTCTCAAGTAAAAAGTACCTGAAACATCAGAGGAAGAATTACCAGTTGGGACCTGTCAAATACCTCTCCCATTCTGTCAGATGTTTTATGAGCTGAGCTGTCTACGTAACTGAATTAATTTTCATTATAAACACAGCAGTTGTGTTTATCTGGGAAATATTGTGGTTAAAAGTGAGTCATGTATACTTTGCAGAAGTATTCCATAACAAACATTTGTTTTGCATGAAAAGTAAATCCTAAAGGCCAGGTTTTGCACCTTCACTTCAGAGTCTGGTTGGAATTTCAGACAGAATGACTGTTTCCAAACCAAAACACAACCATCCCAGACTGCTGCATTTTTCAAATACTTCTGTCTCTTGATAACAGCAACCTTGTAATCAAGTGCCTGGACTCTCTGACATGGTCTATTTCATGCAAAGTAGACATTAACACCTCAAAGTTGATTTTTTTTTTTTCTATTTCAAACCAAGTAACAGTTGAAACAATTGTGTCCTAAACACTTCTGAAAAAAAACTTATTTTTATATAACTAAGTTCAGGGTATACTGTGGATTAGAAGCTATATTAAACACCTTTCCTTTCTATTTGATAAAAATCAAATAGAAAAAATATAAATCAGTCTATATTGAAATCAAATTACAATACTTCTGATAACCTGACACACAACAGTGTTATCCTTGTCTCAAGTGAGATTTCCTTCTGTGTATGAAAGCCTGTATTGTCTTTCATTGAGAACTGTGTTGTTAATTTGCTGTTCTTGTTGATGCATAACATTGATTTACAAGAACTGGCCATTCTGCACTCACAGAAACAAGCGCTGGGTTCTTAACCATTGCTTCCCACCCCCTTCATGACAAATACAGTGCAAACTTACTGCACTATTTTACTGATTGACAAAAGCAAATGTTTTCCTAGGAATTCTATCTTTTCCTTGTCCTGTCCTTGTAGCTGCTGCCCTGTTCTCTAATCTCTTTTGACAAATTAAGGTAACACCTGAGGTTCATTAGACAAGTTATTTAATCTACAAAGGAGGAACCGCATGGGACTGCGCTGAATGTCGGTGGCACCTTCCACCTTCAGCAAGGTCAAGGCTGGAGTTTCTGCCTCATGCAAGAGCTAGGAAGCTCTTAAACAAGGTATTTAAGACTTTTCTGAAGGCAGTGAGGAGAACCTCCCTAGCAACAGCAATGTGAGCGAGGGAAGGCAGACTGGGAAGTACAGAAGTAGGTGTCCACACGTGTGTAGTCAGGTACTGGTTAATGGGAGGTAACTGAGAGTCAGCGTGAGTGAGGGCACCAGGAGCTTGTGGACAGGTAAATGGCTGCTGACGTTTCAGGCTGCATGCGGAAACGGGGCTGCTGTAACAGAAATCTGACAGTCCTCTCACCGCGTTTCCCTGGGTCTTTTAAAGTTCCCTCTGTCTAGCGAGAGCCCAGGGGAAGCACCACAGCACAAGCGCTGCATCAACTATTTATTTATTTTTACTAGAACAGTTAACATTATTAATGCTCTCTGAGAAAATGTTTAGGGGATAAAAATATGGATAAAAATATTTTTCAGACTTCCCAGGCATTCTCTTCCAACAAATGCAAGAAGCAGCATTTTCTTTTTTTCTTTTTCTTTCTTTTTTTTTTTTTTGTTTTTTCTTTGCAGATTTTCTGAATGCAAGTATTGGGCAGATCTATGGTAATGAGTTTCAGTAGCGTGAGTCCAACATTGTTGATAGGTTGCTTCAATTAAGTCAGGCCTAATCTTAAAATGGACCTAAATCCTGAATAAATACAGCAGTAGGGTTGCAATCAATAACTCGTACTTTTTGAAAACAGTAATTGAATGCACAGATATTAAAGGCAAACCACGAGGGCCGAGGACAACGGATTTCTAATCTACTTAAGAGGATCATTTTATATGGATAGATTCAATTAAAAAGATAAATACACTTAGTTTTCTCAGTGGAGGAGCTGTACATACTCTGAATTCACTTCACTCTAGAGGATGTAATTTTGAGCATTTATGGCGGTAAGGATTTGAGTTTCTCTTAACCCACTCTGAGATGAATTTATTGCATTATTAAGGGCTCAGAAGCTCTGGCCAGTTCTGCTGTGCCAGTCTCACATCCCCATCCCTGGGGGGCTGCCCTCCTCTTTCTGCCAGCTCTCTGGCAGGGTGGCCAGGACACAGTCACCTCTGCCTCGCTCCCGCCCATGCCAAGGGCTGTAGGGATGAGGCCCGTGATGCTTCTGCATGGAGTTGCTCTTTGGTCAATATCCAGAATTTCTTGGGGAATATTGGCTTGTGCTGCATCTGTCTCCTGGAAATGGCACTCCCCTTAGTTTTGGGCAAAGGGGATAGGAAGATCTCAAAGATCTTTGGATTCTCCTACCTGAAATTAGGGCGAACTGTTGGTTGTCTGACCTATGTCCCTGCTCCACCCTAGAGCAGAAGCTGGGTTGCAGTTTCCAAATGATATGATGGTGATGGATTAACAAGAAGGACTTCACATCAAAAAGATTATACAGTTCAGTTTGATTCAATTGCACACAGAACTTCTTATTTTGATAATGTGTATTCAGAAATTTTGCTGTGAATCTCAGCCTATATTTTGTGCCTGGCTGGTACAGGTCCCTGTGCCCAGGGCCCTGTCTCTGGGAGCCCTGGGCAGCGCCGCATGGCCAGGCCGTCCCGGCCGCAGCAGGACCCGCCTGCAAAGGGAGCCCGGAGCTTTTCACATCTCGGGACAATGATCCGAGTGTTTTAAATTATTGGAATGCTCTGCATCTCAATTCAGCATTGTTGCAATGCCGAGTCTTTCTAAATGTGAAATTAGTAGATTTAGGACCCAGAGGTCCCCTGGAGCGTCCCCATAGATCGATGACAGGGCACAATAGCAGGAGACAACCTAATTTCCATAGCCATTGAGGGCCCTGAATGCACAGTGGGCCCTGGATTAGGAGTGCTCCTTTCCAAGGAATCCATTCCCTGCCTGTTTGCTGCCGAGGGCCTCCCCAGCACTGACGATTTTTATCTGGTTAGTCACAAATTTGCTTTACAGCCATTGTGACTATTAATATTAACGGAAACTGCAAAGCAGCAAAAGATATGCCAGCAAATGTAAAATCTGTTTGTGCAGGTGCCAGCAGATGCCCATTTATTAATTTAATTTCCTTTTGCTTGTTGAAACAGGCAGAAAAAGAAAAACTTGCTGATTCTGGTTTGGTTGTCACAAATGTCTCCTGCGTCCCTTTCTGTCCCCGCAGTATGGAATGGCAGAGGGTCCTGGTCATGGTCCTGGTCAGACTGCAGCTCCAGTCCCTACTGGGGAGAGGTTTTTGTGGCGGGGGATGAGGTGTTCAGGTGAGGAGTGGATTATGGTAGTGACTACTCCCATCCCTGAGAAAGTAACTTAGACTTGGCTTTAAACTTGGGGACAGGCCTCTTTCTACCTTTGCAGAGGTGCTTGGGCTCACTAAGAAGGCTGCAATTCAGTGCGTCTGCCCTCCAGGAATGTTGCCATGTCCTGTATTTGTGGTCTGAATTACTCATTTCTATAACTGGACGTAGCAACCATCTTGCTTTCTGACTGTAACTGATGTAGCAGTGCTCACTTATTTTTGTTTTTATTGTAATTTTACAAGTTTGGGCCCTCCTGGGGAGGTCTAAGCCGGCGTGTCGCGCCCCCCGAGCTGCTGGTCCAGGCTTTGCTGCCGCTGTGTGTTGAGCTTGTGTGGGAGCGCTCGCCCCTCGGGGCAGGAGGATCCCTTTCTCCATCTGTCCCGGGCATGGCTGGGGCTGGAGCTGCAGCGCGGCCGCAGCCACTGCGCTCCCCGTTGCACGAGGAGCCTCCTCCCGGCACCCCGAGGGCAGCCGCCTTGGAAAAGCCCCGGAAACGGTTTCCATCTGAGCTCATTTGCTGTTTAGTCTGTGTTTTAGGACTATAAGTGATGTTTGGAAGCGCAGTGAACTGGGAGGGTTCCGCTTTGGCCAACTCCAGCCTCGACTACTTTTTATGGCAAAGTACAGAGTTTTAAAAGAGGGCTTGTACTAATTTGAAAGGAATGGATCTAAGAAAAAAATCCTGCTTTTTCTTTTAAATGTTTTTAATTTTAGATTTCCATATATTTTGTTCTGAGACCACTAAGCCTTGTTCACCCTGTGCCTGGCCCTTAAGGCTTTTGGATCTCAAAGGCAGGCTGTGAAACGTGAGTCTGACACGGCTGGTGCCGGAGTCCTGGGACAAATCCCTCCTTATCTGGGGCTATTAATGGCACGTTAGGTGAGGGAAGACATGGAGGTCTCGCTGGCATCGCCTTGCTCGCCGCATTAGCTGCAGGACGGTGTCTGAATGGTGCTCCCAGTGCAGCTGGGGGTGCTGCTGTGGCTGCCGGCTCCTTGTTGCTGTTCATGTCACCCTGGCCTCCGTGAGGATGCTCCGTGTGGCCAGGGCAGGGAATGCTGCCCGGGAGCTCCGAGCAAATTGCTCCCTAGGGCTGCTGGAAATGCTCAGGTTATGGATATTACAGTTACCTGGGTCCTGATCCTCACGGAAGATGGCTGTGCCTCCTAATGCGTCGCTTCTGGAGACGGGTGATTTTGGGGAAGAGACTACCTGGCTGTTCTCCCAGAACACTTGTTTTGCTCGTGCCCATTGCCTCACCTCTCCATTCTGCGCTGGTGACCCCGCGAGGCAGCTCCCACAGGGTGACTTTCCTCACACCTCTGTCCTTGCGGCCTAAGCCACTGCTTAAAGCAGCTATTGCTGCTCCTCCCAGGAGGACCCCATGTGGGGATGGAGGAACTTTGCAGTTAAAATGTGAATTTGGGAATTCAAGGCGAGCTCTTTCCTGCTGCCAGAGGCAGATCAGCATCAGCGGTGGATGAGAGCATGGGGAAGATGGGCGCTTTTACATCTTTGCGTCCTTACTTGGCAAGGACGGGGAAACAAATGCTGGCGACTGATTTAGGCACATTTTTGAGTAAATGACAAAGCATTTTGGTATGCAGGAAACAACTGCTTCCTCTCTACAGTTTTGGGGCACTTGAAAAGAAAGTAAGCAACCCCAAACCCTCTCTGAGTAAAAGTGACACAGTTATAAAGACTGACTGTTCTCCTCTTAACACTTCTTAGTGTTTAATTTGTGTCAAGTGCAGAAACGGTTCTTTTACATCCCACTGATACTGTGGTATTTGCCTGGAGTGATTAACCTTCTGCTGCTGTAGGCTCTAGTGACGCTTTGTAAAATTTATCTCTGCTAGGAAGACATTCGTTATGTGTAATCTTATGTGCAGTTCTACCCCCAAAATATCTAAGGAGATTTCAAATAATAATAAATAATAATTGAAATAATGAAGACTGCTCACTGCAGAGAGTTGAAACTGCCTGTGCTACAGAAGCAGAAGCATCAGCAGGTTTGTGAATGCCGCTTTTGCTTAGCAGGTTGTGGGGCCTTTCTCCCTCTCTTATGCTGAGTGTTTTATCACACCAAGGGGGTTGGGTTTTGGTGTGTTGGTTTAAAGGGAGGTCAAGAGCCATGAATTAGCTGCACGTTAACACGTTGCTAATGTGGCATTCGTGGCACCATATCCCCACAAACCCACGCTAGTTTTTCAGGTCTGCATGTCCTCTGGGGGGGCAGCTGCCTCGGCCTGCGGTGCAGGCAGGGATCAGCAGACTCTGGACATGGCATTGCCGTTGTTTAGTAGGACTGTTGCTGGACAGAGGTGGGTGCTTTGGGCCGCCTCCCGAGGAAAGCAGGAGCAAGGCAGATGCAACACGGTGTGGGAGGCTAAGGGACGCGTTGGTGTGCGCGGTGCTGCGCACACGTGCAGGCCTGGGGTCACAAGGCAGCTCTGCAGAGACAAACGCTCTTTGCTGCATCCCTGGGTCAGACCCCGTCTTGCTCTGGTTATGCCATGGGGCTTGGAGGAATGGTGCATTGGGATGAGGACGTCCCTTCTGGAATGGGGACATCTGTCCTGGAATGGGGTTTGGGTGGACAGCCAAAAATGAACAAGCTCCTTGGCTGAGCTTGGGCTTCTGGAGCATCC
>JAUBOD010000244.1:5069368-5081547 GCA_032353885.1 Nothura maculosa | reverse complement strand
TTCCTGCGCGGGCCGCGCGGGGCAGCGCAGGTGCCTGCGGGCTGCGCTCGTGCGCGCGGGGCGGGCGGGCGGCCGCGGGGAGAGGAAGGCGCGGTGTGCGCTTAACAAAAAAACAAACAAAAAAAAAGTGGAATTGGCTTCCTGGGATCACTTTGGTGGCGTGAGCACGAACCATTGTGCCGGTTTTATGTAATGCGAGCGCTGGAGCTCGAGACCGAACCTGCTTGGAATGAAATGGGGGATGATATGAGAACTGGAAAATAAAAATAAATCAATTAACAGTAGGTGGTAGAAAGTCAGGAGAAGATCCAAAGGCAAAACCGGGCTCCTTAGGAGAGTGGAGGAGCCCTCGCATGTTCCTGGCTGTGTCTGAGCAGGCTGCCCGACCCCACCCTGCGCAGCAGCACTGATGGAGCGCGACTCCCACTGGGAACTGCCCTAAGCTGAGCCGCTCTGCGCCAGTATTCTGATTTAACTCCAAGGAAAGTGAATTACTGGGCCAGTAATCCCAGTATGGAAGAAGAAAACGGGAAAGAAATCACGTCCTTAGTGGTTAGCTAATAAACTTAGGTAAAAATGTAATTGCATAGAAATCATAAAGCATAGAAGCATGTAGTCACAGGTAACCAAATTCCATCTCCATTGCAGTACACAGAAAGTCCCCAGGAGATTGTGATGGACGAAGTACACATTAGCGGCAAGGATTCCTTTTGAGAAGTCTTTTGCCCTAACTCTTAGCAGGATTAAGTATTTGTAGGTCTTCATTTTGTTAAGAAAACAACAGTTGAGCTTGTTAGTATCCCATGGTATTGTCGAATAGTGGCAAAATGAGCATGTCTGAATATGCAGAAATAGAAGGCTCATTGCTCAGTAGTGACTGGACGCAGTACTCGGGCAAGCCTAGAGTGTCTGGCTAAAATGCCTCACTGATTACCAGCATGGAAGTTCCCGATGATACAGCATATAGTAGTTAATGGTAAGTGCCTTGTCAGTACCCATAGGCAATTCAGGGGCAGAGCAGAGCCCCTTGTTCTGTCTTCTCGTGACATGACTTTGTGACTCCATGGGGGAAAAAAGAGGGTCTTTAACAGAGGCAAGACTAGATTAGGGAAAGCATGTTTTATGCTGATATGAACCTCTTGAATATTGGATGTCTTGACTTTTTTACGGACCTGTTGTGTGTGTTGTAGTGTAAAGAAAGATTGTCTAATGATTTGAGTGCTGCTCTGGGTCTTGGAAAACCTGTGTTCAGTTCTTTAATGCAATATGAGTGTGTTACCATCATTTGGAGTCTGTTAGCATCTTTTTGGTGTCTCTAAGGGTAGTAGCGTGTGCCTGTGAGACAAGACATGAAACACGCTGAACTGCTTTGTGTGACATCTTCCTAATGGAAACTGATCATTTTTCACAGGGACAGGGCTGTGGTCAACTCCCTTCATGTAAATTATGGCACATAAAAGAGATTGGAGTTTTAATGGAGAAACTTGAATTGAGGGCTCCTGTGTTGGACTGTACTTTTGTAAACCACCAGATAAAAATTAGTGGCACTAAGCAAATCCTGAGCAACTTGTTGGGCATGTTTGACAGATAACAGTTTAGATTTCGAAAGGAATTGACTGTTTATAGGTAGAGCAAATTGTGTCTGCTATCTAGATGTATAGTGATGATGGGAATGGAGGTCCGCTGAGAAACAAGTACTTCTAATTGCTGTATGCTGCCCGTTAGCAGTAATGTTGTGCTCTAGCTTTGTTTCGGGGCAGCTTTATGCCCAGCTTCCCCTTCAGTCATGTAGAGTGGCGCAGTGGCAACAGCAGTAGTGCTTATTTCACTACTGCTTCTCGAGGGGATACTAACCTCAGAGCTCGGTCATGGCTGTTTGAGTGTGAACACTATTAAGCAGTTGCTAAAATACACAAAACTCATTTCATTGTTGAAACTTAATTAAAAGTGACATATCAGTTCTCATCTAGTGGGCCTGTCCTTCCAAAGCAACCTTCTCCTTCCTCTGCTTCACTACCGCTCAGAAAAAACAACGCTTTATAAAATCAGATTTGAGTTGCTGCTGACATGTGCAAGGTCTCTGGATACTTGTGCAAACAAGCTAATGTGAAAAAAATAAAGTATGTAAATTCTGTTCAAGGACTGCTGTAGTCTGGCTCAGAACAAGGGTTGGTAAAGCATGTTAAATGATCCTTGATTTCTCTCTCCCTCGCTCTCTTTTTTTCCCACTGAATGATTCAGTGTTAAGCATCATGAAAATTCTTTGTAAAATGAGGGTGGAGGAAGTCTAGGAAGTGTGACAAATAGAGACACAGCGGAAATAGCCTTTGATTAAACAGTATTTACTTTTGATCACCTTTCTTAGTCACTGGCTCCTTTGCAAACACATAGGAACTTTAAATGGTAATCTTTTTATTTGTTAGCATCACTTACTGATACTATGTTTGCTGATGAGAATTAGCCCAAGCAATGTGGGTAAAGGACTGTTCAGGAGCTGCTTTCAATTTAGTTGTAAGTGGTACCAAGTTTAAAGTTACAAAGTGATAGTGATATTTATATATATATATATGTGTGTGTGTGTGTCTGTGAGAGAGAGAGACAGAGAGAGAGAGAGAGAAGCTGAAAAGTTAACTCAATAGAACAGGAGAAAAACTATGATTTTGCAGTAATGGAAAGTGGGCTACTAAATACATGTGGGTGTGGAAGACAGCAGAAAGGGCTAATGAAGCTCCAAGAGAGCTGGGCTTGCTGCCATGTGTAAGATTATTGAGGCTTTAGTCTGTCAGTGCGATGGAAAGAAGGTAGTTTCTAAGAAATGATGGCAATTCACTTAGTCTGAAGAGTAGAGGATTTGTAGCTTTTAGGGGCCTAAAGGTCTGGGACTGTGTAACTGTAGGAGTAAAGTTAAAAATTAAGTACTTGTGATGGAGAATGTGAGTGTATGTAGTGTATATTAATGGAGACTGTACTCACTAGATACATGCAGGAATGCACACGACGCAAGATGTCCAACAAGTCCTTTCCAGTCCTTTTTGGTTGTAACTCAACAATTTCATGAATTAGAACAAGCCCTGAGAATACTTACATTTGTCTATATTATTTGCATGTGATTCTGATTTTACTTTGAATAAAAGTGAAGAGCTAAACAGTTTTCTTTTTCTTGTTCAAGGCAAAAAGGTTGTAGCAGTAGCAGTCAACAGTCAAGATGGTCTCATCAGAAGAAAAATTGTATTAAATGCTGTGGATAGGCACAAGCCTGCTTTGACCATTAGCAACTATGAAGCCTTAAAAGTTGTAAGATTTTGCTGAAATTCGTTCTTACTTGGGCAGGTTTTGCTGATAGTGCTTTTCCCTACAGCTAGCCACTCTGTCACTAAATGACAAAGGTGCCTGTGGCTGCATGACAGCTAGCGCTGTTGTTCTGCATCTTGGTGGCATTTAGCCAGTGCTGCTCTGTTGATGGAGGGCTTGAGCTTATGGACTTTCTGCTCCTATAATAAAAAGGCTGGATTGTGCTTCTTTGCAGCACAGAACTGCAGTTGCTGCGTCCAAAAGTGTTGTAGTGTAGTTCAGGCTTTAGATATGACTGGAATTAGTAAGACTTGCTTCCTTAGGATTTAAATGCCTTAATAATGCTGGTCTTTAGTGCATCTAACAATAATAAAAAAAAAATACTATTATTTTTTCTTACTCCTCTCCCCTTCCATAATGTCATGTTACTCAGTAATTTTCTTGAGTGTCTCTCTCTTGTCTATGCAGACTATTCCTGGATGACCTTCTTGGATGCTTCATTTCCTCATTTATGATAGCAAGGCAGGTTGCTGTCTGTGTCCCAGGTAGATGGAAGTTCTGTGGCAAAGGCTAGAGTTAAAGGAAGCTGGGAAAGAGGAGGGAGAAGTAGTCAAGGAATGAACTTGCTAGGACAGCAACAGGAGTCTTGATTTTGGAGGTGGCAAAAACATATTATACTAATATGTTTGGAAGAAGAAGAATTAAATATCTTGGTGGTTAGCATTAGGTAACGGAGAATAAGTACTATGCTTGCTATAGATGGAGACAAACTGTAGCGAGGGATTAAGGGGCTTTTCTGTTAGTGTTTGTTGTTCTGTACCCCCCTGTGTATTAAAACAGAGCTGACTTGTTACCTGTTGCAGAGATGCAACTAATGGGCAGAAGTCTTAAGTGGCAGAGGAGGTTGGCAGAGAGAGGCTGTGCGTTTTGTGAACTGTCTAGTCCTTTAGAGTGGCAGATCATGTTTACAAAAGCTTGAAAACTCTACCAGACAGTGGAAACTATCTGGCCTGTAATCTTGTTAGTGGAAAAGTGCAGGATCTTTTTTTTTTTTATTTATTCCTGAAATGATCAAGGAAAGATTGCAGTCGGTCATGCTTAGTACTAGTGAGAGAAGGAGGATGAAGTGAAGTCTTGCACTGATGCACACTAGAAAGTTGCTGTAGTTGATTCCCTTGCATCAGTGTGAAAAAGAAGACCTTGCGTAAATGGACTTGCTTGTGTTTTGACTTAAAACAGATTTATTTTAATTTGGTCTAAAATCAATAGTAGTTTGTTTTTCTTAATAACCAAAATAGAATTAATATAGCCTTCTGCATTAATATAATTGAGTTGATGGAATTAAATTGAATTGATGGACTTGATGGATTTGTAAAGGTAAAGTTTAGTTCACTAATACAGTCTTGTGCAGCTGAAACCTGAAGCTCAGTGAATTCAAGGCAAGGGGGCTGGCCTACTGTCAAAGCTGAAGAGCAAGAGAACATGACAAGGTATTCCTGCTAACTTGTGTACACTATCAGCTATTTGAATTAACCATTCAATGGGATTTTTACCTGTCATTTTTGAACAGGTAACCTTGGAATCACTAATGAAGTGCAGGCAGTAAAGCTGGTTATGGGGACTTGGCTGCTGCAGTTCTGCAGGTCTGGCCTTTGCAGGGCAGGCCCAGCTCTTGCACATGGGGCACTGATGCCCAGCGCACGTGAGGGGTGCCTGGCCCTGCCCCCTGTCTGTAGAATTCACTTTAGCCAGGAAGGTTCTTTGCTGTTTGTACAGGGAAATTCTTTTCCCGAACAGCAGAAGTGAGATTGATACCATTTGTGCCTGCATGAATGTTTTGCCAGTGTAGGTATGTCATTTAACCAGGATATTTTTCTGTTCCCTCCCAACTCGTGTTCCAGATTGACAAGTGGCTTTGTGAGCACAGCTGGGTTACAGATTGGGTCTCTTCTGGGAAGTTTATGCTCATGTGGCGCCGCAGATACTTGCAAGCACCAGGGAAGTCACAGGTCACACAGGGAAAATGTGCTTCTCTGAACAGTTCTGTTCAGGTGGCTTCAAGAAAGCTGCGCCAGGAAGGATGTGTTGCACTATATCCCTTTCTGTTTAGCTGTGCAAATTGACCAACACTGTACAGCAGAAATTCATAGCGTAGAACTAATTTTCAAATGAAATGCATGGCAAATCTGTAATCCAGATTCTCTCTCCTTGAGACACTTTTTTTTTTTTTTTTTTTAGGGGATTTTACACTTTTTAGATAACTCTTTAGGGTCACCTGCAGCTGTTTAAGATTCTTGACCAAACTTACATGACTTCTATTCCATTGCTGTTATCAAGAATGAACAAAAGAGTAATTAGTTGCAGTGTCAGTAGAGCTTTCTGTGAGGAAGGATTCAAAGATCCTTTTGTCTACAGTGCTGATAAACAGCCTTGCGTTCAGATGTGGAATTCAAAAGCAAATCAGTCTATCAGCTTCAACTAAAGCTTGTAAAACTGTTATGCTCTTACTGAAAGGTGCATGTAGCTGATGGAAGAGCTTTGTTTCATGGCTTTCTATCTTTGTATTTGATGAGCCTGACTGATGAATATGTTTCTAATGTAACAGGTACAAAGTCTTTAGTGCTTTTACTGGAGCAAAACTTTGCATAGGAGCAGTAATGACAGGTTTAGGAGAATAACGGCTTAAGATTTCTTATTTTTCAATATCTCTTGATAGTAAATGTTCTTATTTTTAAATGTCACGAATTTAAATTTGAATAGAAATCTGGAGACACAAACTCCTTTTTCTTAAGGCTGTATGTTTTGAAGAAAGTGACATTCTGTAAGCTACTGCTCTGCATGTAGAACATAGACCTCTCATATCCTTACACGACTTGGCTCAATTAACCAAAATTACTTTTAAGTTTTGTTTCATACTGTACTCATTTCTTTCTAAAAAGATTGATTCTCTACCAGCTAGTTCATAGTAAATAATAATAGAACACAGCATATACTAGCTCAACAACTGCTATAGCCCAAGTATTAGACACATCTTGGAAACAGAAGAGGAATATGATCAAAATGTTAATCTTTGATGCTCTGTGGGCTACTGACTAGAACAAAATAGCAAAGTGTGAGCAAGGACAGATCTTGGTCTCAACAGGAAGAAAGGCAGTATTTTTAATTAAGCTAAATGAAAGCTAACAAGTTATAAGGTAAAGACAACAGCAGAGTTCTTGACAAGTTATTGCATTCTTGAGCATGAGTAGCAAGCCCTAAAGAGCCCAGTGTAAAATTGTGTCCCAGACCTGGGCAGAGCAGTGTTGGAGGAAGGGTTAAATAATTAGAAAAACCAGCAGCTATTCTCTTTGGTTTCAAAGTGGCTGCTGTAGGCAAACCCAGGCAGACAATGTAAGCATGACTGTGTGTGCATGTCTGACTGCTAAAGCCTTCAATGAAAGTCTCCCTGAAGGATTCTGCTATGAAAAGGTCTTAATACTTAATGTTGTTTACTTCAAATGAGGATGAGGGGCTTGTCTTCTGTCCCTGTTATCTGATGCAGACCGATTTTAAGACTGTAACTGTGAGCTAGATAGGCTAAAATGTATTTAAAGAGCAGAACATTTATCACCCAAAGCTGAGGGGAGTGGGCTGGAGAAGCGCGTCGCCCTTCCTGGGTTCAGCTGAAGGGGTTGTGAGCAGCGGGCTGCAGGCGGCCGCGCCGCGCACTGCTGCGCGCGCTCAGCGAGCTGGCAGGCTGGAGGCCCTGGCTGACCAGCACCTGCTTGGGGAGCTCATTCTGGGCCCATCTTGCTGACCCACGGGCACAAGAATATTCGTGTTGCTATTTACACTTAGAACATGACCCCTGTCAGCCACAGAAGTGTAGAAAGCAAGGGAAACGGACAGAATATTGAGCAGCCTGCAGGCATGTGAGGAGACTGCCATGCAAGTATCTGAAGTGCATGGTGTGTGTAGCACGGGGCCACTGTTTCTGTGTGCTGGCCTGTTTCAGAGCAACAGGATTTAGGATGGAGTTGCCAAGAGTCCTTCTGCAGCAGGAGCACTGAAAGGAGCACTATATAGCCAAGTAATCTCCAAGCTGGGATATTAAAATCTTGCCGTGGTTTCTGTTTCCATTTACATTTTTTTCTCAGGTCTTGCAGGCAGTGAAGAGTTTTCAAGCAGGTGTTCACAAAGAGATGGGATGTAGCAGTAGGTTTGGATACAGGCTATGCCACAATTATTCTAAGAAGGTGAGATGAAAATTTTGTGTCAGATCTGTAATTACAGGTCTTACTGTTTTCTTTCTGGTCAGATGGTTAACCTCTAATGCATATGGCTGTCACTGTTGTGCAACTACTTTGATTTGTGGATAAGACTCCTTAAACTGGCATGTACTTTAAATCAGGTTAAGGAATAAACGAAGCATTGATCTGTTTTTATCCACACATGGGGTCGTAGAGGTATTGCATTATAGTTAGTGTTAAAAATAACATTAATATGGGTAGAGAATTCTAATTCATCCTTCTGTCATAGGGGAGCAGAAAAATATCTTGTACCTTGCCTGAAGGTCAGTAATAGCCTGTGCTGTAACTACTGCAGAAACCCTGAGCTATTGTCCAGTCTTTACCTGGACTATTTGATGGATCGGGTCTGTAGTTGTGTAAGACCTATGTATATCTTTGTAGTTTGACTACAAAATGTTTTTTATTTAATTAAACAATTTCATTATATAAGCTTCTTTATCTAAGTCTCTTTACTAGTGCAAAGAGGCACCATGGAGCCATCTAAGAGGCTTGCAATTTTCAGCACATAGAAAACATATGCTTTAATAATGCTGCTAGTGTTAATTTGTATGTAATGAGATAAACTTACGTGGAAGCACTATAGGTAGATTGGCTTCCCATGAATGTGTTTTTTTTTTTTCTTGAAGGATAGCAAACAGAAGAATGGTTTTATGAATCTAATTTCTTGCTGACTGGATTCTCTAAAAAATAAAAAATCTCAGATTAGTGTATTGAGTTGTGGATATGATAGAGATATAAATTGTTCACCAGCTAGCATGTGCCAGGCTTGCTTTCTGTGTTAAATTCTACCTAAAACCCTTTCCACATGTGCCAGAGCAACTGTTGCTTTTGCAAGGAACGTAATAGGGTAAATTTTTCATGCAAGATATGTAATCCATTTCAGAAGAATAGCTGCTTAAAATCAGCTGCTGTTTCTTATGTTTTAGAGTCAAGCTGGAACTGAATGAAGCGTTCTAATTGTAACCGTGAAAATACAACGTGAAGCAGAATGCACAGAGATTAGGCTATGAGGCTAATGGCCACTTCAAAATAAGCAAGCAAAAATCCCTATTATTGAATGAGCAGGTGGTGCTGTGTGAAGTTAACTAGCAAATTTACACCTCACAGTGATTTTTAGCAGGAGTAGGATATAGTAAGGCCCAGGAACATTTGAAGAAAGAATCATATATGAGAAAAAAATCTGGAAAACATTGAATAATAAAGAATTGAAGTTCTGTGTTTTAAAGAGCAAGCCAGATGTATTCCACTATTAGATACCTGAGATTAGATTGTGTATGGCTTGAAAATCACAGTAAAAAGCCAAAAACGCACATTCTCAAATCATGTTTCTCAGAGCATTTCCTAGTGAGGACTGACTGCCTTTGGCTCTGTTGGAGTGTCAACCTTTTTTTCTCATTTCCTGTTACAGAACTGCATCTAAAAATATGTAATTTCCTAAGATTGATTTCCTTTGAGCTGTCATTATACCATGGATGAGGATGTTATGACTGTGTTTGGAAGAGAGAGGATCCCTAGGATCAAAAATAGATGGGAAGTAGGTTCATGGGATGCTCTTTGCCTGGTTGCAGCATACAGCTTAAAATTTTGCCTGTATCCCTCTGTGGTAAAAAGGTGCAGGCCCTACAATGGATTTCACTGTTCATGCATGAGCTTCTAGGTTACTTTTAGCTCTATTCTTCTTTGTATTTTTCTCCAGCTTCCAGGGAAATTAAGGGATCTTTGAGATGTCCCTGCGAAGACTGGCAAATAAGATCTATCAGCAATTTGTTAATTAAATCTGCTGAAACATGCTGATAGTATCTGCACAAATGAGTGAATTTCTGATAAGAGACTTAAGATCTTCTTTCTAGTGAAGATGAAAGAGGCTTCTTTTCTTTTTTTCTCCCCGTGGAATTGAGCATATTCAGCCTTTGCCTGCTTCAGCTAGCAGTGGTAATCACACCCTTGCAAAGTAGGTTTCTAAGGTATGTATTTAAAAAACAAAGCAGCGCAGGATTGAAAATGTGCTTGGAGCGACTGATGGCTGCAACGCCTGTGGTTGTTTGCTCAGCACAGGCCCAGGGCAAAGATCGGCGGGAAATGGGTGTTTGTCTGGAGGCCGCTGTGGAGTCGCAGCCACCTGCTGCTGCCAGCCAGCCCAGCAGGGCCAGCTGGGCTTCCATCTCCTCGGATCTTCTTGTTTTGCAGCTTTTTTTTTTTTTTCTCCATGATTTTGTCAAGAGCTTTGTAAGGTTGTGGCTGTGCATTCTTTTGCTGGCACTGCTGAAGCCGTGTGGTGGTTAAATCTGCCCGCTGTGTCTGGGCCTTTGCTTCGTCCAGCGAAGTGTATGAAAATTGCTCATGGCTCTTATTTAATCACCCGCGTTTGTTTAGTATGAAATGAGAGATAAGTGAAAATGACATAATTTTCTTGGCTAGAGGTACCAGAAATAATCTGGTGTATTTTTCGTAAGTAACCAACTGTTGTAGATGCTATTAAGAATGCAACATAATTGTGTAAACACTAAAAGTTTTCATCCTTTCAACTAACGTTTCTGCTGGAGAAGTGATGGTAATCCTGTAATCTGGCCCCAGAACGTTGCCCAAGAGTTAGGTTTCTTCTCCTCAGCCGTGCTGCGTTTCTGCATTCAGTGAAAGAATACTTGGTTGTTGTCTGCTTAATTTTAGGAATAGGTGAATTACTCTTTGCATAACTTGCAACCTACAAGAAAATATGATATGAAAAAAAATCTGAAAGCCAATCATTATTTCCAGGTTATACTCAAGTGAGAATGTGGAGGGCAGGGGAAGATGGAAAAAATGCATGTGCAAGGGGAAGCCTGTAAAAATGAAGTATGTCTGCAAGTGGAGGCGGAGCAGAATGTAGCTGAGGAGAATGCACTGGGTTTCCTGGCACACTCTCAAATCTAAATAATTATGCACACAGAAGCAGCTTGTTTTCAGACCTTGCAAGCCTGCTGAAATTCTCAGTTTGTACAATTCTGCTGACAGTAAAATAAAATGTTGCTTCTTCGCTCTATCCATGGAGGAATTTGTTGTGAATTTAAGGTTTAATTCTGTTTATCTATTTGAGCTGTTTCTGGATACGTGCATGGAGCTAAGGAGACTCATTAAGTGGCTAGACTGAATGGGCACCTTCTTAGTGTACGACTGGCTCCCACTTCAAAAATATCTTACTGGAGTGACACACTTCAGAGTGACCTGTTTTCAGTTAATTTGGTAAATATGTGTCAGTAAATATATCCAGTAACACATCTGTTTTTCTGCCTAAGTTTGAAGAAAAGTCTCATTCAGACTTTTGATCTTGTTTTATGCATTTTGTCCAAGGCTGCGATGGACGCTGTGCTTTAGTTCCTAAGTGACTTTCAGCTGTCTGAATGTGTGGTAGCCCACAGCTTCTGTACTTGTTTTGTCAGCTCGTGAATCTGCAGTACTTGTGTGGTACTAGTTGTATTGTGAATGAATAGCACTTGGGAGCACAGCTTCATTTGGCTTTGGCAATGGATTGCTCTTCAAATAATGGTAGGCTGTGTAGGAGCTGTAATGTGATATATTGTCCATAATTTTAGTGTGAAATGTCCATGCCTCTTACTGCCTCCTCTCTCATACCTTTTAATGATTTAATTATGGTCTTAAATAAAGCTTATGTAGTTCATTCACAGAAACAGAAATAGAGGAGTGAAATTTGAACCCAAATGTTTGTTCTGCAGTTCTGTTCAAACTCGTACAATTTTTTTAATGGCTTTTGTCATACTACTGAACAGTATGTGCCTGTTCCGGTTGTTACCTCGCTAACAAATAGTGCCTTCAGATAACTGCTGGAAGCTCTACTGTTTCAAATTGCCTTTTGGAAGAAGAGTAACCAAGTGTTTTCATATTCTGATTACTTCCATGCTCATTTTCTAAAATGCAGCTAGTGAATTAGGAGGCACTGCTCTGATTTTTCACAGAGTTCAGAGGGAGGTGGGTGGTGTTGTGGGGAGCACAGAGACCAAGCCTGCAGAAAAGACAAAGTTTGAGTCTGAAATCTGAGGTCATATGTGACATGAATGGTCAGTGGTCCTTTCTGCAGATGGTCATTCCCAGGCTCTATTGTCTACCTGCTCAAGCAAGTGGAGTAGTGCATGAAGAGAGCTCCCAGGAGAGCACGTGGGGTGGCCCTGCCGTTCAGCTGGCCGGGCTGAGTTTCACAGGAGCGGGCAGTGGGGCGGGAGCTCGGGCTCTGCCGGTGCCAGGAGCACTGGGGCTGCTGCCCAGGACCTCAGCCCTCAGCACACTGCTCTTTGCTGTCAAGCTCTCTAACCCCAACTCTGACACTCTCTGGTGCTCTTCACGATCTCGCTTCTTGCAGGCTTTGTCCTGTGCATGGATGGTTGTTGCTCTTAGTTTAAATCTGATGTATAGCATGTAAAGCAGAGATTCAAGAAAGCTGTGGCTATTATTTGGGTCTTTTGCAGCTTGGGAGTATGAAAAGTGTCGTGTATCTCCTGGTCTGTAACCAGAAAATAGTAGACCTGAGTGGGAAATCTGTATTTTGAACTAGAATTTTGGAGCCAAATGGGCCTTTTTTTTTTTTTTTTTTTTTTTTTTTTTTTTTTT
>JAUBOD010000244.1:5054827-5069268 GCA_032353885.1 Nothura maculosa | reverse complement strand
TTGTCTACCTGCTCAAGCAAGTGGAGTAGTGCATGAAGAGAGCTCCCAGGAGAGCACGTGGGGTGGCCCTGCCGTTCCGCTGGCTGGGCTGAGTTTCACAGGAGCGGGCAGTGGGGCGGGAGCTCGGGCTCGGCGGGTGCCAGGAGCACTGGGGCTGCTGCCCAGGACCTCAGCCTCAGCACACTGCTCTTTGCTGTGAAGCTCTCTAACACCGACTCTGACACTCTCTGGTGCTCTTCACGGTCTCGCTTCGTGCAGGCTTTGTCCTGTGCATGGATGGTTGTTGCTCTTACTTTAAATCTGATGTATAGCATGTAAAGCAGAGATTCAAGAAAGCTGTGGGTATTATTTGGGTCTTTTGCAGCTTGGGAGTATGAAAAGTGTCATGTATCTCCTGGTCTGTAACCAGAAAATAGTAGCGCCTGAGTGGGAAAGCTGTATTTTGAACTAGAATTTTGGAGCCAAATGGGCCTTTTTTTTTTTTTTTTTTGTAGTTTCCCTGCAGGAGAAAACAAAACAAACAAAAAAGCAGCAACAGCAACAATAAAGCAAGTGCTTTCTACACGGATTAATGTGTAGGTCCTTGCTCTGACCATTTAATCACCATTATTTGTGCATGAACTAATCACATCCACACAATTTGTGGTCACGCAAATCACTGATAGTGGATGAAAATCTGATCTGCAACGCCTATATCTGATCCATACAGACTAAGCTGCTGGCTGCAAGGGAGGAAGTGTTTGTTTTTCCAGGTGACTTTGATGAAGTCAGTAATCAGTGGCTGCACTGCAATACCAGGTAGCTTTGCAGACCCAGCTTTGCTTTGTATGAGATTGCTCTGCTCATTCTGTTGCCTTTTGCTTCTTTTCCCAGCTCCCACCACAAACTGTTTTCTGAAGGAGGCTGATCTAATAAAATGAAAATTGCAATCCTTTATATGCCAAGACTCCAAGGAAACAGAGATGAATGATGTGCTTGGTTATAACTTTTCTTTACTAGTTTGATATCAGGACAATATCATTCACTTAAAAGAGCTGTTGTTAACAGCGTGGGAATGGTATCTGTGTAGCTGATGTCGCACGCGTGTTCCCCACTGCCTCAGTTTTCCCTTGCTTTCCCAGGAGAGGGCTGCTTTGGAGAAGCCTGGCATGTTGGCTGCGTTGGAAGCCTGGCCAGTTCCCATCCCCAGCATAGGTGTGTGGAGGGCGGATCCCTTTGCGCTCGCTAGCCTGCGGTGCCCTTTTCTGCACCTTGTTCCTAGGTTAAAGAGAAGCCTTTGGAGAGCAAAGGTGGTGCCTCTGGTATCCAGACACAGCCTCTGGGCCATTGAGCAACTTGGTTGAGTTGTGTTGAGAAACAGTGCGTGGGTTAAGAGGTTCCCCTGCCCCTTTCCTAAAGCATAAAAAACAGTTGAGATAAGAAGTGCCCGAGGGAAATTCTTATGTGACAGCAGTTTGGCCTGGGAGGGCAGGAGCAGCATCTTCCTGGGCCAAGGCCCAATCCTGTTCCCAGTGCAGTGAGGACTTGGCATCTGTTTATGTGAACAGAGTGAAACCAAACTGTGCAGGCTCTTTCCCAGCTCTGTCACCAGCTCATTCTCCTGAGTTTTTGCTATCGTGAAGTATTTTTCTCTTAGGAATTATTAATATATTCTTTCTTTTGCAATCCAATTGTAAATAGTAAGTCCTGAATGTTGGCTTGAACTGACAGAAGTTTGATCCTGGGCTCATAAGGGTTACAAGTTGTATCCCCTGAATTGGATGCATGTATAACATAAATGCACAAACTGGTAAAAGAGAACTGGGAAACCTTCTTCCTTGGAAAGCTATCTGGATGTTTGCACTGAGATCAGTGATCTCTACCTGGAGATTGTAAGCTTCTAGTACAAAATGGGCTGTATGCCTATTGATTTGGTGCAAATTATCCTAAATAAGAGTTAGTGGTAATTATTCAAGTTCTTCATTTTGCTCAATAGAATTAAACTCTCTGAGGATTAAGTACTGTGAGTACTTACTGTGAGTACAGTGAGGAAAAGGCTCCAGATGCTGTGTGTATGCGCCTGGTCAGGAGGGAAGAAGTTTCAGACCGTTTACCTGCATCGTTTTCCAGATTTACCCCCCTCGTGTGCATGGAGTCTCTCTAAAATACAACAAAGTACGAAGTCTACGGTAGGAATGTTGCTATCTGAGAACAGGAACCTTAAATTGAACATTTGTGCTCAATGAAGGCTGAAAAATTGGAAATCGCTTATACCACTGACTGTTCTATTCCGCTTATTTGTGCAAATGGCTAATGGTTTGTTACCCAGGAAACATTGCAGTGCTTTCTGCTCCCGTCTGTTAAAGCTCAGAGCTGGCGCTATTAAAGAGCTGCTGTTACTTTTAAAGACAGGCTGGCAAAGGTGCAGTGCCTTGTTCAGAGTAGAAGATACCAAGGAAAAGGAAAGAATTTGAGGAATGAAGAAAGGTTTGGAAGGTAGCAGAGTATCTGAACTGAATGCAGACTAGGATTATTTTTTATTTAAGTTCAAAAATACACATGTGACTTAGAGGCAACTGTCTACTTTCATGGACAAGATTTTTCTTTCCAAAATATCAATGACATTTCTCCTTCCTTTTGACTGGCTTTTGTTCTTCTGAATTAGTATCTAATCCAGAGATACTGCAATGAATCACTGCCAGGTTTTCTTTGAATTGTATTTTGAAAACTATGTCTTATCCTTTGAAAGTGCCAGGCAATGAGTGAGGGAGCTACTTGCTCAGAGCTTGGAGGACTTTTTTGTAGTTCTTGTGATGTCTTTTTCTCATCTTTCTGCAGCTTTCTTTTTCGGAAGCAGTCAAGGTAATTTTGCAAACAGCATTTGTGAAGATTCAGAGAGACTTAAGCAAAAGCTGTTTCCATTTCCCACTGCTACTGTGGTTTTCATTAGTTGAGAAGGATTTTGTAACCATGCAATAAAACTGTCGCAGCTGCCTACTAGATAGCTCAACTATTATCTCTGAAAGCAGGGAGGATTTTAAATCAGCAATTTTCTGGTTAGTGTTTATTATTTGTAACGCTAGAAAGCTATTTGTAGTGTATTTTTTGTTGTGTTTAAGAACAGAGTTGGTCTAGTACTGATTGAATGTTGCAGCTTTTCTCTTCTTGTCTGTGCAATCGTTTTTGCTGCGTACAGGTCAGTACTAGTCAACACACAGAGGTACGAGGGCTGCCTGACTGTGTCTCAGTAGCCTGTTCCCACCTGCTTGCATTTCTTCAAAACATGTGGGTAGCTATAAAGCAGGTTTTGTTTAAGCATATGCTTAGCCAAAGATCTCGTCCACTGTTACATGAAATCAGTAAGAGTTTTGATGCCTCTTTGGAGGCTCGGATAATGGTTGATATAATTCAAGGAGTGAAGTGTTTCTTACCTCAGCCCTTTCCTTTGGGATAACAGCAAGGAGCTGGAGCAGGGAGAGCTGTGTTCTGCCCTGGAGGGGCTCAGTGTTTGCCAGGTTCTGCTCCTGTGGGCAATATTGGGGTGAGTTGGGAAGGCTGGGGCAGCAGGGCCCATCCACCTGCGCCGCAGTTGCACCTCCATGCCAGTTAAGTTGGCAGCACACACAGGCCTGCACTTAACCTGTGTGTGTAGGGTTAGCTGCATCTGGGCTTGTAATGGAGTCAGTCTGGCCCTAGGAGCCAGCCAGTGCTCAGCAATTGTTGGTGGGACTTCAGTCATTATCCTCCAGCTCCAAAAAGTTGTTAGGAGAAAGCAGTAATTAATGTAGTTCTAACCAACAGATCAGCATGCCTGGTGTGTTTGGTTTGATATTGGAATTTTAGTTTGAAAGTGGAAAACACATGCTTTAGTTACAGAGTATGAATGAAACCAAAGAGCATTGTAGCTTTATGCTATGGCTGAAAAAAATCTGAAATAATTCAGATTTTTTAAAAAATCAGTTTAATAGATGTTTCTTTTGATTTTTAGAAATTGCATTTTTTATTGAGGGTAATAGGAGAAACTACTAATAGAAGTGCATTTAATACCTCTGCAGTCTGATGGGCTGGGGGGAAGTGCAGTCAGTTTTCAGCTTGCATTCAAGCAAAATGAATGGGGAAAATCAGATTTTTAAAAATTGTAAAGGCTTAAGACCTCATCAGCAATGAGTACTCAAGTAGGCTCATGTTTGGTATATTATATGGCTTGGCTCCTGCCACCTGCATGGTAACACCACATGTCCCAGTCAGTAAAAAGTCCTCATGCTGGGGCGGGAGGTTTTTGCCTCCAGCCTTGTGTGCTGGGCAGCAGGGCCTGGCCTTGGTGCAGCTGCCAGAGTGGAGCCCGGCTTGGACAGGCAGAAAGCTCAAGCCGTAGCCTTCGCACACCTTAAACATGAAGCCACAATAAACGAATGAATTGTACCAGAATCACAAGGAAAAAGTGAAGAAGTTAGATTTTGTCAGTCCTCATTTGCAGAGGAAGACCTTTAACATATAGTCTCTGTGTTTTATCTGCTAATATAAGTAGATACCCATATCTAGCTCAGCACTTCCTTGCTGTTATCTCCTTCCTTTGCAGAAGGAGATTGGCTTGCCATTGAAAATGCTGAACTGGAATGCATGTAGCTGCAAACAAAATTACCTTGGCTGTGTTTATTTTATTTATTTTTCTCTTAATGAGCTCCAACTCTATTAAATTTCCCTTATTAAAGCTCAGCACAATAAGTAGCCATGCAGTAATGACCTCAACGTGTCCTTAGCCTGCAAGAGCTAAGCAGGCAGCCCAGCGTTTTTAAGCTGTGCTCAACCTGGTGGATTGGGACTGCTTCCGTCAAGCTGACTCCTGCTGCATCATCCTGTGTTGTGCATCATCCTAGGCCTCATGCACAGTCTCTCATAGCCACATTTTTGGTTTTAAATAAATAATTTAGTGTCTGTAATAGAGCTCTGATTTTTTTCAAGCATACGTCTATGGACAGCAGGCAAGTTGACTAGTAACAGTGCCCGTCAAGCACATTGTAACTCACATAGTGTTGTTTCATGGGATTTATTCAGTCAGTGATTAGATGCACGTGACTTTCTTGTTCACATTTCCTAGCAGTGTTAATCCTCGTCTCCTTTTGTAATCTATCTGGCAGAATTGGAAGCGAGGATTTAGTCTACTCTGCCATGGCCTTTTTGGCAGATAAGTAAGTAAACCAATGTAGATGGGCTCCTCCTATTTTATTACCTCTTTGGCTAATACTCGGAAATACATTTCAGTATGTACCATTACATCTACCTGAATGGATTTAATCCCTTACAAGGGCCCATTCAGAGCACGTGCGACTGCTTCCTTGTCCTGCGTGTGCAGCAAGGCTCACAGGGAACCTAGCAGGACTCTAGAGGTTTTCATGAGCCTCGAGGACTAATGACAGAGCTTCTGACAAAACTTTTTGAAGATTGGAGGATTTTATGTAAGTCTCCTTTAAAATACTTCTTTTTTTTCCAGTGAAAAAGAATTCAGGAAATATTGAGATACGGTTTAGGAAATAGCTAAGGTAAAATATTTCTTCTAAGATCATGTTGCTCTAACTGAAACTTCTCCCTAGCAGACTGAACCATTGTGGTTTTCATCTATTTGTCCTTTACAGTTACCTGTTTGAGATGTTGTTGCGTGTTGCAGGAATTTTAGATCAAGTGACACCTCTTCATTCGCTGCTCTTGGCTAAGCTGCCCATTCCTTGATGCCTCAGCACCCGCTGGCTGAATCATGGCCACGACTATGGGCGCGTCCTCGTGGTGTGTCATGAAAGACAGAGGCTGGAATCCAGCTACCCCATAGATGGGAAGAGAGTCATTGCTTTCTTGATCTGGCACCATTGCAGGCAGTCGTGCACAGACAGGTGTGAGCTGGAGTCACGGAATTGCACTGACACTAGTCTGAGCAGAAGTCTTTTGTTTTGACATTCTGTCTTCCAGAACTGAAATGTTTCCAAGTTCATTTATTTTTTTTACCAACTTTGGAAGAAAAAGTAGAAATAATAGAAATCTCTCTGAGTTAGGAAATCGGTGCATCTGCTTTTCAAAATGTCTGATTGCGAATATAAAAAACTCGTCTGTCTTTTCCTGGAGGATAATAGAACTGAGGAGAAAACCTATCTATTCCCATACTAGAATTAGCTCAGAAACTGTTTTTTGGGAGGGGAAGGTGAAAGAATCACTCTTCTGAGATTGATGTTAAGTCCCTGTTGCTACAATTAGCAAGCCAAGTTATTAATGGCCCTTCTAAAAGCAGGCCATTTGGGTTAGCAGCTCTTGGGATGACTGCTGCTTCCTGAGGGAAGCTGGGAATGAAATGCCCGGCTATGCAGGAGGAAGAGAAGCTGATGATTTGGAACAGAACACACTGGTTTTTGTGTAGGGATCAGTCAGAAGTGAATGTTTTGCCAAAGGCTCTAGTTCTCAGCAGGTCAGATTGTGAATTTTTGAAGAATTTATATAAAATCAGTGAAAACTCACTTTTTCTCCCAACACACTTTTCTCTTTCAAAAATGTGTTTTTCATAGTAGATCATAGCATTTTCCACTCATATGGAATTGATCTCAAGTAATCGTCTGCTTAATAGTGGAAATCTGTGTATTAAGCTTACGTGATCAAGCTGGTGTTTGTTAGGTGTTAAAATTATTATTATTATTATTACCACATTAAAATTATTTTCCTTCCCAACAGATTGCTGGTTGGAGCTCCTCGAGAAAAGGCTTTTCCGTCCCAACAAGCCAACAGAACAGGAGGGCTGTTCAGCTGCGACATCATGTCGGCGAGCTCCCGCTGCACGCGGGTCGTGTTTGATGAAGACAGTAAGTCTTGTCCACTACTTTTGTTTTGGATTCAAACAGGTGTCTATTTGTCTCATCTGGTGTGGTCCTTCCCAAAGTAAATATATCACACAGTTACTTTTAGGAATTCATATAAAACTTTTTTTTTTTAATTGCAACAAATTGTAGTTGAATTGCTAAGGTAACAGGAGATGCTGGAAGCTTGCTAGATTTGAATGCTTCTACATTATTTAATAAACTAATGATGTGATACAAAATAACATGCTAGAAATGTTTTATAAAAGGGATCTCAGCAGTCATAAAGTATGTAGGCACTGCCACCTACAGACTGCTTTGTGTACGGTGTGAAGCGTTTGTGTGTGCTGTCCTCACAGAGACTTAATAAATAAATAAAAGTTAACTGTTGATATTGAAGCTGAATTGTGACATTCTACAGCTGATCCAGAGATAGAGAGTAAAGAAGACCAATGGATGGGTGTAACGGTCCAGAGTCAGGGGCCAGGAGGAAACGTGGTGGTAAGTCTGTAGGACTAACAATAGTAGTTTGGGCTTACAGTAAATGTTCTGAATGTTCTTTGTTTCTATCCAACTTTCTAAAAGCTAGCTGCTTTTTTAAGGATGTACTGCAGTTTCTTATAAGCACAGGCTGAGATGTTTCCCTAGCAAAAGGACACTTGAGATTATAAATTTTAAAATACTTTCCTAAATCTGAGTTAGCCTGTCTTTATAATCTTGGTATCAGTCTAGAATGTGCAGTTATTTTCTTGGTATATGCATTTATTTATTTATTTAAGTATGATTTTCTACAAAGATAGTGAAAAATAATAAGGTTTCTAAAAGTGTCAGACTGACACGAGCCTGTTGTCTGAGATAACCCTCCCTCACTTTGACTTTCACCCCAGACTTTGACTGAATTGGTCCTGTGCAGTAGTGTAATCTGTTTCCTTGGGAGGAAAAGCACGATACAATAAGACCTTGTACTAAGAACTTGATACAAGTTGTTATTTCATACCCTATGGAGAGAAGCAGCTTTGAGGAGTTACCAGAGAATGTTAGCATCTATCTCTTAGGTTGAGCTCTTGGTGAATTAAATTTGCTGCTTGTGGCGTCACAGCTTTATCCTGACAAGGGTGTGCACTGGAGCTTCCCATTGTAGTTGTATTCTTGCAGGTTATCCCTTTGAAGCTCCCTGCTTTCAGAACTGGATGCAGGTTGCTTCAGCATGTCTCTGGAGTTACTTCGGGATAGCAGAGGCAGTAATGACTTGCTCCAGTCTGTCAAGGCTCACAGGGAGAGAGGAGAAAGGGCAGACGGAAAGAACCCTGACATCCAGAAAGGTGGTTACTGTGAAATGTATCCATAGATGCCTAACTATTCTCCATTTATATCCCATGGGGTATACAAGACTCTGCATTACACCACAGATATGTCCACAGGGAGATTACAAAGCAATGTTTAAGGCGACCCTCTGCCACTCTGCTGGCTTGTGTGCAAGCTCCAGCAAGCCTCCCTGACGTCTGCTCTGCCTTGCAGACCTGTGCCCATCGCTATGAGAAAAGGCAGTTTGTAAACACGATGCAGGAGACCCGGGACATCATTGGCAGGTGCTACGTGCTGAGCCAGGACCTCACCATCAAGGACGACCGCATGGACAACGGGGTGTGGAGTTTCTGTGACGGCCGCCTAAGGGGCCACGAGAAGTTTGGCTCCTGCCAGCAGGGCGTTGCTGCTACTTTTACCAAGGACTATCATTATATTGTGTTCGGGGCCCCAGGCACTTACAACTGGAAAGGTAGGAGCTGTCTGCCGTGCTGCCAACCCGTACACCTGCCTGCCTCTCTCCTGCATTTGTCTCAAACTTTTTTTAGGGGAATAAACCTTTTTAAAAAACTTTTTGGAGGAATAAACATAACGGGGACTTGATAGGGAATATTTTACCCTATTTTCACAACGTGCTATGTTCTTATATCACAAATATTTAGTGAAATTCTCTTAAATATTTTTAGAGGACTACTTATGAATGGTTAACAGGCCTTTGCACATATCTATGTATTTTTTTTCTTATATTAGTCTTAATTTCATGTATTTGTTCTGAGACTTTTGCCCTGGAACAAGTTATTATTCTAAATTTTTTTGAACTAATTTAAACTAGATAAAAAAAACCTCCCAAGTTTATTTTTATTATCATTTGTGCAAATGTTAAACACTTGCACTGACATCTTTGTTTATCTTTTAGTAGTCTCTTGAGAAATGTGTGGAAAGTAGTATTTCCAAATCCAGTACTAGAGGATTTAAGGAAGATAACTGAATTTATTTATTTAATTAAAAATAGTACTTTTTTCCTTGAGTGAAATTCCATGGATAGTTCATCTCAGTAAAAGCCACAAGGACTCACACACACAAGATTTTTGTTTTCTTCATAGGTTTATACCAGTGAAAAGGCAGCTAAATGGCCAGGCCTATCTCTCTCTCTTCTTTACAGTGATTTTGTTTCCATTTGCACTTCATTACACCAACAACTCTAAATACTTCTCTCCTTCTCTTTAGAACAGCTGATCCTTGACCCGTTAACATTTTTTTCCTTTGCAAACCTACGTCTGCCATATGAACCATGCAAAATCTTTAAGTTAAGCTCTGGCACAAGGTGTATTTTTGTGAAAACTTAATCTTCCACATCCCTGTTTCTGTCAACAAGATCTGCCCAAGCTGAAACAGCATGTTGAGTTGGGAGTTCCTGCTTTGCCTTGATTGCAGAGAGCTGCTATGTCAGTGTATCTGTCATATCATGGGCAAGCATGTTTGTGCTCACCAAATTGTTAAATATGCCTGTCAATAAAAGGGAAGCACCCACTATATTGAGCTATCACTCTTTTGCCCCTAGGTAATATTTTCAAAAATACATCACAAATGTTGGTTCTAATTGAACAGCTATTATATAATTTCTTTTTTTGCAATCCTAGGCATTTACCTCCTTTTTAAGTTAGGCTGTATGAGATTAAGGTATGTGGGAGGAGGATGATTCATGACCAAGCATGTTTGTGCTTTTGAGAATTTTGTTCATATCCCATATTTTTCCACTTGTTGCATGGTGTCTGTATAAAATATCATGAGATTCTGGCACATAGCTAGAACTTATGAATTTATTGTCTTTTCAGAATTGTTTCTTTCTGTGTGTTAGTCTACATTTGTCTCCATTTAAGTAGCTGTTGCTATCTCATTAATCATGACATTAGCCAGGAACCATTTATCTATTTTATTTTCCTTGCCATTCATTTGATTTGATTTTATCATTTCATTTCTTTAGGGGTGGTTCGTGCAGAACAAAAGAATCAGACATTTTATGATCTGGGTATCTTTGATGATGGCCCTTATGAAGTTGGTGATGAGAACCGCCAAGATAAGAATCTAGTTCCTGTTCCAGCTAACAGTTATTTAGGTAGGATTAAGCACATATGGTAAATCTCTATAGGCCGCTTACACATCTGTGATCGCAGTGTGGTGCAAGAATATGAAATGGGAGCAAAAAGTGTTTCGTTTATGAACCCTGCAAAATGTTTCCTATTCTGGGCTGTTCACATCCTGTGTCCCATTTATGGGCCAGTGTGAGATGGTGAGAGCTGCTAATGTTAATGAGACATTCGGGAGCTGCGGCCAGGACCCAGACATCCCCAGGGAGTGGGTGCAGGGGCTCCAACGGTAAGTGCTGTCCTCGGGGACAGGGCCCGTCCTGGGCACTATCACCCATCTGCGTTGCCGGCTGTTCAGAGGGCAGTTTCTCTTTCTCGCTAGGTGGGTGCAAGCTTTTCCCTTCTAGGGTTTTTAAAACATCAGTGGCCTTTTTGCAGGCTGTCTTAAATCACATGCAATGTTTGGATTTAGATGTCTTTTAAAATATTGCAATGTGAGCAGTGTTTATGTTGTAAGGTTGAGTGCACGTGTGTGCTGGACGAGGAGGAGTCTCTTGAGCTTTCTGCAAACGTATTAAAGAAAAAAGAAAACAATCTGAAAGGAGAACCAACTAGGTATTTGTTAGAAGAAACAGAGCATAAACTGCAGTTAAATATAAATAGTAATTACTAGTGAGAAAAAGGATAGAAACATGATGATGAACAAAAATGATAGAAACTAAGTTGCAACACAGGAAGTTCCATCTCCATGTGAGGAAGAACTTATTTACTGTGAGAGTGACAGATGCCTGGCACAGGCTGCCCAGGGAGGTTGTGGAGTCTCCTTCTCTAGAGGTCTCCAAACCTACCTGGATGCCACCCTGTGCTCTAGGTGTCCCTGCTGGAGCAGAGGGATTGGACTAGATGATCTCTAGAGGTCCCTTCCAACCTCAACCATTCCGTGAACATGTTACAAGCTCCTAGCCTTTTCTAGTGAAACAGTAGGGAGAAGAGTGCTGTGGAAGGAGTCGTCTTTGCTGTGAACAGAGCAAGACTATATTTACACTCAGACTATATTGAGCAGTCTCAATAAATGTAGTGTTTATTTTAAAATAAATAGTCTCCTAAACATGGAGGCCCCTGTTCGATTTATTACAGTCTAAACCACTGTGCAAGCTGGGTGACTGCTGCCATGGCTGCTGCCCATGGTCATGCAGGAAGGATGTGCACAGCGAGTTACTGTGCTGAACTCCTGTTTCTTTTCTCTTTAATGTCCCACTCATGTGTTTACAGGTCTTCTCTTTCTGACAGCTGTGTCTGATTCTCACCCAGACCAGTTTGTGTACAAAACGTTGCCTCCGCACGTGCAGGCGGCCAGGCTGGTGGACGTAGCCATGAATAGCTACCTAGGTTTGTGAGGAGCTCTGCTCAGGCATCAGTGCCAGACCTCGGACACGACATTTCCCCCGCCCCTCTTTCCAAACACACTGCAAGTTAAAGCATGTCACAACAGGGCTTCAGAGGAAGAGTAACTTGCAACTTCAGATGCTTTTGGAAAAGCACTGATTTGTGATGCATCTCTCCAACCCTCTCCTCCTGCCCCAAATTGGAGTTCTTACTGAATTCTTACTGCATTTTTCTGAAACTCTGTTTCATTGTGCACTGCTGTAATTGAGAATTGCAATGGTAGTGGTGAAGTGTTTCAGAAGGGAGATTTACTTCCTTATACTATACGTATTTTCTTACTTTGGATTTTACTGGATATGTTAGCTTACACCATATTTGCTTTTAATGCACTGTTTCAAGGATTCTTTTATCCTATTAATTTTTATAAAGAATACTTAAATTCATTTGAACTTTCTTTAAAGGTACATTAAATAAAACTTTTAAATTTCACCATTACTATATAAGATCATTCTCAAATACTGTCTACATCATCGACATAAAATACAATGCCTGTACAGTATGTTTTGCATGCTTAAGAGAATGACATTCAACACAGTCTTGCCATTTGTCAGCGGAAGTACTCAAACTATATTAAAGTGGTAACCTTAGGCATTTGTAAGCTGGTATGTTTAAGTACCAGATTTTTACTTTTTTTTAGTGTTTGCAAAAGATAGACCTGAGTGAGCAGGAAACTGATACCAATGTAATTTGTGTGGAAAATATTTATATGTAGCAGTGCAGGCTTGTTTGAGAAAAAACTTGGATCCAATAAACCACTTCAATATAGTAGGGGAATTATTTTTGTCTATAACAGTGCAAGCCTTTATTTACATTTTTTTTTTTCCTTTTCTGAAGGTTTCTCTCTGGACTCTGGTAAAGGAATCATCTCCAAAGATGAGATGACTTTCGTGTCTGGCGCGCCCAGAGCCAACCACAGTGGGGCAGTGGTTCTCCTGAAAAAGGAGAATCAGGGAGCCCTTTCCCTGGAGCACATATTTGAGGGAGAAGGGCTGGCCTCTTCCTTCGGTTACGACGTTGCTGTTGTGGACCTCAACAGTGATGGGTACGGTCCTCGCTTCACTCGGGCTGCCTCTGCACAGAAAGATTGCTTTGGTTTGCACATTAGAAATACAGGGAGTGCCCAGTTCCACCTCCCTTATTTTGCTGGAGGAAAAGGTGAACATCTTGGAGAATGGAATCTTTCTCCAGGACACTCCACTTTACTGCAAGAATAATTGATTTATTTCAGAGATCTTAGATGCAAAATGTCTATAAACAATTAGTAGTGAGAGGACTTTTTTAGCTTAAAAAGTTGGTATAAACAAAGCATTGAGAAACAAATTTTATACCTAAAGAAAACCCAAGAAGATTCTTTTATGTCCCAAAGAGAATAATCAGTTTCTGATGTCAGTGGAGCTGTTGTTAGCTCCGGTGACCAAGTCAGCTTTAGGTACTTTTTAGTGACCTTATCAGCTGTTTGGCTCGTTGACCTAGAGCCTGTAGTTGCTATAAAGTATTTTCAGTCACAGTTCTGTAAAAGTGAGTGTTTCTTTTCTTTCATTTTAAGGTGGCAAGACATTGTGGTTGGAGCCCCACAGTATTTTGACAGAAGTGGTGATATTGGTGGCGCTGTGTATATTTACATGAACCAGCAAGGCAAATGGGAAGGGGTAAAACCTATTCGCTTAAATGGAACCACTGACTCGATGTTTGGTCTTGCAGTTGAAAATGTTGGGGACGTTAATCAGGATGGCTTTCCAGGTGAGTGCAGAACGATTAAAGTGGGAATGTATGCGCCATTTTTGCTAACTGCAGGCTTGGAACGTATTAGTTATCAACACTGAAAGCTGAAAAAAGAGAATTCTTTTAGACACTTCAATTTATTTTCAACAGATATTGCAGTCGGGGCTCCATATGATGGTTCTGGCAAAGTTTACATATATCATGGATCCAAGAATGGAATAAATACAAAACCAGCACAGGTAAATAACCAACATTTACTGTAGTCTTGATACTGTAATACATGTAGGCATGGTGGGGTTATCCTTCTTGGCTTTTTCCATTGCAGTTAGTGGCGTGAGGGGCCTCAGGTCCGAGTGCACTGCTGGCGTCGGGGATTGGGGACGGGGCATTTTAACGTGCGGCCCCTTCCCAGCGCTCGTGCGCGGAGCGGCCAACGGGCTGGTGGATGTGCAGGCCCTGGCCCCGCGCCCAAAAAGAAAGGGGCTTTTTCTAGAAGACCCTTGCAGTTAGGTTGCAAGTTTGGAAGGAACTTAATCACTTGGTTCTGCCGTTTGAAGTGCCTGTGCTGTATAAATCCTGCAAATAAAGATAAGCTAGGCAAAAGGTCTACACAAACTAGTGATTTCTGGCTAAGTTTTTAGAAGGAATGGAAATGATTGTGGCACTTCAGTGTCATTTACCTGAATGTATAAAACAGTGATCATCACTTGCAAGTATTTCATTATTACATTTCATTATTTTGGATGTCCTAATCCCAACCATCTGTTTGCTCTTTAGATTCTTGATGGTGGAAAAAACGGCACCAACTTCTTTGGTTATTCTATTGCTGGAAACATGGACCTTGATAAAAATTCCTACCCTGATATTGCTGTTGGTTCTCTCTCAGATTCTGTATCTGTGTTCAGGTATTTTTTGTAGGACTGTAACTAATCGCTAATTGTAGGACTGTAACCAATATGTTATTTTCATCACTTTTAAAAACAAACTGCATGGAGCACAGGGCGGCATCCAGGTGGGTTTGGAAGATCTCCAGAGAAGGAGACTCCACAGCCTCCCTGGGCAGCCTGTG
>JAUBOD010000244.1:5037443-5054727 GCA_032353885.1 Nothura maculosa | reverse complement strand
CTGTCACTGGCCACCAATGACAAGAGTTTGGCCCCTTCCTCCCTACACTCCCCCTTCATGTACTTATACGTATTGATCAGATCCCCTCTCAACCTTCTCCAACCTTCCCCTCATACAAGAGACACTCCAGGCTCTCCACAGACAACACATTTGTTCCTGGCACCTTGCCTGCTGCAGCAGGGGGTTGGACTAGATGATCTCTAGAGGTCCCTTCCAACCTCAACCATTCTGGGATTCTGGGATTCTGGGAAATGACCAAAGAGCTCTTTGCCTAGAATATTTTTCCTTACAAAGGTTAAAAATTATAGGAGAAAAGCAGCTATGGATTGTTCTTAGCTAAAGCTTTTATTTATTGCTGTTCTGTAAATTTAATTCCACTTTGTGGATGAAAAACCGAGGCTGCTGCTCTTAGCTGAGGATCCAGGAACGTCCGTGCAGCAGCCCCGAGGGAGCCCTGCAGACTCCTCAGCACGTGCCTTAGTTAGGGATGAACCAGGATGAAGTTGTGGACTTTTTTTACCAGTAGTACTCGAAAGGAGCATTAGCCGTTTGCTGCTAAGGACAGTACAAAAGCCTCTACAAAGAAAATGAGAATGCAAAGCTTTATGTTGACGATCTGTAAAAGGATGACCTCCTAAAATAAATCTGCTTAGAGAAAAAGGATGAGGTTTAAAAACAACCCTTAGGTACTTCCATAAGAGCAGCATCAGCTTCTTCATTCATATCATCTATCTTTCCTTGTCCCTTCCAGAAGGGAGAGGAAAAGCAGCGTTGGGAGGCTGTGGTATGAGAGACACTTGGGTGCAGAGAGGAGCCAGGAAAGGGGAGCGCCACGATGTCCAGGCGCCGGGCTGAGTGCCCGGTGTATCCGCAGGCTGCTTCAGGCCTGAACCACGGCTCCCGTGGGCTCCAGTTCCTCGGGTTCTCATGTCTGTGGTGTCTGACATGACAGCCCCAACAGTGTGTTAACGTCCTCCGTTCCCCCAGCAGGCAGCAATCTGCACAATTGTATCGCGATTTTTGTGACCTGCTTTGCATAACTTTAAATTGCCGCGTTTGGCTGCTGTTTGCAGGGCCATCCTTGCATTTTCTGAACTGCAGCAAATGCCCTCAGGGCAAATTGGTGCAGGTATAAATGACAAAAAGAATCATTTCATTAATCTTTCTTTCATGTTTACCTGTTGCTTCCCCTCCCTCAGATCTCGGCCTGTTATAAGCATTAAGAAAAGCATTACAGTAAATCCTGACAGAATTGATCTAAAGAAGAAGACCTCGGAGGAACCTAGCGAAATTCAGTAAGATTTTTGAAAAATATTACCATTGTATCCTAATAGTTGGTGGTATTAAGCTTTGTTTTCAAAATTAGCTCCATCAGTGCTGATGCCGTTGTGAGTGGACATGAGTCAAGCAGATTAAACAAATATCCCCATGTCATCATTTTGACCTTTTAAATTCACTGTGACAAATGTGCTAGTCATCTATATGGTGGAATGTATTTTATTCACACTGTCCAATTTGAATGTTTGCCACTTAAATGAACTTGCTCTCTGACCTCTAAAATTTTAATGTTCACAGTGTCTTAACTTGAATGGTTTTCTCATGAAAGTAGAAAAGTAAGAGCAAATAAAAGATTTGTTTTCTCTAATTGTAGACTAAATTTTGTTCCTTGTTTTGTAATTCAGAGTAGGAGGCAGCAAAACTGTTGTAACATGAGTACCACAGAGTTAGGACTGCTAACGTCAGTGGACTATAAAATGTTTTCAGTCACTTGGGCCTTGCTTAACTCTTAAGTTTTTGACGCTTTTTACAGGATGGATGTGAAAGCCTGTTTTCAATATACTGCAAACCCTAGAAATTTAAATCCAAGAATAAGTAAGTTTTGAGATTTAATATTTTCATCTATTTGTCAAATACTTTTTTCTTTAGAGATGATCATGGCACTGTACTTGAATTACAGTGACTTCTTTAAAGTCTATCACGTTTAAAATCAGCTATTGCAGTATCTGTCTCTATAGAAAAGGACCACGTAAACAAATTCTAGTATGTGACTACGCTCAGTTCTGTGGGCAAAAAAATCAGAAGCTTTCATTTAAAACTGAAGTTTTCTAGGTATATTTACCAGTCAAGAAATGGCTACCATAGGTAGAGAATCATTTTACACTCTCCATGTCAATGCTGCTTTAGAAAATAGTTCTAAAAATATCTTCATATGCTATTAATAAACATTATTTCCTTATGGGAGTCTTAGCCTATACGCTAGTGTTCTGTACTCATCATAGTAGCCTTGTAGAAATTCACAACTGAAATCAGAAATCTTGCTGTTGGTAGGTGCCTAGAAGTGTATTGAAAAATGTGAAGCACTATTTTTAATGTCCATTTTTTTCTCTTAAGATGTCAGAGTGCTGACTAGTTGCTGCTAATGCAGATCAGAATCTTCTGTAGGCTGGTGAGACAAGATGGGGAGGATTTGAAGCTGCAGCCTCTGTCTCCTGGGTTCCTTGGTCCTTGCCAAAGCCGCAGGACGCGCTAGGTTGGGCTGTGTCCCGGCGCTGCTGCGGGACTCACAGCTCCGGAGGCAGGGGCTGCTCCTGGGCTCCCGGCGCGGCTGGGGGGCTCGGGAGCTCCACGGGGCTGCGCTTCTCACTGCGGAAGGCGGCAGCGCCCCTGCAACTCAAACCCCACCAGCTGCTTAGGAAGGAATGGGAACAAAACAGGAATCGGGGATATCTGTGCTAGAGCATTTACCAAGTTTGCATCTCAGCCCTCTGCTGCCCTCAGTAGCAGTGACCTTCCTGCTGCCAGCTCTGGCACAGTAACGAGATACCTTGGGAAAAAGGAGCATTTGTTTCAGGAGCCCCCTTGGCAGGAATGTGTGAGGAATCGGATCCTTAGTTGGAAAGGGGCAGAACTGGTTGATGAAGAAGGTTTTATAAATTACTGAAAACAGTTTTAAAACTGGATGAAACAGTTTTCTAGTATAATATTGCAACATCATACCTGGAAAAATTGTTTATTTATTTATTAACATGGCATGGTTAGTTTATTTATTAACACTATTATTATTATAGTGACGTACTTTATTCCTTCCTTTAGAGATCAGCTACACGTTTGAAGCAGAAAATGCAAGGAGGCAGCTAGGCCTGCCCTCTAGAGTCCGGTTTAAAGACCATCTGTCGGATCAGTTTACTGCAAGTACAGTGCTAAGGGGACAGAATTCAAGGGAATGTGTGTCAACCAAGCTTGTGCTGCAGGTAAGGCAGGCTGGTTTTCCTGCATTGGATACGTGTGAAGCAAAGGTCAGCTTGGCTTGTGGTCTCACAGTATTTTGATATATAACTGAAAAGTTGCATGCAATATAAACCAACTGTAGCTCAATAAGCACCTTGCTATTCCCTGCACACATGTTGCTTCCTCCCCTAGCTCTTATTCTAAAGCCTGAATAGAAGCTTCAGCTCCTGCTGTGTACCCTGCAGGTCAAAAGAGCTGACCTAATTTGGAAGAATGGAGAGGGAATTAATGCCAAAATCGGAGAGCTGTCGGAAGACATGGAAGTAGATGATGTAGAATTTAATGGTGTGAGTGGCGAGGAGAGGAGCTTTCACACACGGCCTTTGGAGGGGATGAATGGCAGGACAAGAAAGCTTTGCACATGCTTTGTGACTTGTTGCTGTGCTGTCCCTGAAAGGAGACATCGCTGCAAAAGCTGATGAAATTCTCTGTTGCCCTCCAGTATTCCTCATGGCTACAGAAAAGCCTGGCCCTAAGGAATAGGGAGGAATTGTGTCATTTTACTGCTGTAATGTGCATTTCTCCTGCCTGAGTTACTTTCTGTTATTCTTAGTAATTCTTCTGTGAGAGATATCAAACCGGGAAGCTAGGGAAAAAAAAAAGGCAGTAGTTGTAAGATCCTTGTGGTCTTGCATGTTGTTACAAAATGCCGGAATTCCCTACAGTGAATAGTTTTAATATTGCAAAATATATCAAGAGAGATTTAGCTTCAGAACACATTACAGAATGTGTGTGAAAAGCTAGAACACACATTCTGTGTGTTTGGTGTTTGGCTTTTCTTCTTCTCTGCACTGTGCAATAACTATGCCATTTAAAATATTTTGACAGGAAAAAATTAAAGATAAGCTGCGTCCCATCCCTGTGTCAGTTAGTGTGAAAATTGCTGGCCTGGAGTCTAGCTCGCCGTCCGTAAGGAAGGAAGGAGCCCTTCCGGATCTTACACCAATCCTAAACTCGGATGAATCGGAAACAGAGACCACCAAGGTAAGCCTTGCCTTAGAGCACATCGAGCATATTTCCAAGAAATAAGTACTTTATGTGGTGGCTGATTTTTAGAGAATATAGAAAACTAAATTATGATCAAAGGAAATACTGGTGGCACTGGACTTAAGGCTATCAGTTTATGTTTTGTTTTGTAAATGTTATGAACTTGGTCCTTCATTACTCTAGTTTTGCCTCTAGGGAGGTGAAGTTCTCATGTAGAAGGGCAAACCACCAAGTTTTATCTAACTTTGCCTTTTAATCACAGTTATGGTTTTCATTTACTAGCAGTAGTGTCTGTGTCTCACACAGAAAAATTGTCCTGACTTCCCTAGGCCAGAAATGGAGTCAGACTAACATCTTTTTTTACCCTGTAAAAAAGCTCCCTGCCTTCCATCATTTGGCATATATTAAAAATGCTTTGTTTGTATTTAGGTGGAATTCTTAAAGGAAGGATGTGGAGAAGACAATGAATGTCACAGCAATCTAAAACTTCAGTACCGATTTTGTACTAGAGAAGGAAATGAAGACAGATTTACCTATTTGCCAATGTAAGCCTTAACTGATGCATTGCTAAAATTGAAGTTTCAGATGACTTTTAGGAGAGAGCTTTGTTGTTGTCTTAAAGAGCCTGGCTGTGTCAGTCTAGCTACAGGAGGCCTGATCTATCAGGGGACAGAGCACAGACAGCCTGGAGGAAAATGGATGGTATAGAATCATATGGATACAAAGAGGCCATAACCACATGGTTTTAGGCCAAAAATCTCTAACCATTAGAGATTTAGAGGTTCTAAAGCAAGTTTGCAATGATTTACTGCCTCTGCTCTTGTTAACCACTTTTGAGATGAAATTTGATAGCAAATAGGACAAAACATTATGCCAAATATTGTACCAAAGAACTGCATGACTTGAGTTAGTGCAGTAGCCTTAGCCAAGCAGTTACAGAGAAGTGCACAGAGAAAGTGTTTCCCTATAAGCACACACATGATCCCGATCTCGTCTTTCCTTCTGGGAAGACCAGACCTCCTGGAAAGGAGGGATAAACCCCAACCAAGTGTGTTTACTGACCACGAGCAATTAGCCTGGAGCAGTGTGTAACACAGTCTGGCCTGGAAGCCAGGAACACGTGTACCTTGAACGGGGCACTAAATGTGTTCAGAGAGGATTCGTTGTTGTTAAACATGATGGCACAGATCCAGTGCTAGTTCAGAAATCCTACAGACTCTTAACTGCTTGAGGGGTAGGTTGGTAAATCTTAACCTGTTAACTGCTGGCCATTGTTGCAGTGAAATAATGTTCTATTAATAACAAAACAAAAACCATTCTTATGTTTATGATCTTACCGTAGTAGGAATAGGAATTCCATTTGGGTAGATCTCAGTACAAAGAAAACTTTGATATGCTTTTGTTTTCCTAATGCACAAAAATATATATATATATATTCTCTTTCTGTAGTGAAAATGACATGCCAGTGCTTGTTCTAAAAGATCAGAAGGATATTGCTCTGGAAATAACAGTGACAAATAATCCATCTGATGCAAAAAATCCACAGAAAGATGGTGAAGATGCATATGAAGCTAAACTAATTGCAACTTTTCCAGATAGTCTGACTTACTCTGCCTTCAGGGAGATGAAGGGTTATCCTGTAAGTATTTTTAAGAGAAAATACACTCAAATTTAAAAATATTTTTAGCCTGTTTTCACTTCTAAATGTGTTCCATGAATTCAGGAAAAGCAGCTGACCTGCGGTGCTAACCAAAATGGCTCTCAAGCAGAGTGTGAACTTGGAAATCCTTTCAAGAGAAATTCCAATGTAAGTTGTGCCTGTTTAACTCAAGTTGCCAAACCTGATTCCCAGCTGCACTCTTCCACGTTTTATGGGTGTCCTATCTGCCTACATTGCTGCGTGTGCAGGGGTGGACTAGGTGACCTCTGGAGGTCCCTTCCAACATTAAGCATTCTGTGACTCTATGATCTGGGACTTTGTCTTTGCTAGTATTTGAACATGATGGTGTATTTCTGTAATATTGTATGTAGTAATACTTTCTATACAATATTTACGTATTGCATGGATTTTTTTTCCTGTTTAGGTAACCTTTTATCTCATCTTAAGTACCACTAAAGTTAATGTTGATACCACAGACTTGGACATTAATCTGAAGTTGGAAACGTAAGAAATTTGGGAGTGGGTGTGTGTACGTGTACGGGGCGATGGTGGTGGTCCTTGCATGTGCGCACCTGCAGACCTTGCCTAGATATCATAAAACATTTTGAATTAATTTGTTTGGTTCATAAAGGCAATTTAACGGTAATGTAAAAGCTGCTGAAATTGTAAAATTAAACAGGATTGTTTCCTTTTCATTGTAGAACAAGCACTCAAGTTAATTCGACTCCGATTACTGCTAGTGCTAAAGTGGTTATTGAACTGCTTTTATCACTCACTGGGTAAGCGCTCCTAGCACAACAAATGAGGGCATTGGGGGAGAGGCAGGAGGGCAAAGCGCCTTCCTGCAGCCTCCTTAAACCCGCTTGTTCTCTGTCTGTGTCCCGCGGCCAGCGTGGCCAACCCTTCGCAGGTCTACTTCGGAGGCAGCATCCGGGGCGAGAGCGCCATGAAGTCTGAAGACAACATTGGAAACCTCATCGAGTATGACTTCAGAGTGAGTGACTCGTGCCTTTCAGCAGGGAATGGTTTCTCTCTTTCTGTATATAAATGCTTGGAAAAGTTAGGAATGATTTAAGGCAATGTAGAAGCAGTTAGAATATCTATGTTGACCTTGCTCTCACAAACAGTAATGCTAAGAAAGCAAAACCAGGTTGTCAAACAGTTCCCCAGCGACTAGAGGACTTTGTATGTCAGAGTTCCTATGAAAGTTGAAATTCCTCTCAGTTTCGCAACTGAATGATTGGTTAACTCTGAAGAATTGATGCTGTTTCCTATGAGAATTGCTTTTTAGAAATGTGTAGCTTATCATACTTGTTGTTGCGGAATTTTAGTCTTTACGTGTTTAAGTGCTGTATCCTAGTTGCTATCCAAATGTGCTGCTTCTAGTATATGGTTTAGTGTATGGTTTGTCCTTACGCTGTATATCGACTATCTTCCAGCAGCTTTTAAATTTCCTGTTAGCCAAATGCTTAAAACTTGCCAAAGTCAAGAACCTTTCTTTTTTGAAAAGAAAATCCCTTTAATCCAGATTTCACAGTGTAAAGAATGTCTGTTTCAACAGGTAACTAATTTGGGTCGACCACTTAAAACATTTGGCACAGCTTCTCTGGACATCCAGTGGCCAAAAGAAATTAGTAATGGCAAATGGCTGCTTTACTTGATGAAAATAGATTCCAAAGGCTTGGAAAAGGTCTCCTGCCAACCCCAGAATGAAATCAATTATTTGCATCTTACGGTATGTTACCCAATTTTCTCATGTTGATGAATTAGTACATTGAAGCATCTCAGCATGCAACAGTAGAGCCTAAGTGCCCCTCTGCAGAATAAATTGAGAAATACTCTAGCTATAGCTCTAAAATATTCTAATATCAAACCTTTCTTTTTCTTTTTGAGGAATCCCATAACTCAAGGAGGAAACGTGAGGTTGCAGAGAAGCAGATTCTAGACAGCAAAACATTTTCTTTGTTCTCAGAAAGAAAATACAAGACGTTGGTAAGCATGTTACACTCCTCATAGAGCTTTGTCAGTTTTGCAGAGTGCAGTAAGGGATCCGACTTTGCTTTGTTTCCGTCTTAATTTTCAAATACTGTTTGGGATCGTTCCATTTTATATTCCGATGAAAGAGGAATAGGGAAGCATTTCTGTATAGTTAGCGTAGTGACCTGTATTTAACTAAAGTATACCATCCTATTTTGCCATTGCTTTAAAACCAAGAATTGTTCCTTGCACATAAAGAAGATGCATGTCATCCAGTTAACATTATTAAACAGCCTCAACGCCTAGGGATTTAGTAGTCAAGCTGCAAGGAGGGGGTTTGTGAGCAAGCTGTTCCTGCAGGACTGCAACGTGAACGCGCGCTGTGTGGAGATCAGGTGCCCGCTGACCGGTCTGGACAGCAAGGCCTCGGTCGTGCTGCGCTCCAGGCTGTGGAACAGCACTTTCTTAGAAGTAAGTCTGCTCGCCTGCCATGCTTGAGAATCCTGGTTCCTCCCTGTTCTGTCTCTGATGTGCTGTGCTTTTCTTGAAACAGGAATACTCCAAAATGAACTACCTGGACATTCTTGTTCGGGCCTCAATCAGTGTTCCGGCTGCAGCTAAGAATGTTAAACTCTCAAATGAAGCTACTCAGGTAGGCTGAGCATCCAGCGCCAAATGTGTGTCATTGTGGTGATCCCGTTTCCAGCTTATCGGAAAAGACTGGAGAAAATGAAATGTTTTAAAACCAAAGGAGCTGTAGGTTACATCTGTAGCTGCCTTTTTAATTAGTGATCCTTTACGCCTTTAATCATGTGGAAAGAATTCACTAGCACTCTCGAATGTCATCAGTCTTTTCTAGAAAATTACTGGTTTGGATTAGATAAACAGAGAGGCTTTTGAAATGCTCTTACCATCCTCTTCCTGTGTTTTCTTTAGGTGCGTGTCACTGTCTTCCCTGCCAAAACAGTAGCACTTTATACAGGGGTGCCTTGGTGGATCATCTTAGTGGCAATTCTCGCTGGAATACTGATGCTTGCACTGTTGGTATTCTTACTGTGGAAGGTAAGTTTTTATTTATCTTGGTTTACATTTCACATTTCTTCATTTAAAAATGACAAGATAGGAAACTAATTAACCAGCTGGTTTAGGATTTTGCAGTTGAGACATGAAACAAAAAGCAAAATTCTGTAAAAGGCGTGCTGTCTTTTCTATTTTGTTAGGAACATGTTACTCTTGTATCATGACGTTTTTCTGTTTCCAGATCTTCAAAAGGAAATGTTTTGAGTTCTAGTCAAAGCTTAGACAAGTTCTCAGAGCCTGTAGTTATTTTGTTATGGATACAGCTACTTGGGGCATCTGCAATTAGATGTAAAGGTGTTTCTGTGTTGTGAACTATTTACAGATTAGTAGCTTTGCAGTTGACTTCTCATCATATAAGAATTGCTGTAAAGTGGCTCGTAGACTAATACCTCAAAAGCCACAGAAATAACACGTGGCCAGGTATGCTGGCTAAGTTCTTTAGTATTGGCTTGTTATCTTAAAAACCTTAATGGAATAAATAAATGTTTAAAACAAAAGGTTAACAATTTGCAAATGAAAAATCAAGTAGCTATTTTTCTTAAAAGCTTGGGCAGTTTCTGTTTGTTGCTAGAGAACAGCATAGTGCAGGTTGTTCAGAGGTGAAGAGGAATCTCCCACCTGACAGTCACTCCCTTGCGGAGAAATGGATGCAATTGGCTTCGCTAGGAGCTACAACTGGCTGCAGGTCACTTCCTACAGAATAATCTCAGCTTCTTTGCAAAAAATGCCCAGCTCCTGTCTGCAGCTCCCCTGATGAATTACACAGAATAATACTTTCAAGAAAATGATTTTTTATTGCATGTAGATATGCACAAATGTAGAATATTTTGGTGACAAACCCTGAGCCATCCTGTTCAGAACAAAGATGGTGCTTTAGAGGCAGTTACGTGATTGGGTTCAATGGAGCATTTCTCCCCAGAGCTGTAGCTTACATTTTGCCATTTCAGTAGCCCAGGCCAAGGCAGTGACCTTGTGCATCTCGTGCAGCTGCCTTGTGCACTGGTCCATGAACTCGTTTCTGCATGGGTTTTTTACTGCTCTTTGCAACCTTAGTTGCTGCAAACATACTGCAGCGTAAAAGCAAGCAAACAAAGAACAGGAAAAAATGCACAATTTGTCAAAAAGAAACCCCTGAGGTGAATTCTTAATCTCATGCTATTCTATGATTCTACAGATTAGATCACTTCAACAAGTTCTCTAGTCTAGAAGTAGTTGTGATTTTTCCTGTGTGTGTTTTTTCTGTCCTTTTTTTTTTGGCAATAAACCTATGAAAAGGATGTCAGGAGGACATTTATAAAGTTTATAAATAAAGTTAGTTTTAACAGGTTTGACTTTTCCAGTCACAGAAATTGACCAAATACCTTGCTTCCTTGTAGTGTGGTTTCTTCAAGAGAAATAAGAAAGATCATTATGATGCCACATATCACAAGGCTGAGATCCATGCTCAGCCATCTGATAAAGAGAGGCTTACTTCTGATGCATAGTATTGATCTCCTTCTCTAATTGGTAATCGACCAGTATTTCTGCATTTCTAGCTGTGGCACGTGCTGTGGGTGCGGTGGCTAACTGAGCTTTTGCTGCGTGTATTAACGGCTGGATTCCACGCTGCCAGTACCTGCTTACTCATTCTCTTGACAGATTTTCAGCTCTTGGTGCACGTGAACAGAGATGCCTACCTCAGTTTAAAAAGTTATTTATTTATTTAGTTAAAAGCATCTTGAACTGCTGCAATGGTTTTTACTTTTTTCTATTTATATTTTAACCATACAAGTTTTTAAATTTAGAGATAAACACTCAGCAGAGGGTTAAGTTTTAAAGTTAAGACTATACAAAAGATAAACTTGCTTTATTAACATTTATTGCATGCTAAAAAGTACATGTTGTTACTCATAATTAGGAGAGCAATTTTCTTAGTGAAAATATAATTGCTGTGGAAACATCTATTATCTCTTCAGTTCTAAGACACACCCTTCTGGGCACATACTTTCCCTGCTGAAGCTGCTAGGTGCATGATGATCGATGCTTCTAGCAACCTTTGCACACAACTTAAGACAATAAGTGCATGTGTATTAACTTGTGGGGCTTGGGCTGAATGGGTGGGGAGAAATATGTAAGTAAAATCTATCAATGTCATACATACTGGAAGGGTGGAGATGGCTAAAGACTTGGTCTGGGTCATTTTATTTTATTTTAATTCTATGCAAGTTTTAAAAAGTTAATGTAAAAGCAACCTTTGCTCACCAAAATCACCACCTCAAATTTATGAACAAACCTTGACAGTTTCATTTGGGATGCAAGCAATAGCCAAGGATAGGTGTCTGTCCTGCACTTAACCTCAACCTCATAGGCTGCAAACATGTAAAAGTTGAATATCTACTTTGGCCATATTGCTGCAAAGATTATTACTAGTTGTACCAAAAATCTGTTTTATTTTGAAAAATAACTTCAGTCCATCCTTAAATAACTAGGATCATTTTTCACGTGGTCTTTGGAGAAGAAGAAGGAAAAAAATAAAAAGATACTGCAGGGCACAAATAAGCTGGACTAGGCTTCACCTAGGGAAGACTTGTGTCGCCATGGTAAATCACAGAGCTGTTAAGCTCTGCCTGTTTCTCACTGCACAGCAAACTAAGCAAGGCTTACATTCTAACCCCACACGTGTAGTTCAGCCAAGATGACTATAGTGGGAAGCATGGCCCTAGTGTAACTTTTCTTGAAGGCCCTGGGAATCTTTCTGTTAAGATTTTAAGAGAAATGTTGTCACCTATAGCAGGATAGCGGTGCACACGCCTGCCTTTTAATCAGGAGACACGTGTTCCTCAAGTGTCACCTTTTTCACACCTACGCAGCAGTGAATAGTCTCACTAGTTGAGCAAATAGCTTTCTTAAGTGTAAAGACTTGTACAAAAAATTTAGAAAGTTACTGGAAGGAACCTGTTAAGATCTCAGACTACTGAGATGTTGGACTGAGTGGTTTGTCTGCCGTTGCTTGCGGTAGTGAGACACTCAAGCACTTACAGCTGAGTGTTTTTGGCCAAGATCCTTTTCTCTCCAATGGTGTTACCTGTATGGCTGTGCGGAGCAGGAATGTCTCTGTAACTGCAGTGCTGGGGCAGCCATTAAACCCAAACTTGTTGTTTTTCTCCCCTGCGCCAGTGCGGGTTCTTCCAGCGCTCCAGGTACGATGACAGTGTTCCCCGGTATCATGCTGTAAGAATCCGAAAAGAAGAGCGACAGATCAAAGATGGGAAATACAAAGACCTTGAGACAAAACAGTGGATCACAAAATGGAATGAGAACGAAAGTTATTCTTAAGGCAAAGTTCTTCTCTCCACAAAGGTCAGCTAGTTGTTTTCATTAATGGAATACTCACGGAGTTGGACCTTTGTACACTGCGGACATTCACTGTTTGATTGTAGATATTACTACTTATACTGAGGCTCTTGTTTGCACAGTTAAAATAGCTTCAACAGACTTTATTAGCATTATTTAATTTCCAGACTGCCTCTTTTTCCTATTTTTTTTTCCTTTCAAATCTAACACTCACTTTAGAAGATGCTGTTTTGATCTGGGTCTTTTCTGCACTGTGCACATCCACTGTGGCAGACCTCCTGCTACGATCCCGACATTCCTGGTGTGCAGGGAGTGCCTGGGCACGGTCCACATGGGGCTCCTGGCTTCCTTGGGGCACACAGTGGCCTTCACGTAGTTGGCTCGAGTGAAACCTGAAGAGCTGCCGATCTGCTCTAGCCATAAGCTTTGCCTGCTGCAGTAGTTAGGGCTTAACAAAAAGCATCGTCTTAAATTACATGTGCAATAGGTCACGTTGCTCAGTTTTTAAGATCAGATTGCGGGAATCTTGCTCACACCAAATATACACAGGTTTTTTTTAAAGAGAGGCTTGAACATTAGATGTACTTTTTGTATATACCTTTTAGTCATTTTTGTATTTATTTTGTTATAAATTGTTGTCTTTGACTAACCATTAGGCCAAAGACTTAACTGAACCTTCAAACTCACCGTGTTTATGAACTTCACATTACAAGACCTGAAGCTTTCAGAGCATTTTAATAAGTCACTACAGGTGCCAATGCTTTCTAAAAATGTAAATATCTATTCCAGTGATGTACGTGGGGGCTTTTTTCCTGATACTTATTCTATGTAATAGGAACTACCAGGTCTTGTAATATGATTTGTATATTACTTCAGAATATGTAACGATTTGGCCACCAAGCAGAAACATGGTTTTAAATAGAATTTTATACTTGCCTCAAGAGAAGCGACAGGTTCTCTGGAAACAGCTTCCCAAGGATTTTCTGTTTGGAGAGAAGTGTTGACTACTGCATCTGTGGGATAGCACTTGAAGGGGCTGCAGAGGCCTAGCGTTAATTACGGGGACCTGGACGGTCCTCCCTGAGACTACTGAACTGTCTTGAATACCTGAATGTTGATAAGAATAGAGCCACAGGGTTGTGCTTACAAGTAACCTAATTATTGTAGCATAAGTGATTTAAATACATAACTATTTAAAAAGTTTACTTCTTTTTACCCATGTTCTAAAGTGTTGGTACTATTTAAGAATGAAAAAAATACACAATTGTTTATTCCAAAATTCCACTCAAAGTATATACTATGTTGCTAGTCATTGGAACTATGCAAAAACCTCGTTGTACTTTTCCCTCCCAGGGTAGAAACCTGCCGCGAGGGTTTGCCAGGTGTCTGATTTGTGCTGGCAGCTTTGAACGTGCCCGTAGCGGGGAGCGCCTTGGTGCCTTAGAGCCTTCCCGCTCAGGCCGAGCTCAGGCCGACTCGGTGATCCGAGCCTCAGCACTTACTCACCTGTGCAGCGCTCGGCCGGCTTCGGGCCCTTAAAATTCTAGTTTATTTGCCGAGAGGCTCATCTGTGTTGGAAACCAAAGGAGGTGCTAAGAAGCTTGAAAAACTGCTGTAGCCTTCGATTTAAAAGCACTGGCTTTCCCAGCCTCCCCCTTAATTGCCAGCTAGCAATGCTACTTCATTCCATGATTAGAAATTACCTGTGGATATTTGTATAGAAGTGTGAAATAAATTTTTTTAATTAAACATGTATTTGAGTGAAGATTTCTTACTAACTGTATGACTTTATTTCAGCTAAGCTCACGAGGCCAGTAGGTGAGCAGGCAGCAGGCTGCAAGCTTTAATGAAGTGAAATCATTGAAGTAATAGCTTAAAAGAAAAAAAAGAATAGGAAGAAGAGCCCCATCTCAGTCCACACGTGGCCCTATCTCTGCAGGACCTGGTGCAGGGAGGTGGCTCTGACAGCCGCCCCGATAGCGCCCGTGCCGGCAGCTGAGCCGCCCTGGCCCCACGGCTGCCCTGCCCCGCGCGGCCCCACGGCCCAGCAACCCTGAGCCCGAGGGCAGCTCCTGCTGTACCCCAGGGCTGGGCTCCCTGCAGGGGAGCTGCCCCCGGGGCTCTCACTGCGCCCCAGGGCTGGGCTCCGTGCAGAGGAGCTGCCCCTGGGGCTCTCACTCCACTTCGGGCCGCTCGGCGCATGGGACATCACAGGCAGCAGCTGCCCAGCAGCCCCAGCTCAGGCCCTTCTTCCGGAAGCTCCCTGGGAAGTGCAGGGAAGGAGGGCAGAAGTCAAGCAGGGACTTCACCCACCGCTCCAGACCCAACAGTGGCAGTGGGATGCTGACTGCCAGAATCACAGCACACGGTCAACGCAAATGGACCAAAACGTCAGGAAAGCCAAAAGATGCAACAAACATGAGGATAAGTAGATTTTTTTTTCTTACTTCTCTGTCTTTAAGACATTCCTTGTCAGGAGAGGTTTTACTTGGCTGCAGTGAAAGATTGAACAAGTGCTGGGGATCAGGGCCAAGAGGAGATCCCTGCTCACCCAAGGCAGTGAGAGGAGAGTGGAGTGCCCAGCGCGGCTGCTCCGTCCCAGAGCGTGTCCGATGCGGGCAACAACCTCCTCCCGTGCGAGGCAGCCAGTGAAGAGCAGAGCCCAGTAGCCTCCTGTGTGGGGCAGGACCTGCTGTCCGGAACAGCCCCACGGTGTACGGTACGGCAGGACCATGAGACCGCAGTGCAGGGCCTGGCTTCCCTTCAGCACTCAGTACGTGACCCACAGCCAAGCCTTCTCCCACCACACCATGCGCAGCCTGGTTACTGCTTGCGGCTGAAGGGACACTACCAGAACACAGGATAGAACATTAGTCTGCATGTTTAACTAACACAGGTGCCTGGCCTTAGGAGAAATGCTTCCACTGTAAGGGAGCAGGACAGTGCAATTTCCAGAAGCACCTGAGCAGAGGAAGAGAAGGAGCAGCGCACATTGAAGCAAGCAGCGTGGAGTGCGGGGCATAAGGAGAATGGAGATAGTTTTTGGATGAAGGCAGAAAGCTCCATGTGCAGCGCACTGTGCCGTGGCCCTGGCTGCCACCCAAGCTCAGCATCTCGGCTAAAAACCAGCCTGTCCTGTTCGTTACCACAAACCTGCTGCCATACAGGCAGGGAGAGGCACAAGAAACTGCTGGCAGTTGGCAAAACACATAGGAATAAATCACAGTTAAGGAAGGAAACACTTGGAGGAAGTTAAGGAAGGACTTGGAGGCAGCTGAAGTACATGGAGATGCTCCAGACAAGGCCACCTGTGCGTAGAAACAGCAATCATGCAGAGAACCTCCCTGCTGCGGCTCTGCAGCACTTACTGAGCTCCATCCCAGCCCTGGCGTGACTGCATTTGTCTCCCAAAGCTCTGGATTCATAATCAATAGTATCTATCTTTTATAACTTCATAAACCTCACTGCAAGGAAGGTCTGTTGGCTCCGTGCGGTCCTGCCTTTCCTCTCTCCTGCAAGCCCTTCCCCAAATTTGGATTCTTAAAAGCAAAGGGAACCATCAGGAATGTTACAGAGCGGAGGGCTCTCTTGCTGCCAGCAGCCCGCGCGATGCTCCGTGCTGGATCACAGCTTGGCGAGGGCCAGCAACGTGCAACAACCACCCTGGAGCAGGACCGCGTCTCCAGCAGAGCCTCCTCCGAAGGGGCCAACAGGGGCAGCCGGTGGCCATACTCTGCCCATTCCACAGGGAAAAGAATTCCTCAGGGGAATAAACAACTATATACTGCCTCTTCCCATGAAAGGAAAAGCCGTCATGGCCATCAGTTGTGATTCAACTGTCTCATGACCTTGTGCCACATGAGCCTGTAGATGGTAAAAGTTCACAAACTCCATAGTTTAATTAGACATTGGATTAAAATAAATCTGCACATCTAGATGTTATTCTTGAACCCACATACTCACAACACAAGCTGTTCCGTGTTTCTGATCAACTCTGCTGCCGTTTTGTGTCTTATTTTTACTCTTGGAAATGAAGAGATGAAAACTACATCAAACTAATGCAACCCTAGCGAAATTCTCTGGCACCCTACAAGAATGCTAGGCTTTCAGTTTTCTTATTAAAATTTAAATGTCACTATAAATTTTAAAGTTTATTTTAAAGATGGTTAAGGTTAAAATTAAAAGCTCTATTTTATATTTGCTTAAAGTCTGGCTTGCTTTAACCCATTTAAATAGTGAGTTTAGATGCAATATAACACAAATAAGAAGGAAGAGTGTTACAAGCTAAAAAATGACATAACAGTAGTCAGTAGACAAACGTCCAGTGACACAAATAACAACTATTCGGTGTGTCCCTTCCGTTAACCCTGCCCAGGGGTTCACAGGACAGGCCACAGCAGAGCTGAGCTCAGTGCCACTGCACAGAGCGCCGGGCAGCGCCGGCTCCCGGCTGAAGGACACAGACACGTTACGGGAGAGACATTTCAGCAAGGGCTGCCCCAGGATTTTAAAATAACGTGTTTTATGGGGATCAGTGTCCGCATCAGGAGTTTAAACAAGGCTGAGACAAGAAGAAAACAAACCAAACAAACCAAAGCCCTGGAGGTCAACAGAGCGGGTTTGCCGTGTCCCGGGCTCAGCTCTCACGGAATTCCCCACCGCTTTCTGCTCGGGGCGTTACCGCAATCGCAGCTGCCGCTGCTGATCCGGCAGATTCCCGCTGACAACAGGACCCCACCGTGTGGAGCCTGGATTCTGCTCCTCGGCGCTGGAGGATTCGCGTCGCCTCGGCGGCCTGCCCCGCCTTTCGGGGCCGGTTTAGAAGGGGGGCCAGCAGCACCACCCGCCTCGCCGCCCCCGGCCCCGCCTCGGCCCGCGGAGCCGCCTCCTGCCCCGCTCCGCCTGCGCCGCCTCGGCCCGCGGAGCCGCCTCCCGCCGCGCCGGGCGAGACGCGCAGGG
>JAUBOD010000244.1:4990873-5026615 GCA_032353885.1 Nothura maculosa | reverse complement strand
GGCCTTACTGAATTTTACAGCTGCACAAGAAATCTAGTCTCAGTTAAAACTCTCCTTAAACTTGTTATGCCTAACATTTGAACTCCTTATCTTAGCGTCTAGCGTCATGCATAGTTTGTCTCTTTACCTTGTCACAAAAAAGCTGTTTCATGTTGATGCAATTAATGGAAATATGTCTTTTTTTTTCCCCCTCTCCTTTCTTGCCTGCTCTCCCTCTGAATCAGGCTGGATTTGGTTATGGCTTGCCCATATCACGGCTGTATGCACAGTATTTCCAAGGCGACCTAAAACTATACTCTTTAGAAGGCTATGGTACAGATGCAGTTATTTACATAAAGGTATGACTCAATACTTCACCATTTTAACTTCATAATCAACTCAGAACTGTTAATGGATATCTTTGTTCTGTTAATCTAACGTGGATCATTAGTCAGCTAATGTCTTCTCTTTTTGCAGGCCTTATCAACAGAATCGATTGAGAGACTCCCTGTATATAACAAAGCAGCTTGGAAACATTATAAGGGAAATCATGAAGCGGATGACTGGTGTGTGCCCAGCAGTGAACCCAAGGACATGACTACTTTTCGCAGTATATAACTTTTTTTCCCCTCAGAAGTTCATAAATAGGCATATGTTTGCAAAGGGAATGTAAACAAACTGTTACACCAAGTAGCTAAGCCATGTTTAAAATGTGAAAAAAAAAACAATCTAAGTAAGAAGCAGCTTAATTCAAATTACTGTCTTTAGTCAGTATTCAAAAGAATTAAGAACTGTGCATACTTTCAGTTTTTCAGTAAAGGAGGTAACACTTAATTTGTTCCACCTTCTATTTATGATTTCTTTCAATATCTAAATCTAGGGAGCACTCTTCAGGTTTTATAGGGACCAATGCAACCTATTTTATATCTAGTAAGACAAAGGTTAATTCATACAATTATGAAACTATTTTTAAAGAAGACCTGTTGATAGTTCACCAGAGGAAATTGGTTGCTACAGAGTGTCCTAGATTAATGAAAAATCTTTATAAGAGCTAGTAAGTGTAATGCTATACCATTGCAGCTGTATGGCACTTTTTACTCCTTGGTTCTTAAGCACATGGATGTCTAATTTTCCAAAGTCAGAAATCCTGCCTAAACTTTATACTTCGAAGTTTTTTTGCAGCTGTAGAAATAACCACGTTGGGATCTGTAGAATTTAAAAAAAAAAAAAGTTTAAAATTTTTAGCTGCTGCCGTTGGTATAATGTATCTCAGGTATGTGGTATTAGTTGTATTTCTTTATAGTATTGGGTTATTATGTGAATATTTAATACTTATAAACTTATCTTGGTGTGATCAGTGTGAACTAGCAACTAGTGTTGGCTTGTGTACAGTAGTCATGTCTTACGATGTTTGCTTATTTCTGTAGGTAATGCCAAAACACAGTGTCAATGTTAGAGCACCAGGAAGATTTCAAACTCTGGGAATGTCAGGTTACACCTGTAAAGGAAAACTATTTTTAATAAACAGATTTTTAATATTTGCCTTTACTAGGGCATCTCTGTTACTTTGACAGTAGAAACTAGCTTCTCAGGAGTATTTTAAAAATGGGGGGAAGTAATAATTTTTGAAAATACCTTTGAATTTATAATGTGATTCTTATTGTGTTTGTGTAATAACTCGGACTATAACATAAATAAGGTGAGCAAGATGCCCATCAAAGGTATATTGTCAAAACAAGACACTGGGGAGAAGAATGAGTATTATGTTTCAGGTGACACAGTTCTTCCTCAATAAAGGACACAACTTCTCTTGCTGCCTACTGTGTATTGTATTCAAATCATACACATCCATGTTGCTCCTTTGACTCCTGTTGTGTCTGAACATCTTTAACTGCATCATTGCAAAGAGGTGAAGAATATCAGCCTTTTCCTCAGATAACCAGAAGTTATCTGAGGATAACTTAGTAGTTCTGAGCTTCAGAACCAGTAGCCACACAGGATCTCTCAGAAAGAACAAGCACCGATTTGCTAGTTTACAAGAACAGCTCAGAGACAACAGTGATAGAGATACTATCCAAAGTGAAGAGAGTAACTGCTAACTCGAGCTTAATTCTTGCTATTCAACTTGAAGCTGAGCCAGATTGAAGGTCATCACCAACACGTTCCTGTGGCCCTACTAGCCCAGCTGCAAAGCAAAATCCCTTTATAGCCTGTTCCAGCTAACTTGGGACACTGCAACAGGAATGAACTGTGCAGCAACTGCACTGGCAGGTGCACTGGCACTATGAGGAGAGATGAATCCACCTGTGGCCACGTGCACAGCCTGCTGCACTGCTCCACACAGCCCTGGGCACACTCAGAGAGCTCCCGGGTTTGCTTACCTTAAAGAAGGCAGGGTGGTGCCTGAGGTCTACAAGGGAGAGGAGGAGCTCCAGCTGTTTCCTTCTCCAAATTGCATTCACTGTAAAGTGCAGCAGGAACTGTTTGTAGCTATTGCTTTTGTTAAACTAAAGCTGAACATTAAAGCAAGGGATTGCAACATTACAATTCTGAAACTGAATGTTATTCTGGCTCTTCTGCTAAGTTTTAAATGTTAAAGTATTTCAATAAATAAACTGCTTTTAGTAATATCTATCTGAGAAGAAATGTTTCTGAAGAAAAGCCACAATTATTTGTTTCTTAGAAAAAACTATCAAAAGATACTACATGGTATTACTGAAATAAAAACCTTTTCCTGTTCTCTCAGCTTTCCAAAACTTGAATTCTGATTATTAGAGTAACTTATCTGTAACTATTTTTCCCCTACCAATAATTGTAAAAAAGGTGTAGTATATTTTGGATTCCAATGTTTAATCATACCCATAAAATTTAATCAATTTTTCTTGATTTACATAGCTACATAGCTAACGGTCTTTGGTTCTGAAGGTTTTGTTTTTTTTAAAAAAAACATTTTCAGTATTGCATTGAAATTAGTGCTAGCAGCTGGGTTAAAATGAATCATGATATAAAGATAGTATAGTAACCCAACTATCAAAATGCTAAGATTGTTTTCAATGAAAATGACCTCAGTATTGCGCTCTGAAATTAATTTTAGTTTATCTTTTTTTTGAAAGAGCTACTACATTTATTCAATGAAAGTATTCAAAAAAATTTAAGCCTTTCAGCTGAGTGACTCTGTGTGACTGTGTGAGCTTGTTCATGGAGTCAGCTCTCCCTTTAGCAGGTGCTCGCTGCCTGCTGGGGCCCGTGTTAATCATTGCCCTTATCATCACACAGGTGCTGGGTCTCTCCCAGCTGCTGCAGCCCTGCACCCAGGCACGCCCGGGAAGCTGTTGCTTCCAGCGTCTGCTTCCTGAAAAACACTCCCCACAAGGTGCAACACTGAGCTCGGATGGCTTAAAAGAATAAACAGAGGTTGTTCCAGTATTCCCAGTTCTAACCGAAAGTAAGTGCTCCTCTGGAAACTTGGCTCTCCTGGATGAGTTAGCAAGGGTGCAGTTTTAGGCGAATGGCCATAAGGATCTGACCAGTCCGCTGCTTTCCTAATTCTCTTCTATCAGCAGTAGGGCAGCTCTTCCTGCCTAGCTCAAGGTCTGTAAGTTTTGAATGCAATTCGAATCTACAGGAAACAAAGTAAATAAGAGTTACATCTTGACAAAATGTTTGTTAATGCTCAGAACTGAAAACAGAACTGTTTAAAAGTCTTCAACACTAAGAGTTTTAACCTTTATTTTGGAAAATGCATGGGGTTCAGGAGTCTTTTTGCTGCCATTCAGAAAAGACAAGATTTTTACCAAAAAAAGAAAAGAAAGAAGAGAGAATGAAACACCAACTGAGAAGTCCATTCATTTAATTAAAATGAAAAAGAAGTCCATAGATTTAAAGGAGAACTTGGTCCACATGAATGAATTAAGTTTTGTTCTAGTCCACTCTATGATGGAAATTACACTTTTACTTAACGTTTCTGTAATAAGCTAATTAAAGAAGTGCTGCTGCAGTATCTCTAGAAGACAGTATGTAAATATACAAACACCAATTCATTTTCTAAACTATTTTGAGAATCAAATCCTCCTTTAAAGAAAAATAACCTGTAGTCTACAATCAAACACTTAAATACAATGCAGATACCCAGTGCTTCAGTGATATTTTTTCCTACAATTTTTCCCTCTGTACTTTAAGTTTGAAAAACAGCATAGTTTAAAATTAGCAAATATATAAATTTGGTCCGCAAAAATCTTGTAGCAATGTAGAAAAGAGAAATACATGTATTGCAAATTGATCTTATTCATACCACAAATGTATAAAACTATGTATTGTTTAGGAAAAATATGTTAAAAAAGATCTTATTTATATGTCAAACCTTGTCCCAACACCATACAGGGCAGTGTGCAGAAAATTGAATGCTGTAATTAGTGGAAGTAGTTTACAAAAACTACTTAATATTTCTGGTCATTTTCTTAACCAATTGCAACACATGGAATCCAAAACAAATGTGTTACTACAGTGGATTTAGATTTTTTTTAAAAGGACCATCACTCAGAAATAAAAGAATTCAAAGAAAATACTTCATAAATTTGAAATACATGTTTTCTTTTTAAATTAATTTGACTACTGTTTTCTTAAACTTAATTTTTACTATACAACTTCAGTGGCAACATATAAACAAACTGTCACAGACTGAATTTGGCAGGATTTTTCTATTGTCCCTCTATCGGATTCAACTCTATATCAAATACTAGCTGACTAATATTGGAATGATTTTTAATACAATAGTCTATTCTCCACAAACGTTTTTCAAGTTCAATGAAAAGGGCTTTTTCTTTTTTTTATCAGTCTTAGAAGCACAAATAGTACTTAAGGCAGAAAGTTAAATTATTATCTATTAGTATAGGCAGAGTCAACTAGGAATAAAAATACTGAAAACATTTATTTCAATTTAACGGCTTGTAATGGGAAGGGACTATTATTAAAAAGTAAAAAACCCCCAAACCCTACCATGTTAGACCGTTGCACTTTCCCTCCTACCTCAATTGTACAATTATATACAACTATGATGAACTTCAAGATGAAGCAAGCCCGTGCTAAGAAGAAAGAGGCGCTGTTTAGCAGCTTGATTCAAGACTGGCTACCACCCTGCCGCTCTTGCGGACTTCTCGCTCTTTCTTTTGAACTTTTTCCTTCTGCTTTTCCAGTTTTTCTTGTGTCTTTTTAATATCCTTAATTTTTTTCTTTATTGTTGATCGGTCGTTTTGACTGGAAACTCCTAAAGCCTTTGGAAGGGAAAAAGAAAAGCAGCTGGTTATTACCTTTTTTACAGCAAAGCATATCCCTTAAGCCCCGACAGTTTAGGAAAGGGTTATTCACTTTGCTGCAAGGCAGCCTGTTTATCTGCATGCAGAGCTAAGTCCTCAAGGGCACCACCAAGGATCATTCCAGTAACAGAAGCTGCAAAGAAAAGGCACCTAGTCTTGTTCGGCTTGTTCTTGTTGTGAAATAACAGCTTCTTATTGCATTTAATATGCAGACAGAGACATCTGAAATTTTCTAATAAGTAGTATGCAAAGAAAATTAGTATTTTCAAAACATTTTCCTACTTTTAATATAGCAGTAGTTTTTCTTCATTTCTGTTTAACTTCTCTTAGCTAGCCTTTTTATTTTTTTTTATATCCTAGGAATGCTGCTGAACTCGGATCAATCAACTGCAGTTTTTAACTACTTGGGAAAAATCCAGTCCATGAAAGCTGATTCCAGACAGCTCATGTTGCTTTTAAAGTTGCACAGCAAATAAAAGTCTTTGAAGGAATAGCTCCAACAATCAGCCCCAAAAACACAGCATTAACAAACAAAAACCTCAAGCATCTTTTTTTGCTTCTTTCTACCACTCCTGAGTAAATAATACTGTTTAAAGGAAAAGAGAAAATCCTAGGACAGTAATTCAAAGTATTTTCAAAATATTTTTTCTAACTTATTAACATATGCCAACAGGAAGGCAACCACGTTTCTTGGTAATAATACTGAAGTAAATGACCAAACTTCAGAAAATTTGGTCTTCAGTGCTTTGATGAGGCACTATTAAAATTGTGACTATTAATATTTATTTTCTTTTTCAAGATTAATCATTTCTATCAATATGTGATATGTTAACTTGGCATGCTTGTCACTGCTTGTCTTTCACATCTCCCATGCAAGGGCTCTTGTTCCTTTTGTCTTATTCTTTGCACAGTGTATTTTCTATCTGTATTCAGCACCAACTGGACCTACATTCATTTTAAAACAATCAAGTGTTCAATGAGTATTCAGTGCGTTTTGATTTTTGATCAGCAGATGGCAGTACCTTATTTCAAGTTAAAGCACTGCAACAGACATACATTTAATTGGGAGCATCAGGTATATAAATTAAATTTTAAGCATCAACAGATATAGATGTTCATTTGACATTGTTTTGTCAAGTATTTTCTTTGGACAAGGACACATTATTTATCAACATACAGGAAGTTTAGTGAACATGTCTATTGTCCTGGATAAAAATATTTTCATAAGATCTTATGTTGAGATGGAGTCCACCTTATTGCCCCTTCGTGAAAATTATGCTTTTTGGTTTCTGAAGCTGCCAACAAGGACAAAATATAAAATATTTTCATAATGCAAAATCAGCTCATCTTTAATTGGATATTCATTGTTACCTTCTCAATCTGTATATTTTAAGTCTTTTAAAACCAGAATTCTATCCCTAAGAATCACAAACACAAGAGATTAGAAATATTTCAGTTAAACAAAAACCCGAGAGAGCAGAGAAATGTATAAATTGCAAATAGATACCAGGAGAGGCCCCTACCTTTAGCTTGTCGCTATCGAGCTGCATGAGCTGCTGCCCGTCTACGCTCATGGCGGTGAACTCGGCGATGTACTGCTCCATGTTCATGCCCATGAGCCAGTGGCAAACCTGCTGGGTTGTCCACTCACTAATGGGTCTGCTGTGCCACTGGTTTTGCTTTCCTGTGGTGGCAAGTTCATCATCTAGTGCCTAACCAATTGAGAAGAGTTAATGTAAGTAATGAAGAACCCCTCTGTTTTGCTCTGTTGCATTTAGGTTGCAGGTTGAAGCTGGTTAACAAATGAATGTTTAAACATATTCCAGCACTTCTACAGTGCAAAACCCAAATTATTTTTGAAATCATGGCTTTATGGTGAGTTTGTTTATGGATTTATTACAAACAAGTGAACACTGCAACAACACTAGACACAAATTAAGGCAGAAATACAAGACATACATGATTTTATGGTTTTCTTTAGGAAACATGCTCTTCATGAAACCTGTTCTCACAAAATGGCAGAAGTTTTGCTTGAATCTGACTTAATATATCCAAAACAATGAACAAGTTCAATCCTTACAGCACCCTCAGCTAATCCCACCACATCAATGTTTTAAAGGGTTCAAAAGTCTCAGAGCTTGCAGCATTCACTAAAAATACCCTTCCCGATTCGCAGAGCTTTTAAAGTTTTCTGCTTCAGTTTCAGTTGGCCTCTGAGGGCAAAAGGGCCCTCAAAAGGGCAAACCCTACTGTTTGTCCTAGATCACTTTGTTACTTCATCACAAGAGAAAAAGTTCTTAAAAACAGAGCTAAATGCCTGTAAAGAAGAAACTCCAGTGCGAGAGTTGAATCAGAGTAACATTAGAGCTGCTTGAACCTTTACTACCCAAAATGTTCCCTAGTTCATGGTCCAGTACAGGCTGCATTAGACTTAAAGGCTCTTCATGCAGTTTCCCCTTCATATCAAACATATTTGTAAAACAGGTTCTAATCCAAAAGTATTCTATTATTCCCAGCAAGTTTAATGCATATCACTTGTATAGAGGAAACATAAGCGTCAATTTACTGATGCAGTTGAGAAGTAACCTGCAGTTTTCAAATGAGCAATTAAAGCTCCAAAACAGGAAGGTCTCTAAAATCCATCTCTGCTGCTAGAAAACATGGGAGAATTCTGAGCACACCTCAGTAATTCCAGCAATTACATGTAAAAGATTATGAGACTTGTCCAGTATTATATGGTTCTACAATTATTAACTAGTTTTGAGAGGGCAAAACGGAACAGCAAGGCGTCTGACTGAAATGAACATTAGTTTTAAACTTCAGATGTGCCAGTAGACCCCACAACTAGTATCCCTTTTGCTCTTCCCAGTCCATGAAACACAGGACAATGGTTACGTTATGAGGTAGCACAGATGGACACCAACAGATTTGTAGAACAGACAGTTTGTGCTGATGTCCTGAAATCCATACCACATGCCTTAAAATAAGTATTTACTTCAGAAGAGCTATAGCCTGCTCCTACAGAGTCACTGCCCGTTAGCAGCTGTAACACATCAGGGGCATTTTCAGGGCACCTCGGTCTGATTTCCAAGATAAATCAAACTAAGATTAGGTGGCAACAATGGGAAGATTCTGAAGTGAACTCCTAGTACAAATTAGAATTTCCGTGTGGATGTAACAAGCGTGAAGACACCAAATTGCTGATGTGCAAAAGAACAGCAAAATCCACAGATTTTGGTCAGAGCCTGGACCACTCCAGGCTCTCAGTGGATAGGGTGCAGCTTCCCTCCAGCATTCCATGCATGGCAAGAGGCCAGGAGACCCCGAACACTAAAAAGGGTTGTTACCACTATATCCACTGCTGGGTGGTTGTATTTCTTCCAAATAAACAGTAATATTTTAGAAGACAACCTAATCCACTCATTGTTTAAAATTAATACCAGAATAAATAGTACCAAAAACTGAATTTGCATTAAAAGACTTAAGCATCATCTCCTCACAAAGGTGAAGAAAAAGACTTAATCTCATATGATTTGAATTTTTCACTATTGTGCAAAGAGAAAAAAAATGTAGTTTTAACTATTTTTAGGAATAAGCCATTTTTCTTATATAATAAATATGATAACATGAGAAATGTCATTAAGAGACTATAACCAGAATTCACTTTCTAAGCTTCCTCAGACTTCTAAATTGATTTAGCACAATATCACACTCAAGGCACTTAACAAAACATCGTCCCCACTTCAATTCACAACCACTATGAGAAATTCTGAAACAGATACTTAGCATTTCTCTCGTGGAATCTACTAAATTTGGGTGTTCTACTTTGGAAAGGGATGCAGTTTCAAAATAAGACCAAGATCTATTCAAGTGTTATATCAGGAAAATTATGTTTTTATTAGAAGATTCACAAATAACTATATCAATCAGTGCCAATCTCTACTAAGTAGAAAACAGCTCAGGACAGACATATTTTTACTTTGTGAAAAATGCATAGGAGATGACGAATATTGATTTTGAAGTGATGCTTATTGATCATTAACATCATGTTTTTCAGCTATCTGCCTTCCAGTGTCAAACAGCTCTCCCAAGATGTTTGTACCTCAGAGTGGCTGAACAGCCCCCAAAACAGCCACCCCATAGACAAACATGAAATCAATCATGAATTCAGAAAGCAGAACTGAAACCGCTTGGGAAGGACGGAAATATGAGGGAACAACGCGTGTCTAGGTAAAAATGCTGGCAGTTTGGAAAGCAAGTAAGGACAGAAATACTGAAGGCTCTAAATAAACAATCCAACAACAAGAGCTGAAGTCAAATGCTCCTGTATCAGTAACAGATGAAGACACTGAAGCAGGATGGCCCAGAGGCTGCAGAACGCAGCCCTGCTCCACTCCAGACACGCTGCCATCCTCGGGATTTCAGGGCAGCTCTAGGACTGGGCACAACCACCGTCCTCCTGCAGCGGCTGCTCTGACCCAGGGAACAGGAGAGCAGGGGCTGCTGCAGCGGCTGCTCTAACCCAGGGAACAGGGGTTGTTCTACTGGCTGGCAGCACCCCAAGGCCTATTTTTGAACTATCCAAATAATTAACATGGAGGGGTCATTAAAGGAGGAATTTAAAATATCCAGAAATCACCATAGGAATGTTCAAGGTTGTATAATTGAAGCTGAGAGAAAAAAGGTAATCAAATAGCAACACAGCAATTTTAAGAGTCAGTTAGGAATAATTCAGCAGTAGTTACTGCACCTTTCACTGCCATAGCTGACGGGTCATGAGCAGAGAGTGAGCTGTTAACATTTCCTCATGATCTGCACTCACAGCTTTGAAAAGCTGCAGGTAGGAGTGAATGCTCCAAAGCAACCATCCCAATCCATCCCATCCCATCCCGTCCCCTCCTCCAGGAACTACCTGGCTTAACCAGACCCACCTCCCTCCCAGGAAGAGGCACAAGCTGAGCACGTATCATCACTCTGGACACAGGCTGATAATATCATTATGAAAAGGCTGCAAACAACTTCCATTGCCATGCGCACACACAAGCAACACGAACACTGAAGGCAGAGCGGTGTGTGGCAAAGGCGGCCGCTGGCTTCGCACGGACACGGCTGGTAGTGGACACGGCTCATCCCGGAATTTTACAAGCAGAGTGGGAGTGGAGGCTGCAATGCTCAGGAAAGAGCAGCATCTGAGCAATGTTTAGCTTTGATAGTACCTTATGATCTACACTGCTTGGAAGCTTTAGCAATTCAAATATCATTGAGGGCTTGATTTAAGATAGCTCATAGCAAACCTCCCTCATTCACGAGCCACCCTTTATTCATTTTTTCCAAACATTTTGGCTACCAGCTCGACCAGTTCCCTGCTACCTCATTTCTGGAATGACAGTGCTCAGCTCTTAATGACCCCTCCCAGGCAATGAAGCATTTCATTTATACAGATGCCTGCCAGACAGATTGTCAGATTGCCCGAGACAGAGATCCTAGGATGTCAGAAAAATATGGATTTCAGGTTTCAGCTGAGGGCAAGGAAGATGGTGCTGCCAGAAGAATGAACACTGATTTTCAAATTACTCTATGTCAGAACAACTTCATCCTGAAGGTGATTTTTTTTTTTTAAAGACAAATAAGACATGCTTAGGTTAACACAAACATGCACCTGTAAGGGCAGGTTGAAAAGCACTGTAGCATTCACTCACACAGTAAGTTACTTAGTGTGAGAGGCTCTTGTTACTGAAGAATTGCAATTTGGTCACACTAAATTTATTTTGGCTTTCAAGATACAGCTAAAGCAGAATACAAAAGCTCACATGGCATCTTTAGTCCATGTCCTTAATTCAGAGCAACAGCCTTGGATTTTTACCATGTTCTTCAACATAAAAATATGGTAGTGCCCATCCAAGTACACGTTAAACAAAGCGTGCTCTATTAAACAAATGTGATGTGAATGACAACACCAACACGACACATAAACACACTTTGAAACTCACCTCATTTGAAGAGAAGGTTAAAGTGTGTGAACGACCTGACAGGTTTGGTTCTGTCACTAACCCTGACAGTTCACAACTTGGCTTGCTATGGTATGTATCATCTATGACAATTCTACTCTGCAAACAAGTGGAAATAATGTTGTATTAACTCACCCCCTCGGAAAAGCAGACCATAAGGTGACATTCCAGTTGACTTTTGCTTAAAAATAATAATATTCACTTTTTTTTAGATCACATATGAAACATATATTCTTCATATCAGTAGTCTGTCTTGTACTTTTTTTTTTTTTTTAATTTTCTCAATTAACAAATAAGACCATAAATTTAAAGTAATATCCCCAATGGCACCTTGTGTGGAATATCAGCATAAACCTGAAGCTGTGCAAAAGCAAATAACCAAGCACAGTGGGTTAGGCTTCGGACAGGCTCAGCACACACACACGGAAGCGACTTGGGCTTTGGATGGTGGAATTATTCACCTGGAGCTTCTATTCACCCAAAAGCAGCACAAAGGCACTACTAAACATGCTTCAAAACGTGGTGTTCTAGCAGTGTGACAAAGCCAATTCCTGATCTTTTATGGCCATTACCATTCTCTTGCCACACAGACTACTTCAGGAGATCTCTGTAAGTCAGAAGGAAGCTTTGACTTTGCATTCGTCCACAATTCCAATGACTGCAATGGCCTGTGCAGCAAACAGGCCGACAGGCATGGAAAACTGGAAGAGCAGGGAGCTTTAAGCAGCTTGCAGCTCAGGGCTCACATTAATTAGCTCAGGTGCAGAAGAGTTTGCCTACACCCAGCAGCTCCCTCTGAAATTTAAATTCTGATTTAAGATACTGTATGGTATTGCTGTACAGCTTCAAGACATAAGAGTCCTATCCAAAAATTATGTTAATAGGAGAAACAGATGTATTTGACATCTAAATTGTATTTAATACATAAATTTAACATTTGTATGTACCAAATAAATTTCTTTTAAGAAACGCTACTAATATATCACACTGAAAAATGTTAGAATCTTCTTAGAATTTACTGCTCACAATTAGTTATCATCAGGCTCGGTGTGTGTCCTAAGGAAGCTACCAGACCTGCAGGCCTCGGCATCTAGAAGGGGAAGCACCTGGGTTCAAAGCAGCCACCTGCGGCCACTAACCCTGTGACCCCAGGCAAATCTTGAAAGCAGCCTGTGACTTGTTCACTCCCAGCTGTGAACGCTCAGGAACCCTCCCTATTCCCCCTCCCATACAACAGAGGCTGCACCTGAAAGCACCAGGTTAAGTGTTAAGAGAACAGAATCCCACAAGAAATGCAGCACTTCAAAGAAGCAACAGGTGAACTGGCCTTAAAGGGAGCAAAATTCCTATCCTCAGTGCTGCTCTTCTTGTATTATTAAAATATCAAACAAACAACAGCAAAACCCACACAGCAATTCCCTGAAGCATACAATCAAATGCAATGATTGCACTTTGCATGCTTTTGATTTTGACTGGCTGCATATCCACTAATTTATGTTGCAAGACAAAATGCTTCCAATAAATGCTAATCTGATGGTGTATTTTCTGATCTGACTACCTCAGCTTTCAGCTCAAAAAATATCAACTCTAACAAGGAGGCGATTCATCATTCCACAAACTTTCAGTTTTTGAAAACTAACTTCAGCTGCATTTTAAGAAAACAAAAATCATGGATACAGACTTTGACAGGTACACTTTGTAGGTACAGAAAATAATATAATTAAAGCCCTCACACCATCAATATTAGAGCACAGCTAAGAAGTTACACACAAGGCCTCACTGCAAATGAGATTTTTACACAAAAAAGGATCTTACTTCAGAGTTTCTACTTATACTCACTCTTCAGAGCTTTCACCTCATCACACGGGTTACTAGAGTCATATGAGCAATAAGTGTTATTGAACTAACATAAGTTAAAAAAATATGTTCCCCTTAAAATCTGGACATATGATATTGTCCCCTTAGGCTATTTTAGTAACAGTGCTTGTTGCTGGATAGTCAGCCACGTTTCTTTTGCATTTTTAGTGTCCTGTCACAGTGAGTTCTACCTGCCAAAGCCTTGCTGCTATAATGCAAACTCAGTGATTAACTGTGGCTCAGTAAGTGCAAAGCTTAGTCGCTGCCTGGAGCAGTGGCTGCTGTTGCATTCCCAGCTATAACAAAAGCCCCCAAATGCTGCAGTAAAAACAGCCTGACCTTGGAGAGGCGGCGAGAGGCAGAGTGTGACTTTGTGATCAATTAGTGTATGAGAATCTGCTAGATTCAGGGTCAGCTTTCTAGTGCTTTGCAAAGCAGCCACATACCTGAAGACTTGTGTATCCTTCCAGCTGCTGTTTGCAACTGGCACTAAGGCAAAGAAAAGAACAGCAAGCAGCAACTACACACAGAAGCATGAGAGGGAAGCAAGACAAAAAGGGAGAAGCAAGAAACAATTGGCAAGAAAACAGCTGGAAGGTTAAAGTGATAACCAGCTTGGAAAAAACATACAAAGAGGACAGAGAAAAGAATATTATTTCAGGATAAGATGGAAAGGCAGACAGAGGACCCAAGCATGTAAGAATTTCTTTTCTAAATTGCTGACCAAAGCATCTTTGTAACACAGAGAGGATGCTTACGCATGTTGCAGGTGTTGAAAGCAGTAACACAGCAGTGGAACTTCCACTGTCCTCTAAACAATTATTTTAATCAGACAGAGAAGAATGAAGAAAGCAAGAACAGGTTCTCCTGAACCAGCAGCTCTTTGAAAACGAAGCCACCAAATGCTTTATCTACCCAGCAAGCATTTCTCAATGGCTTTGCTACAGCCTCTAAAGGGATCAGCTATACACTCCCATATAATTATAAAAATATCCCCAAATATATGCACATTCCCTTCGCCACGGATCATGCAGTCCTTAAATCACTGGCCCATTTAAGGATGCATCTTTTGGCCACTACACGCTCTGACACAGAAGATGGAGAAGCTAAATGCACAAAAGCCACATGCACTTTACAGTATTGCCTAAAGTAACACTCTGCTTAAGGGATTACGTTTTTTCTACATTTCTAAAGTTCTTATAGTAAGTTATTGTGTAGTTCTAACACCACTTACAGTATTTTTGGTAAATTTTCCAAGCACTATGTATGCAGACAGCTTAATTCTGCAATGACCACTGTACATGCACATTATGAAAACTAAAAGCAATTTTTTAAAACAGTATTTTAGTGCAATCAGCATCTGGAAGCATGGAAAGCCAGTTCATTTATCGATTAGTTTTGTAAAATATCAGCCACTTCACTGAATACTGCCCGGGAAAATCTCCCTACTAGATAAGCTTCATACCTCTCTCTGATGATACAAAACAAGCATGATAAATAAATAAAATAAACAAAAAGGGTATTTCAGACAAAGAGCAAAAGAAAAAAAGTGAAAATTAAGAATGAACTTTGGGAGGTTCCTGACACTGACACAATTCTGATTCTAATAAAATGTAAAGAAAACAAGGACAAAAACAGTCTTAAGTGGAAATAGTTTTTAACAAATTACTTAGTCAGCCCAAGCATTGTTTGATAGCACTTTTATTTAAGCTTTAATCTTAGAACTGTCAACAGGAAAACGAAGCATCACATATGGTTTCATTAAATTTGTTAACTCTCATAGACACTTTTTCCAAATATTTTGAACTGTCAAAATAGCAAACCTATGGTTGTATGTTGAACTGTTTAGTACTGCTTTTAAAGATGTAGTTAAAAAGTCTTTAGCTTAGTAAAATATTATGAGATACTCCAAACCAAATTTCTAGTAGCGTTCTAAATATGCTCCTCTCAGTTTTCAATAGCAGCTCCTCTGAGGAAACCGGGATGCCGCCTTCATCCACGTGGCTGATACTCCACCCCAGTACTACTATGGTAAGAGCTGGCTGGCCAACTGCCTGGGAAGTGGATCTCTAACCAAGCATAGTACAAGTATTAGACTGGGTTCTCATGTGAACATTTAAAATTATATTTTCCTAAAGCTAACATTGCTTTTAGAATTGAAGAGCTACTAGAAAACAAAAGCCACTCTCCCCAAGCCCACAGCGTGACCGTTCCACTTGATGCCTAAACTGAGTGGGAGGGAATGCAGCACTCTCCTAACCTCTGCTTCTGAGGTGGCAACTTCTGCCAAAGGATGCTAAAGACACAAGCTTCAAGCTTCTGCAGTCACGTTTGTAAAAGATGACATGACCAGGGACCAAGTCATCAGTTGCATACAATGCATTCAAAAAGTCAAAACACAAATTGTTCATCTTACCTTGCCTTTATTCTTCTCTTGACCCTGTTCAAATATACTGTCCTGCCCGCTTTGAGCAAAATGCAGGCTGCTACTAGACACATGTGGCTCTTTGTGACTGTCTCCAAACCAAGAAAAAGGCATGCAGGTGGGTACGGGGGAATCTGAATCTGATGCGGATAAATTGTTGCCAGCGTCATCCAACAGTTCTCTGGAACCTCTGAAATAAACAAACTGTGTTAAAAAAAAATTCCCCATTCTATGTATTTCAGGGCACAGTCGATATTTAAAATGAAAATTGATACTTGCATTCAAATAAAAAAAAGATATTTTAAAATTTTGTTGTTATCCTTGGATGCACTTTAAAGTCACGAAGCAATTATAATTTCAAAGAAGCTTTAAGATTTAAAATTATAAGAATGCAATATGTATTAACTAAGAAAAAAAACCCACCGACAACAGAAAACATTACCTGCTCTCCAGAGAACCTCTGAGATTTTCTTTTTCTTGTTTCTTGCCCTTGCCTCCAGATTTCCGTAATCCTCTAAAGTGGAAAAACATCATTTTAATACAGTGTTTGCACTGAGTGACATTTTTGTCAGTGAGATAAACATATGTCCCATGGGGAGTGGGGCTAGAAAGGGCATGGCGAGTAAATGGCCTAAGTTGTAGCAGGTTAGGAACAATTTATAGACGCAGAGTAGTCAGGAATGGGAACAGACTGCCCGGGGAGGTGGTGGTGAAGGCTGGTTTGGAAGAGACCTGTAGGTGAGGCACTGGTTTGCATGTTGTGTAATGGTTTACAGCTTTAATATCTTGTCCAACCATAATGATTTAAGCTTCTACAATTATGGACTCATGGAAGAACTTTGTCATGTGGTATTGCTATCAAGTAGCCTAATAGGACTTCCACAATAGTTTTCATTCAGAGTACATGGGAATCTCCACAAGTAAAACTCAAAGCCATTTATTTTTAAAAGAACACAAATAATATCTTACCCAAAATCTGGAAATCGCCTTTTAGACTTCCCTGATGAAGTTCCTTCATTTGCTTCCATAGTCTTTTCTTCATTTTTCTTATCTTCTCCTTTTTCTAGATGGATGGAAAGAAATTGTTAGTCTGAAATAACTGCAAGTAAGCCTCAAAATATATTATCTAGCATGAGATGCACAAAAGAATTTCATTTTAAAGCCACTTTCAAAAACACAGCGTTAATATCAAGGTATATTAAGCTTTTCCCTTTTGCATTTCCTCAGTCTGGTCCAAAGCTGGACCATGCCTTACGCACGTGTACTGCGAGTTCCCGCACAAGTGCCTGAGCAACACGAGGGTGCCTGGAGAGCAGACAGCGAGTTTTAACAAGCTGCGTTTCTTAGGAAATAGCACACAATTTTTGAGTATTCCAAAGGAACAGAAATCCACATGCCAGGTCCTAATCATATGACCTTTTAGTCTTAAACTGACAGAAACATTCATTCCTAAGTGCTGGACATTTCCAATATGTTTGAGACTTTTCCAGGATTTCACAGAACTGGAAAACAACCTGCTAGGATCCAACTAGTCACCAGGGGGAGCAGGTTGGAGCATTCAACTGTTCAATAATTAAGTGCAATCAAGTGGCCAACTGGAATTGCCTGAAATGGTGGTTCACGTGACATCTAAGGAAAAGCATAGTGCAGCTCTTTCACTGGCAAAGCGGGTTTTAGGCTCAGTCTTCAAGAAAAGAGAACATTTTGGCCATGAGGGAAGTTTCATGCATATAATGCCTTCAGGGATCTTAATAACTGCAAATCAGAGTCTACCATACAAGAGACCCCTCTCCACCCTACCCGCCACGTGGCTTTTTGAAGCACACACCTAAGTTTACCTGCTAAATATTTGGGATTTTTTCCTCAGGTTTTGGTTTTTTTTTTTTCTTTTTCTATCAATAGTGTCTGACTAACAACATAAATTTGTTCAAATACTTCATTTCAAATACTTAACTCAGCTTACATGCAGCACACAAATGTTAATATTGATATTTACCCCTCCCTCTCCCTGTCTCTCTCTCTCTCTCTCTCTCTCTCTCTCTCTCTCCCGCTTCCTTCTCTTCTCCCCTCCCCTCTCAAAGTAATACTTTAGAAATACTTACTCGAAAGCCGGTCTAATTTTAACATACATCAAAAATGTTCAAAGACCATGTAAATCACAGTCTCAAGGCCTTACGAATTAATGTCGTTATCATTTTCCCTTCTGAGCCATTTTTAAACACCTTGCTCCTTTTACTACATCTAGTGCAAACTCACCTAATTACAAAGTCTTGAATTAATCACCACGACTGACTAAAATAATGAGCAAAAGCAGCAGCAATCGGTATCACTTGGGCACTTGCAGACAGCTGCATCTCGCTGCACGCAGGCTTGCAGTCACACACAAGCTGGGCTGCTGCACCCTGCATTCAGGCACTGCAGAGAAGTTTTAGTCACCTGGTTCCAGTGCTAGAGCTGGAAAACGTGCACCTGCTTCTATTCCTTTATTTGACACAATGTCAACACACGCAGGTGCCTTCCTGCAAAAGGCCAGTTTGAAACAGTATTGCTAATTTCCTTTGAGAAGTTTCCTGTACCTGATCATTTGTTTCTAAAATACAATCCACAATAGTGGTTTTTACCTAGTAAGTCTTCTCTAAGCATTTTGTATCATTTTAGAAACAGACATGTTTATTTCCTGAAGAGTTTACAAATAGTTTTAAAATAGATAATTAATTTTGTAACCAATTTATTTTCCTGCTTCCTAAGGAGTTTATTGTTTAACAATCACTTATATCTAAACTCAGCAATACTTTGATAGCAAAGGATTAAAAAAAAAAAAACATAAACAAAACAAAAAACTCTTCAAGTCTTACCCTTGGCTTCTTTTCCTTTGCCCTTTGCTTCTCTTTGCTTAACGTTTGTGGGAAAGGCTTGAGGAGAACTCGGGGCCATCTCCTCTGAAGGAGGTGAATGTGTGCTGCTCGTGCTGTGGCCGTTGTTTGCTTTGTGTACTGGGGAAGACTGGGTGGAAGCAGAAGGGCTGGACTCCAAAGGACTCTCTGTGCTTTCGGCTGCTTCGGGCTTCTCGCTCTTTCGCTCTAGGTCATCCAGCCGGGGGAGAGTTAACTTCTCCGTTACCTCCAAGCTCTTGCCTAGGTGCACAGCAGAAGGCTCTTTGTTGTGAAGAGCATCTTCTGAATCTTCATCCTTGAAAAATTTATGCAAATACAACATGTAATCATCAACTTGACTATCTGATCTTTTACCAGAATCTAAGAGTGTGTTATACTAAATACAAACTCCCTCAATTCAGAACCAAAGCAAAAAGACTGAAGTTTAAGCATGCACCGTTATCATCTAAATAACATGGACTTGATTTTATTTCCTTTATCCCTCCCTAGTCTAGATTTTTCGTACATCCCAAACACTATTTCTTTAACTGATTAAGAAACAAAACTGTTACTCGGTGGTCATCCCAATTCAATGCAGCCACTTTTAAAAATTCCTTCTTTCCAACTAAAGTAGTTCAATCATTTTCCTCTTAGAGGGTCTCTCTGGTACACTGGTTATATACCTCAATTCAATTGTTTTTCAAGATCTTAGCCTCACCTTAAAAAATTTGCAATATTGCATATATCTATTAAACCAGTTTCATATTTCACTTATCTCTTAATTGTTCCACTAAAGAAGCCTAATAACTCAGGTCCAGAACTTGCCTCTATTAGAATTTCATGGGCTGCAACACCACAGTTTGGATAAGGATTTCATCAGGATGGTAAGATATTGTTGACAAAGCAATTATCTGTTATGGAGGAGCCAGCTTAACGGAGAATACAGACATCAACCTTAACATCAGCTTACACCAGTGAAAATTAGGAGTAGCCACAAGCTAACTACTAACTTGTAGATTTTTGAAATAGGAAGAGAGTGCTGCAATGCATTTCCAGGAAAATATAAAGGCAGGAACTACAACTCATAACATGGCACTACGTAAACAATGTTGCCATTTTTAATTTAAAACAGGGAGACAAAAAAAGATAAGGACTTAAAAGCTAAGTTATAAATAAAAATCAAAGTAAATGAATTTTCAGGGAATTCAGCCTCTAGAGCAGGAATCTAGAGCAAGAGGTTGGGATGCATGGAAAGAAATGTGGCCAAACTGGAAAATCAAACAGTGGTTGGTACTGGCTCTTTCCTCATATCTTCTGCTTCATACTGTTAACGAAGTTCTGAGTGCTTTGGAATTTATGCTTGTTTCAAGAAAGGTAATTATGATTCAACAATCTCTTCTCTGCAGTAACTTTAGAGATTTTCTTCTCTGCTACTACATGCATATAGTTGATCCAAGTTAGAGTATTTTATATTATAAAGCACAGATACAAGAAAACTTTTATCAAAAGAAAATCCTTGATGAAAAAAAAGATGCTTAAAACTGTCAACCACCATATGATTAAATATGAAAAAGTTAATCATAGCTAGATTTTATCAGTGAAAACATATGTCTAGGAAGAAGGACAAAGGATCTTTCAATCAGTAAAAAGAATACAGCAAACTCATATACTTTCTGGTCACTTCAAGGTAACACTTTCATTCACAAAGACCATGTCAGAAACCACTGCAGTGCTATGCACCTGAATAGCTTTTCACTTGACAAAGCATAAAATCTGAAACTTCCTCACAATCTAAACTAAGCACAGGCAACACTTAAACTGGTGACTATAAATAAAAACAAATGTAAAAAGTCAGGTCTCTAGATGTACAGTTACCTACTGTTACCTGTAAGCTTGCAGACTGTTGTCCAGCCCCAAGAGTTTCCTTCAGCTTTGATCGAGACGGCGGCTGGCGTTTGACTTTCAGAGCAAGTTGAGCTTTTGCTTTGTGGGCACTGGTGTCTAATCTGGGAGTATCCCCAACAAAAGCATCAAAATCTGCAACAAATACATACTTCTTAGGAAAAATGATAACTCACTGCCTGGAAGTATCTTCAAAATGTAAAGCAAATGACTTCAGCTCTTATTATATGAAAACAGTGGTCTTAGTATTTAAAATTTTAACCTAACGTGATAAAACTTTTTAATTGGAATTAAATTTCTAACCAATTTCTTCAAATTAGAAAATAAAAATCCTTCAGGATTTAAGTGTATTGTGACCTGAAAGCTGAATTCTTAAAATAGATGAGAATATGCTGCTAGAATACGCTTTCCTATCCTTGTTCCTTAAGCAATTGACTCTTCTTTAAAGAGTACTCGAGCATGTACTGAATCTTTCTAGAATACGCTTATTTCAGCTACCAGTCGATAACATTCTGAGCATAAGATTGCCATAATACTTAAATATCCACAGTGGCTCAGGCTACCATTTATATAGTCAGCAAGAAACAGTAGGCCCTATTTTTTCCTCTTATCTTTTTTTTTTTTTTTTTAAACACCACACACACTCCTATTTTTTTGTTAAATATAAATCAAAAACTTGTCAACGTACCAGAAATTAACGTATCTGTAGAATCTAACCTTTCCTCTACCGTGTCTGCTTCTTGTTCTTCTCTTATCTTTGAGGGTTCATTTGATTGGCTGGTATTTTGAGAGGCATCTTCCAATACACTGCTACTTCCAAACATATATGGCACTTTCTCATATATTTTTAGTTTGTTTTCAAGCTCTGAAATCTACAAGGGGTAGAATTCAAAACTCAGATATCACTTCCCAAGAACACAGAAGTTTATTTCCAAAAAATAATATAGCCTTGCCTTTTCCTGATACATTTTCAGTTGTTCTGCATATTTCTGGTCTCTCTCTTCAAGCATCCTTGAATGATCTTCCTCTTTTTTCATAAATTCTACTTCTCTGGTGAGAGAAATACATGCAGTTGAATTTCAGTAATAAAATGTTTTTTACTAGCAAGCATAATGGGGAAAAAACAATCTTTAAGCTATAATATGATTTCTTAACGCCATAACTTCACATAATGATCTATGTATTTGTATGCTTTTACTCTCTGGATAAAAATACAATTAAGATGTTATAATTTACCCTAAGATGAAAAAAATGTGTTGCAACTGCTTTCTACAAAATTACAACTACCCATACTTCTACATCAGATGTACACCAGCTGCTAAATATTAGATCTTACTCACTTATACAAAGATAAATACAGATACCATGTGCTACTGCAAAAATAGTGTTTTCATTCCTAAAGCTATGGTCAAATTCTTAGTAGGAAATTAATAGGACACTACGGAATTATTTGCCTTATTAAGGAAGAACTGAGGTAAAGATGTTAAGAGTTAAAATCTTGACAAAATCATCCATATTTCTGACTCACAACCCCTCATAGTTTGAGGAGGATTTTCAGTCTCTCTATCATAACTCTAGGATAGCTTATAATTCTTCTCATTATATTAAAAAAATACAAGCAAGAAATGGAGGCTTAGAATTTTGGAATACTTACTTTTGCTGGTAATCTTTGAGCAGTTTCTTGGCCTTGCAGTACTTTTTTTCAAGGGCATCACACTGTTCCTGGGTTTCTTTAAGATGCTCATTTACTGTTTTACATAAACTCTGTGCCTCTAACCAGTAGGTTTCCAATTTCTTAATTTTCTCTTTGTTTTCTTCTATGTTTTGCTGCAGTTGGGCTCGGCTCAATTCCCATTCATTTTTTTCTGTTTCGACTATTTTTAACTGAAAAGAAAACATTAATACTTCAGTAATTAATCTAAACTAAAAACTGAAATTCAAATAGTTATTTTTATACGTTCATATAGAAAATAATAATAATAATTAAATAATTTATCAGTAATATTAAAGCAAGATCTTATGTGTTCAGAGAGATGATACCAATCATGTAGAAAAAAAGTAATCAGGAATCTATTTTTATTTTTCTCCTCCCCTCTCCTTCCAACTAGTGAAACAGGCAGAAATAGATTGTTTAAGAATACAGCCTTTTCTTCCTCTTTACTATTTGCTGTTAGCAGATATCCTATTATGATATTATGTTGTCTCACTGCCCATAAAACCAAGGTCAGAATAAGACAGCAATGCAGATGCATGTTTCTTTCCATTAACATCAGCAGGCATGCAAATGGAACATTCTGTTCTTCAGTAAAATATTATAAGCAGTTTTGTCCCAGATTAAAAACCAAACTCTTCTCAGTTTTACTTCAGCCACATTAAAATTTTAAAATTAAAAAAAAAAGCAGTAGCACCTTCCTTTTTGAAACCATGTGGTTACGAGATTAGCTAGGGCTGTCCAACTGCCAGGTAAGGCTCGATCTTGTACTAGTGTCATCTGCACATGTGACAGACACTCATTTCCCAGCAGTAGTTGGGCTGTTCTGCAGAGAAAAGGCAAGTGGCCCACACTCTCCAGAACAGCTTCTTCCACATGTAGCTACTATATTTCTGCATGATGTAGTTTCTTTAAGTATCTCTTACGATCTACTTCCTCTAATGCAAAAGTACTCTGTACATGTGTATAATGTGTATACATTAAAAAAAAATCTGCATCAAAGGATGCAAAGTGGGTGGCAGAGACATATAAGTGTCCTCAATTCCCTTTTCCAAACAACATCTGAGTCAACAAGCAGAGAAAGGCAGCAAAGTCAGTGAATACTTGTGGATAATTAGAGTAAATAATAAAGCCGTTAAAATATCTGATTCTAGAGGTAATACAGGCATTGAACCTGTGGTGAAAGTGCATTGGAAGGCTGCAGATGGGAGTAATCTAGTTGTTTCAGTCCAATGGAAGAAACTTCTGACAACTCCCATCTCTAAAACTGAAGAAACCATTTCATCTAACTGATCCTTTGATTAATCATTCAGTTATCCTGATCATTTTATTAGCTGTGTTAGTACTGTATTTTACAGATTACAACATGACGTGGTGATCAATATGTCAATCCCAACAACAAGATTTGGAGTTTTCCAAAAACTGCCATGCGTAAGTATGTTTTTCCATGCATTAGAATAGTATTTATCACATATTGCACACAACAACCCAACTTGCAGGCAGTAAGATCTATTTTCAAAGGCAACTGGAGATATGGAGATTTAACTTGTATCAGATGATTTTCCTGTCCTACTGCTCTGCTACCAGCAGCTTGCTGAGTAAAAAAATTACACAGTAGCCTAATAAAACAAAGACTTCCTCCAAGTTTTATGCGACACCTTGGTTTGCCTTTCCTGGTGCTAATGAATGAAATGTAAGTATTTCCTCACAACAGAAAGGGATGGGCCCCTTTGGTTTCTCAGCAGGCAGAGTCATTATAAAAGAGAATGTTAATCTATATGCAGTTCTGCTGGCTTTGGAGTGTGCAGACAGGATGCAGCTTAGTTCATCTATGCATCCTCCTTTGGGGACATTATTTACAGTGAGGAAATCACTGCTTCTGCAGCCAGAGAAGACCATTTGCTGATGAAGTTAATGTGTTGAGAGATTCAAGAATTTCTTGAATTAAAAGTGAGGCAATAAGTTGTACCAAAGTCACTATTTTTAACAGCTTGTTACTAATCCAGCAGGTCAAACTTCAAGAACACTGCAAGGAGGAACACTATCAGAAAGCAAGATCAGAAATATCATAGGAATGCCAAAGGTTGTGGTTGCACTGCCTGTCTACACCCGGAGCTGCGAAGCACCAGTTTGCAGAGTGCAGGAACAACCCCAATACACACTCAAAACGATTGCAATATGAAGGACGAGGGGCACACCCACCCAACCATGCAGAATCTGCTGCAACTTGTCTGAGGGTACAGACTGCTCAGCAAGGAAAAGTGCAAGGGCAATAGAATAAAAGCTGCTGTTCACCTACAGCAAACATTTCCAGAAAAAGGCCATGCACAGATCTCCATCAGTGGAAACGGTGGCAAAAAGAACAATAAAGTTTCTCTCGGAGAAAACATAAGTGCATAACCCACTCAAAAGAAACTGGAAAAAAAAATCTCTCCCTCTCCATGGTTAAAAATAAAGCAAGGAAAGGAGGGGCTGGTGGGAAGGTGCTCTGATAGCAAAAAATTATCTCAAGCACAAACCATTCCTTTTAAGTATCAAATCTATATCCAGATATGACAAGTCCTATCCACTGAAAACGCTCTCTTGTTTCCTCAGGAGTTTGCTTCATACAATATTCAGCTGAGTTCAGTTCAATTCTGCTCTAACCAGCAATACAGAAGCAGATATTTTGTATTAGCACAGTGGTTTTTTTCTTTCCTTCTATTCGATAGGCCTTCATAAACTGAAGAGCTGCATTCCAGCATAACACAGTACATAGAGTGTGAGGCCTAAAACAGATTGCCATCAATCTTCTTGTTCAACTTACACATGGTAAAATTCACAGAAATGAAAATTCAGTAAATAAAGATTTTTGGAAAACTTACCTTCTCCTTCAGTTGACTGACTTCAGCCGTTGTTACTGCATGCTTTAATTGCAGCTGAAACAAAAAGACTTTTATGAAACACACAAGAATACACATGAACTGATAAAGCATTTTTGATGCAATTCCCTTCTTTCTTATATCATTTTCACAGTAGCACAAAATTAATTATTTGCTAATTACAAAACTGATAAAGAGACTTTATTAAAAGCACTAAAAGACAATTTAAGAGAGTCCACGGTATTTATCTGCTACAAAAATCAATATGGAATCATCTAGATTACAAAATACTGCACTGTTTTCTATATATTGAGAGGTTAAAATAATGTTCTAAGGTGCAGAAGAATGTAAAGACAGTAATGCACTTATGACAAGAAATAGTCCATAACAGGGAGTACAAATTTAACAATATTGAATATTTTTTGTTTTAAAATTAAATGATATTTTGCGTAAGTCTTCCTAGAGTTAATAGAAATGGATAAAGGCTACATCTGAGCCAAAGGTAAAGATGATTATTAACATATCTTAAGAAAACCACACACATACAAGTGTAAAGCATGCTCCTTGGCAACTGTTATTTCTTATGTCTCACTTTGCATCTGCAACTATGGATAAAAAAGTGTTCTCTTTTTTTGAATGCATTGTGCACCATATCTATATTAAAACAAATTCCACTTTGTTGCACAAAGTCCTACAGGACAGCATGGAAATGAGAGAGACATCACGAACTAAGGCATGCAGTGTTCAGAGATGACAACAGAGAGGAAGGTGGTCTTCAGTTTTAATGGCTGCTCCAAGCTTTTTTTTTTTAGTTTTTTTTTAAAATTAAATCAAATGACCATTGAACATAAGTTTCCACAGGGAAGTAGGTTGATAAAGTTGCAGAACATTTCAAACAACACAAGAGTCCTTGCTGGAGATAATGGGTAAATAAGCCCCCAAACCACAAGAACAGGGAATGAAGGAGATGATACCAAACCTTATAAGATTCAGATGATCCCCAAAACACCTCAAAGAGTATTACAAAGTGTTACTGCACCTCTTTAAATTTAAGAAGAAACTGTGCTGAATCCATATCCAATGGTAAATTGATATCTTCATTTTCAGGAAGATCAAACACTTCTACAGATTTTCCATGTAAATGCGACTCAAATGCCTCTTCATCATCATCATAGTCGTCATCCTGACAACAGGTGAAAATCATGACATTCTGTAACACATATGCTTCTCACCACAGTAGCAGCAATGAAAACAGTGCACAATTAAGCAACTGAAACACCTGCAAAGTTTTTCCGGACTAGTTACTATTCTTTCTTATATCTATGATATATTTTAAAGTTGATTTGCAAACAGTTTTTAGGTAGATTTCCAAAAAAACTCTAACTAAGCAATCAACAAAACAAGCTGACTGATTCTTAGAAATAACTTCTGAATTAAGTCAGAAGAATAGCAAGAAGTGACAACCCTGTGCCTTGATAATGGTAACTTAAAAAACTGTTATTTTCTGTTTTAATCAGGTTGTCTTATTCTTTTTCCAGAGGAACAAGTAATGGTTAATTTGGAAGAGACCTTCAAGATTGTCTAGTCTAGCTCCCCTGCTCCAGCAGGCTCACCTACAGCAGGCTGCCAAGGTCCTTGTCCAGACTACTTTTGAGCATCTCCAAGGAGGGAGTCTCCACATCCTCTCTGAGTAATCTGTTTCAGTGTTTGGCCACCCTCACTGTAAGAAAGCTTTTCCACAGGGAGAGCTTTCTGTATGTCTGTCTGTGCCCCCTGCCTCTCAGCCTGTCACAGGACACCACTGACTGCCTGGCTCCATCATCTTCCTTACACCCTCCCTTCAGATACTTAGATGCATTTGTGAGCTCCCCGCTCAGTCTTGCCCAGGCAGTACAGCTCTCTGGTTTATCAGTCACTCTTCCCCATTTGGTATCATCGGCAAACTTGCTGATGCTTCAGGTTGTTCCAGCATCCAAGTCATGGATAAATAAGTTGAACAGAGTTGGATGCAGCACTGACTCCGCGTTATACCACTACTCACTGGCCTCCAACTAGTCCTTGTGTATTTTTACTCCAATTTGGCTCAGAAAACATTTATTCCATTTACACAAGTTACTGCCTACAGAGATGATGATTTACTTTATAAAATATATGGATATTTTTGGTGTTTTACCTGCTCTGTGTCATCGTGAGCATAGTGCTGCTCATACAGACATCTTTCTTGCTCTAAAGTCTCACTAATGAGACGGGCTACTTCACTCTGAGTCCCTGGTTTCTCTCTTCCAATCAGAAATCTACAAAAGAAAGCAAAATGTAAGTTATCTTGCAGCAAAAAACTTTAGACATGCTTAAAAATTGTGTCTTGCTATGTATCTTGCAGTGACATCTTCGTAAACCTTTCAAATAATGTTTTCTTCATTCATTATAAATTATAATGTTAAAAGGTAGCATGATAGAAGACATACGTACCTCACTGTGCCTTTAGTGTTCTTCAGTACAGTGGCTGCGAAGAACTGAGTGACTCCTACTAGACTTATACCATCAACCTCAACAATCTGATCATTGACTTGAATTCTGCAAAAGAAATAAATGCTCAGCTAGCAGCTCAACAAAAATATCTCATTTTGACAGATTATTTCACGTTTCATGTGACAAACATCACTTGAAATTCTCAACTATTTACAATGAGAAAGCTTGGTTTTAAGCAATGAATTTTTGGAGACTCAGTCTCCTGATTTTCAGTTATGATCACAGACCACAGTAAAGCAGTAAAGTAATATTTATTATTGTAAATAAAGTAATATTTATTCAGTTGTGTTCTTCTTCTGCCCTTTTATTCACAGTATTTAGCATATGCAATCAAACAATTAGGATTAGTTAAAAGTTAACAAACAGCATTACCAATGCCATAGAAGACTCACCGCCCATCCCGCTGAGCAGCTCCACCGTCTGTTATTGTTTTTACAAAAATCCCTAGTTTTTCTAGTCCCTGGTCCGCACCAACTCCCATTCCAATAATACTGATGCCCAGACCACTGTCACCTAAAGGATTCAAAAAGTCCAATATCAGTCACACGGTACAGGATGTAAGAAACAGAGGATAGTGCTTTAAAAAAAAAGTATATTCAAGAAAACATAAAACTTTGTTTTAAAATTTCATTATCTTTCATCTACATAGTGTCTCTTTCAAGCAAGTATTCAAGGTTGAATTTGCACCTTTTTCTATTTCTACAGGAAACACTTCCATTTTTTCCACTCTTTTCTCAAGCTCATACTCAGCAGAGGCTGCCACAGGATCAACTTCTTCATTCCGTCTATCATAGTCTTCATTTGAATAGGTACTGAAAACCTAAGAAAGATACAAAAAGAATTTTAGTGCTTTGGCCTTCCAAATATAATGTAGCTGAAATAAAAATCAGTAAAAAAGTAGTTCTTTTGAAGTTTTTTTCTAAATAATTTTGTAAATAACCACTGATTTCTTTGAAGTAACCCTAAATATTGCTGTCATAAGACAGCTTCTGACTAGCCAAGAAGTAGCAGTTTAACTCCCTTGGCCAAACACAATGCTTCGAACTGATGTAATTTTCTGATTTTGCAGGGAATCATGCAGTTTGCCAGGAAAAGGAAATGCCTTGTCGCAAACATTACTATTTTTAGTAATCACTCCAGCTGAATTTCTGAAATGGTAAAAGGATAAATAAACAACACAAATGAGTAACCTGCATTAAGATAAAAATCTGGAAAGGAAGAAATAATGTGGTTAGTTTAATAATTCAGCAGGTTTATTAGTTGTGTTTAAATACATATAAGTTAGAAGAAAATCTAGGTGAGAAAGTCATATTCCCTTCCTCTCTCTCCTGCCTCAAAACCCCTCAAGAGATGAAAAACAGCAACTAATCTGAAAAACCAAGGTTTACATCCTTAAGTCTTTTGCAGGTGCTCACTGTCTTCCTCAGTGTCTCCTAAGACAAAAAACAACCTAATCAATGGTGTCCAGCACTGGTAGGAAGTTAATTTACACAATCTGCTGCATTTTTGCCAATTCTGCAGTTTCACAGAGATTACCTAGACATGTTACTAACTAATCACGTAAGTAACAAAGAATTATACAGTGCTAGCTACGTCTAGCAGCAACTTTAAATATAGAAAGTTATTAAAGCAGATTATCAAAAAGTAACCAAGATAACACTATGTATTTTACACCATGGGCTTAACTGGTTTGATTTCAGACTACAGCTGGAAAACTGTTTTAGAAACTCTGCCAAATGCTGCATTAACGTGCAGAGCCCGGCTCATTCCACCGGCATGACACGGCCTTATCTTTGATGAAGTAGTCCAGCAAAAAAGCAGGTCTAGATTTACCGGGTTGACAGGGAAGAAAGAAACCCATGTTCTGGAAGTCTCTTCCTTACCAAAAAAAAAAAAAAAAGGAAGTCTTACTACAAGGAGTCTTGAAAAGAATTTGAATTTTTCAAGTGTTGCATAAAGGCACAAAAAATTGAAAAAAGCCTTTAGGTTGTCATCAGCGGGCAAAACGAGCAATGGTTGGATGCAAAGAATGAACTGGTATCTGACTTCCATAACCTTTTAAGAAAAAGTTGCAAAATAGAGGAAAAAGCCCATCCAAATGGCCTCAATAATCTTTGCTCTACTACTATCAGTAAAACAACAACAAAGATCATTAAATTCTTCAAATTAATCAAGACCAATTGCAAATAGGATAGAGTAGAAGTATTCTGATTTCATGAAGCACATCTCTCCCTTTGAAACAAGACCTGCCTAGCTTGGCTCCTTGTCATTCCCCACAAAAACCAACCTCTCCACCCAAGGAGACAGCCAAGTTACGCTGCTAAAATGGATTTTCAACTGAGAACAAAAGAAAATTCAATAGTTCAGGAAAGTTCAAGCATGCACCTTTTAGCATGCACACTGAGGTGCTGAATGCAAAAATCAGTTACTAGGGTATGTGAAGAGAGCAAGAAATCAAGTTTTGATTGAAAAAGTTTTGATTTAAAATCAAGTCAAAGAAATCAATCATTTGTAAATGTACATGTGACCTAGTGTTAATAACTTAGATATTAACACTAGATGTTAAAAAACACTAAATATCAAACTAACAAATGAGCAAAATGTGAAGGATATAGTCTATGTTGGGGTTTATTTTGGAGACAATTACATATTGTATTGATTCGTTTTGACTGTTCTACTGCACAAAGATGTTTAACAGCAAGTACTGATTGAAAGATTACCTTAACAAAGAGGAAAACCAGCTGCTTAAACACAATCATCTATAAGTTACTGGAGAGAGCAGGGGAATGGCAGCTGAATCACTTTAACAGGTAGAATTAACTATGCTAAAAAATTCAGACTGGCAGCTCTAAAATATCTCTAAAATTTCTAAAGTTATTCAGTATTTTCCCTACACAAAAGCTACAATATTACATTTGGGAGTCTTACAGAATTCACCAGCTCTCACAACTGAATTGACTTCCCCCCCCCCAACACAGGGAGTACTTCTCCGACTTATTTTCCAAGACTTAAATCCAAAATCTCTCAGGTTACAAAAAGAACAAGCACTTCAGTGGCAAGCTAAAAAAGAAAAAAAATCCTACCCTATCTTTCTAATAATGCCCAAGTTGTTCTTGAGGAAAAAGGACAATCGCCAGCTAAATATGAAATAAAATGTATCCATCTTGTGTTAACTAGAAAGTAGACAAAACAACCCTGAACGAACAAACCAAAAATACTCACTTAAACAACAAAAGCTAGTGATGACTGAAAGCCCAATTCTCCAACCACCCTGATTCACAAATTCCTTTTGCCAGGAATTTAGTATGTTCACAGGACAAGGACTCTGGTTCAGATATGAATCCTTAGGCCACATAAAAATCCTCAAGTCAATTTGTTCCTGGGACAACTAAACTACTGTAACTTAAACTTGATATATTTTTAACCTTTCCCCCCCAAAAAAAACCTAATGACATGACTGAAATGTCAACTATTGTAAGGATTAAACCAACAGTATTTGAAAAATATGCCTATTAGTCCAGAACTACTTTGCCTCTTGCTATCAGCACTGAAAAAAACAAGGTCTAGTATCTTTCAGTGCAACGGGCTACATAGTTTCTAATTCTCAAATAACAAGATGATTTAACAACTTAAACACTAAACATTGCCGAAGAACTCCAACATCTGTCAAAATCTGTGACAAAATATTAAACTCAGTATTACTCAACATCAGTAGCACCATGAGTGCAGTGCCACACTTCCAAACTATTGAACAACTTTGATGGAATCTGAACTACTTCAGGAACACCAATGAAGTTCAATTACTTTTAGCTGGCTGCTCACCTTGTTGCTTTCTAACAACAGCAGAGGAAAAACAACAAAAAAGAATAAGATTTCAAAGTATGCACTCAAACTGGATTTATTGAGGTGTGCTTCTTTTTACTGGTGCCCTTTAGAGTACTCTTACATATTAGAATAAGGTAAAAAAACATAGCTTTTTTTTTCCCTCCATCTCTGAAAAGGTAAACTACAAATTTTTGCTACTTATAGATGTTTTTCTGGATCTAGGTTAAGTATCCTCAGGTGCTAATAGCAACAACCATCATCAAAAAGCAGCTCAGCCTTCTGGCTCCTTAACTGAACTGTTGAGCTAATGAACTTTCCTCCTATAATCCCTTTGCCTGCATTCTCCTCTCCATAATAACCACACCTCTTCCATTTGTTCTGTCATCATCTTCTTGATGCTTCTGAGTATGCCTCTCATGAAACCTTAGGTGTCTTCTGTTTAACCCTTTTTCTCCCTCCTCTTCCCCACAATTCTCCTCCACACAAGCATGTCCCAGCTATACATACAACAGTTACACATCTTGGAAAAAGGACAAAACTATGAAGGACTTGTACATCCTCCCAAAACCTTGGCTAGACTCAGAACACACAAACCACAAAATGCTTTCAGTTCCTTCTGAAGAATTAAGGAGTTTAGACTATCACTCAGCTACAACAAATATCAAGGCAAAGCCTTCAGAAGTTTTATCTTTTTGCTTGACTTTCCAATCTTGAAAGAAAGTCTTATCCACAAATATCTGGGGACAGACACTCCCATGCAACATAAACGATACTAATCTAAACAGATCCATGAATGCAAATAACAGCAGAAGAGTCTTTTCAGTTTACCTGACATCAGATTTTGTAGGGATCACAAATCACTATAGAACTTAGTAACTGTGCTCTTAGAAGTTTTGAAGGAAGTTGGACACAATCAGAGGAAAAAACATCCCAAGAAGTCAATTTGGAAACTTGTTTTACCAATGGCAAGTGTCAGATCCGCAAGTGTCAAGCACTTTGTCACTACATTCATGTTAACGAAGAACTGTCAAGGTAACCAAACAATGAAAAATCAGTTTAATCTGTGCAAAAGCATACTGCAGTATAAAGGGGTGGCTGCACAGTTACCTGACATTATTGGCACTGTCTGCAGTGCCGACCATATTTACAGTTTACTTAGAAAACTTCGGGATAAATTCAGCTCCCATGTGAATACCTCAGACAGCTGAGTGTGCTTTTCATTCCTTACTGGCTTCATCCGTGGCAATAAGAGACTAAAAATAGCCCCAACCCATGCCCCACAACACAAACCTGTGTTAGAGCAGCGCTGCTAGTAAGTGCACAGTGGTACTGTTTTCATTACCACAGGAAAAAGGAACTGCGACATAATGCTCCTTAAGGTCTGCAGAGATCAAACGGCAGCAGGACTTAGAGTCGGGTCACCCAAGGCAAGAAAGCTTCCCCAGGCATATTACCATGGGCTTCTGAACAGCACCAGAACTAAAACATTTATTTTAGGAAACCTCAGCTATGTTTATTTTCAAAGGCACAGAGCTATTTAGAACAATGTAGTATTTACATCATTATGTTCCATCTTCCTAGAAATTATCAAATCAAATTATGCTCTCAAGCCATGCTACAGATGTCAGTATTTACATAACCCAGGCATGGTTCGCACCCAGCTTTACCTATGCCTTCATTCTACATTCCGTCGAGGCTTTCGGGTCCATCCTCATCCACTCTTGTCCTTTTTTGCCAAGCTTAAAGTTTTTCTAAGCTTGCCAATTTTACAACTCAGTAGCAACTTCTCATTAGAGTATGAATTAAGTTCTCTCTGCTCCTGCAGCATAAACACTGTTTTTCAAGTCCTTCTATGCAAGATACAGCCACTAGCCACAAAGAAACTCAGCTTCTATTTGGAGTAAATAAAGCACAATGGTTGGAGCTCCATCATCAAGCACCATCCCCAAGCTCTATGAGACACCTGCTGAACAGCAGCTGTGAAAATGCAGAGAATATTGCTTCGTGACCACTACAAAGTGAGCTGGGCAGAGCAGCAGGATTCATCATGACCCCATGCAGAAGAACAACAACAACAAAAGCGCCAGGCCTGCCTGGCCTCGCTCAGGAGCTCCCAGGACAAGGAGAAAAACAGAACTTCTCCTCCGGTGCCCACAGACACCTGCAATGGCAGCCATGTTTCAAGTCAGGTTAAATCTAAGTCTAGACCAAAATGATCAAACAAAGCGAGGGTTTATAGGATATACTTCACACTACAGCCCTGTTTTCAGCTATTAGTACGGAGTAGAAATATTTTTGTTACACTCAGAAATTTTTTCCTCTTCTAATTTAAAATGCACCAAAACCTATATGCGAAGTCAAAAAAAGAAAAAATAGCATGCAAGACATTTGTACACCTGTTATAGGAAATATATAGTCAAGTTTCAATGAAAAGGAACAAAGGAAAAAAAAAGTATCACAGGCTTTTTTTTAGGTCTTAAAATTGAAGTTCACTACCCATATTACCACTAAACACACACAACTGCTCGCTATTGAGTACATAAACAATTGCTTGTCCTGTCAATCCAATAGCTAGACATTAGGGCAGTACGTATCTGATTTTCATGGAAAAGGGGTAGCAGTTGCTATTAACAGCTCATCTGTTGGCTGTGCAATTGAGAATCTGAAACACAGTGGCTCCTACCCCTTTTACAGAAGCAGGTGAATCGAGCAGTGCTAGTTTCAGGACACTACCCAAGTTTTGTCTACAAGACAGCTCTCAAACTTGGCACAGAGATTTCTATTTATACTTTGAACTAAATCTGGCACAGACCTAACAAAGAATGCAGGAAAAGTCAACTACAAGCACCACTAGCTCCTTCAGTAGGAATTCAGCAAGCAGCAGCTGTTGCTCCTGCCTAGAGCAGGAGTCTCACACACATCAGACAATACCCCGGCCCTCTCCCACATGCTCGAGTGCACAAAGGCAAGGGAGCTGCCGTTCCTTTGGAAAGGGACGGATGCCCCTCCGGCTCTCTCATGGGGATGTGCCCCCAGCCGTGGGCATTGTGCAACGCCAGTACTGACACTTTCCTTCGGCGCTCCAGGGCACCACCAAAACAGCTACAAGAAAGCCATATAAAGCCATCCTCTCCACGAGAGCCTATAAGAAAAAGCACAATTAGCAAAGCTAGCATTTTGCCCCACCCAGAACATTTTCTGGAGTACATATTGGTTGATGAACGGTTATCAGTCTGAGAAACTACAATCCTCTGCAGAAACAGAGCAGTCACAATTTTTACATCTGTTGATAAGATGGAAACAGAGTAAAAACCGTTCATTAAAGATTAAATTTTTCCTTCCTGCCATAGCGTAAGAAGACAAGTATGCTCGAGAAAGCCCAGACAGCTTCCTGCTCCAAACTGTCCCCGAATTCCCCCGTCTTCTCTCCAACTCTAAGTGGGACCAGAATAACTGAAATCTGCAATAGGATCACAGGTAAAGAGGGCTGCAGTTGGGGAATGGTTTTGCTCATTAAGGGCTATTTCGATGGCCTAAGGATCAGATTCCTAAATCTTTTAAGCATGTCAACATTGCCTTATACACTACTCCTTGTCACTCCTCCTGCTTCCATAACTTCATAACTACCTAACATCCGTGTTAACATTGCTACAGAATACTGACCAAGTGTAAGGAATTATTAGTATTATTAGAGAAAATCCTATAATCATATATAATAGGAATCAGTCTTATCATATTTTCTTATGGGTAATTCTGAAAACAAATCTGAAGTTTAATATTTCTTTTTTAATAACATTTTATACTCAGTAGTATAGAAAAGGTTCCTCCTAACACAGCACCAGTTTTAAACATGTGACTGCAAGTATTAAAGGACATTTGCCTATTCATAACATTTTGGTGTCCATAAAAACACTCAGTAAGACAAGTAAAACTATTTCACTACATATAATAATATTGTCTTACGTCAGCTACGTTTTCTGTTTTCTAAATCACTCGTTACTAACCTTGAACATTTTTTCTTGATTAGAAAACCAAGCAGCTTTGAATAACAGTCATCCATTCACACTCTTCAAAGAGTTTAAAAGGTTTGAAAAAAAAAAAAGAGAAAAAAGAAACCACTGCAAAAAAATGTAATTACTGGGTACTTCTTTTGATTGCAAAAGAAAACAAACAAACAAACCAGAAAAATCAGATTTCCTTACCTTAATAGGAGCTGTTGAGAACTTGACTTTTCGGTCTGGCTCAGGATCTTCCTCTTCAGAAAGTCCAGGGAACTCTTCATATTCACTATCATACATATAGTCGTCCTCTCCCTCCAAAATTTCTTTGCCCTCAGGCCCTTGGTTTTCTGGCTCTGTATTCCTATCTTCATCAAAAGCTTCATTCTCTATTCCAAAAGCACTGAAGGTCTCTCTCTGATTTTCCACCACTTGCTCCTCTTCTCCTTCAATATCCCCTTC
>JAUBOD010000244.1:4976239-4988394 GCA_032353885.1 Nothura maculosa | reverse complement strand
CGGCACCGCAGCTCCCGCCTCGGGGGCAGCGCGAGGGCTCCGGCCGCCCAGCCCGGGCCCGCAGCAGCCCCGCGGGACACGAGGCGGGTGCCCCGCGCCCTCCTCGGCGCCGCGGTGCCCGCCCTGGCCAGGGCTCCTGCGCACATCCCGCCCGGAGCCCTTTGGCACAACCCGAAGCGCCAGCTTCCCAAGCTGATTGCCTGCACGTGCCTCTGTTAGAGCTCTGAGTGCTGCGGTGCCCAGTGTGCCTGCATCCACGCAGCACACATCAAAACCACACCGTAATCAGGAGAGCCCCGAGGGAAGCAATATTGGAAATAAAGGAAAAAGTTGCCACGAGAAGAACATAGTTGTATGGATTCTGGGCTCTTGTCCTGCAGCAAAGTCCAACATTTGAAGATTATTCATTCCAAGTTCTAACAATTTGAATTTCCCATGGATCTGATATTTTAGCTTTGTATTTTAGAACAGTCAAAGAGACGTTTTGTTTGATCTGGTAGCTACCAGTTATTCTATGTAATAAATATTCAATAGTTTAAATCCTTATCTCTTGGCAAATATATATATATATACATATATATATATATTATTCCAAGCAATAGGTGAAATGCATACACTCTCCGTGAAGTCCTGCGTGACTTCTCTTTGGGCATTACTGCATCCAAAGCAAGTTATGTCAGAGTTTGTGTATAAATCCATTACATAGCTTTAAATTGGCCCTAGTCATGATTTTGGAATAAGAAAAAAATCTTAGTATTGGTACATTTTCCTGATGCTTCATTTTTCTAATACAAAGCAGGGAAGAAATTGCTGTGTCTTTCTTCTGTTGTTTTGAAACATTGCCAGGATCAGCATTTCACCCAGTATCTGCTTCAAGCAGCCTTGGAAATGCTTGCAAACACTGTTTTGAATAAAATTTAAATACAAATAGTTTCACGGCAAGATCAACACGTGGTTCTTCCTCTTAGGATACTTAAGTCTCATCTAGAGCAAAGTAGTTATTTTGCAGCGTAGTTTTAGGTTTGATTAAAATTGCAAGGCCTAACCACCCTTTTTCAATAACTAGGGCTGTAAGAGAGAAGTAAGCAAATTTTTTCTTACACAAAACGAATGTAAATACAAGGTTGCTCTGCAATTTGAGCACTCCGGGCAAAGCACCTTCTGTGTACAGTGCAGGGCGTTTGGCAGCAGGTAGAAGAGACAGTTCAAAGAGAAAGGCAGGGCTCCAAAACACTCTAGTAGCAAAGCCTGGAGCAGCTCTGTGCACCAGGAAAGCTGCAGGCCTTTTTGTGGCGTGTTGGCTGGAGCAAGAAGAAACTTTTTTTTCTTAAAAAACAAAACAAAACAAAACAAAACAAAACAAACTACTCTCCTGACTCTCCTGTACTTGAGAAGCAGGAATTACAATCAAAAATCTTGGAAACAAATTTAATTGCACCAAAGAAGTTCTATTTCCTTACAATTTTCCTTCCTAACCAGGTTAATGCGTAAGCGCTATTTTAGCTTGACTCGCTGGCCAGAAAAGGTGGCATCCTGATCAGGGCTGACTGGTTTCTAGTGAAGAAAAACTGTAAATTGTAGTCCAGGTGAACTGATATGAAGGGAATACCAGAGTTGTTTACAGAAACAGTGATTTGAGTGATCAGAAAAAATCCAATAGAGACTTCGGGGTAAGAGGTAAGAAGTCTGGGTGAAGTAACGTGGGATCTCATCACAGCTATCTGCAATAAAATGCTGGAAAAGTATCACATGCTGTGGCAGTCACCTTGCAAAATGTGGTTGAGGTGAAACATGAAGAGTAAGCAACTGGTTTGCACTGAATAAGAAGAGCTACATTTGACACTTAAGCCCATTAAAAAAAAAAAAAAAAAAAAAAAAAGTTAGCTACTCAAAATCTTCTTCCAAAAAGAAAAAAAAAGTGAATCAGAGTTGCAATCCTTCAACTAATGAGGGCAGACAAGGAGGAAAAGGTTTCCAAGCAAAAAAAGAAAGTTGAGGGCATTTCTGCAAACCCAGCTCTTAAAGCTTCCACTGAATTACCGTTTATTTCATCATTAACTCTGATTGCAGAGGCATGTATGTGAAGAAGGAATCCATTTCAGTGGTCTGGTTATGGTTAAACATCTTCTGAGCTGAAGAACGTTCTTGCAACTGTTCCTGTCCTCATTTAACTGTTTCAAAATCTCTTTCCTATGGGACACAGATGCTTGTGCTTATGGTTTGGGGACAATGTTTCCAGAAAGAAAAACCAGACATTCCTCATGAGTGTGTGGAAAGAGTGTCTAAGAGAGCACTGAGCAGAGAAAGAAAGGCCCAGGTTTGGGTGCGAGTGATAGCACATGGCCACTGTGACATTATCCTGTAAGAAAGATCCTGTAAATGTGTAAATAGTTGAGCTTAGATCAACTGTCATTTCTTACATGTTTTATATTCATTTGGCCTGTGAGCACTGTCATCATTCTGGGCTTCAGTAGAATGATGAATGTAGCCAAATGGGGCCTGCATTTACAATCCAGGTCAATGTATGTTCATACTGGTGGAATAAATTGCTGGTGTTTGTTCAAGATGAGTGTACAAACCCCAAATAAAGATGAAAAAGACTGCTCAAGCTTTGAACTGTGTCCTGTGTGGGGTGTGCCTTGCATGCTCTATGACATTAGAAAAAAACTCAAGTGGAGAAATGGAATCCAAACTTAAAAGAAACAAGCCTAACAGAAGCATTAGTACAAGGCCCTGTGAGGTGCTTTGATCAGCTTTTGATCAGTGTTCTAGGAGAAAGGAAACCGCAGTTGTGAAACTGATTTTTTTCCCCAGAGACTTAGTTTTTCTGGTGGGGGGAATGGGAGTTGAGGACCAGGATTTTGCACATTGCTGAAGATACAAAAGCATGGTTAAGATATATTGTGACATCTGTTTCCTTCCTAAGTGAAATAACCTATGGGGTCCCATGCATTGGCTAGCTACTTTGGCTCATATTTTGCCTGTTATGGGTAAAATAGAGAGTCAACATTCTCTACTGAAGTCCAGTCCTGAAAACACCTGTCCTCCAGAGGTAATCCGCAGCTCTTATGAGAAATCCTGGAAAGGTGGACATTCCCATCATCTGCTAATCATCGGCAGCTTTTAGTTCCAAAATTCAACCTCTTCCATACCATATACGAACCATATACGAACCATACCATGGTTCAGTTTACTTTCCATCACATAACTACAAAACTTTGCTATTTCATATGCAACAGTAACAAAATACAGCTCCAATAACCATGAAAACATACTTTGTATAGAAGATAATGTAGTCAAATTCTTCTAAAGAAACTGTTTCAATGCCTTTTCTTAATTTGTGTTTCTACCTTTCTTTCCTGCAATATTTTGTGTTTGTACTTTCTCTTCAGATTATTCTTTGGAGCCCTTTTGCTAAAATAAAGTTTCTACTCAAAAGTTGAAATTATTTTTACTATCTTTTTTTAAAATTAGACTGTTTTCATAAAAAAACTGAACATGCTAGATTATGAGATCTTTTAAATTTCCTTTCTTACTCCCATTGCATTAACAAATTCAGAAGAGAACTTCATGAAACTCCAGACAAACGCAAGGAATAGAAGGAATAAAACTCACCAGTTCTAGACAAGGCCGACACCTGCAGATTGACACTGGTGCCATCAGCTCTTTAAAATACTGTCACTCAGATAAGAGACAGGTCCTCCAGGGGCAGCGCTGTATGCAGAAGAGTAGATGTATTTAATAAGCCATGTCCTCACTTCTCCTACAGCCCACCCAGGATGTCGTTCCCCAGAAATGCTATGAATTACTACACTGACCACACATTCTGGCCACAGGACCACAGATGAAGTGAAGGTCGATGGAATATCAGTGAAACCTGCACTGAGCAGAGCCCGCCTGGCAGCACCATGAGCTCAGCAGGGCTCCTCACATAGCATCTCCAAGCACATTGCAGAGAGACTGGGAGGAATCTTTCCAGGCCCAAGTATCCAGAATATCTTAAGCTTATAAGGACAGATATCAGCAGTTAATTTCAAAACTGCATTAAAAACATACAGGCAGAAAGGTCTTTGCTGCCAAGAAAGAACTGAAAACACTTTGAATCTTCTCATGTTGCAAGCCCCAGTCCTGAAGTATCCAAACCCTCAAAGCCACTTGCCATGTGGGCAGATTCATGGAAGAACAGAGGGGAGGAAAGCAAGGGTGACACGAGGAGTCCCTGAAGCCACGGTGTGAGCGTGTACCGCGTTTCTCAGCACGGCACAGCGAGCAGATGTTAGCGTGACAAGGAGGCCAGGGCTCAGGAACAGACACCCCACTGAAAGCTGCTGGACCTGGAAAGTCTCTTACTGCATTTTTCAGCCTGACAGCTAAAGCACTGCTGACTTACTTGTACAGAATTCAGGACTGTAGGGAATAGAGTTCGTTGTTGTTGATTTTACTGGTTTCCAGTGCAAGACAGTGTATGCTACCACACTGTCTGCATGTTTCTGTCTGCCGTCCAGTCTGCAGGAGCTTTTGAACACTGGCCAACGGGTTCAGCCCAGACTAAATTTCCCACAGTAACTGTGCTCCTACAGTTTGTTAAAAACAGGCAATTGCAGACTGTAAGATCAACCAAGGAAAAGGTTGCAGTTAAGATATTATCCCTTGTAAATCACTAGAGAATCCACACAAAATCGAACCTTTATGAATCAGTCACAGGAAAAGCCTCATTTTGAACTTGCATCTTTTTAAGAGCCAAAATCAGTCAACCAAGAGCCACAAATTGCAAGGATAACTAGATTCTTTAATTCTCACAGCAGTACTTTCTACTCAGATGTGTTAGTGTCCGTCCTACCAAGCAGTTTTTTACACAAAGACCCAAGTGCAAATAAATACCATAGAAGAGCAGTCCCTACTCTTACCAAAATCAAGAAAGCTTCTGATTCTTTTCCTGATGAAATAAACCCTGTCCATTCTCTACTATGTACAGTTTTCATATTGATTAACATTTATGTTGTTTCATAACATTGTGTAGAACTCTTAATTGTATGTATCACATTTTTATATATGCACATATATGTATACATACAAACACTCTCAAAAATGTATTTAATATATTTAAGTTACAAGATAAGCTTAAATCCTTTGAAATTCGGTCTTTTTCATGTAACTTAGTTTTGATATTCAGATTCCCTAATATTTTTTAAAAAACTTAAGTTATATATAGAGAGACAAATATGCAGAGAGTGGAGTTAGCTTACAGCATAAAGCTAAGCCAATGCAGTTTGAAAGAAAACTGAAATATAAATGGGGCGAATAAAATTTTTTTCATAAAAAATGAGAAATTTAGGCTAAGGAAATATTTTGTGTCAACACAAAAATCATTTAAGAAAAAAAAAGAAAAGAACTTTAACTTGAAGGGAAATGGCCGCTTTTCTCACCCATTTTTAATTTAACTTTTTAAAAATCCAACAATTCAATTATCTTCAATAATTGTATTCAATATTGTATTCAATAATCCAATAAGTCTTAATGGCTGAATGCTTCCCTAACATAACTTCTTAACCAAGTAGAAAACACAAGTGCAAATTCGCAAATCAAAGTAAACAAGTTACCTGTCCGGCACAGTCACGAAGCTTTGCTGTGTTCCTATAAAGTACAAAGACTGAAAACCTGAGTTGTAGCAGAAAAAATCCCTCCTTCATGCCTGGTGGATTGGAAGCATTAACTTTTTCTACTTTGGAAGAAGATGTGCCCACCTCCTGCTCAAAACAGGATCTAATTCAAATATTTCCATTACATCTTTGCATTCAAACATCCCTTTAAAACTGTTCTAAGAACATTCTTAGGCACTGGTAGATTATCATTGTTTTAAAAGTTACTGCTAAGGGTAGGTAGGTAGATCTCAACAAAATCTTGATGTCTTGCACTCATTTAAGACATACACGAGGACATGCTGGGAATGTCACGAAGCATCCATCCCTTTTCCTCGTAGGCCTAACTTTCAAATTCACAAGAGTTGAAACCAGGCTGGTTCATTGTCTTGGCTTCACAGCCAGTGCTATTTCAGAGTTTCCTTTCTGGCTTTTCTGACTGCAAAGTGCTAATTTATCATGCTTTCTTCTTTAATTTTTGAAATGGGAGTGTGAATGGCTATTCACAGGGAGTTTTTAGTTTAGGGCACACCTTTGAGAAGTAAGGACTAAACAGAAACATCCTCAACTACATGCATGGCTGAACTAAATGGTCAGAAATATTTTTCTTTAATATCATTAATGTCGTTTTTTTTTAAACACACAGGTCACATTCTTAAAATGAAAGTCAGTGGTAATGTACTCGTATAAAAGACATGTTCCTCTGCCTTTTCCTAGTTTAAAATGCAGTACCACTAATGGCCATAGAACAAGTTAATGCCTTCAAAAGATTCTGCTCAAGCATTTAGCACCTCCTTACAGCACCACTCTTGTTATTTTTTGATAGTACCTTCTCCAGAAAAGTATCTCAGGAAATAAAAGTACATTGAAATCACAGGAAAAACACCATCCCACCTAATAGGGCTTTTACAAGGGTCATGAGTGGTTCTAACAACCACTCTACATATTCACTCAATGGCTCTGCTGCAGAGCCAGCACTTGGAAGGGGTTTATCATCCCCAAGATACAATCTAGGGAGGTTAGTGACGAGTGGCCAACACTGCACTCCTGCAGAAGGCAGGTCTCAAAGGTAACAGCACCGAGTCGAAACTGGGCACGTTGTCATGCTGAATCACAGGAAAGCACAGAGGACCTGGCTTTCCTTTACAGAATTTCTCCACACAGTAGTTCAAGTCTGTAATAACAGAGTACAGCCTGAAAAGTCATCCTTGTACATGGTCATGACAACTGCAGTTTAGGTTACAGAGAAGCTGATTATAGCAACTTGTTTTAAGCATGAAAATAAAACCGCAGAGTTGCTCACATGAACGTCTTATGGGATGAACACAGGAAAACATCACAAGACACAACAGGAATGACAGCAGAATCAACAAAATATCTGCCTGGAGGCACATTCTAGCTTGGAAATATTTATTATACCTATAGCTCCAGGTATGCATTCTCATACCAAATACCAGAGAACTGGAGATCATAGCCTTGTGGTAAGCATGCAGGCACAGTAAATTATGCTGTGTTATAATCACATTTTTCCAAAGGCTGCTATTCTAATGAGGCTTCAGAAATATCTCCAGACATAACAACAAAAAGCAAGGCCTTATATGCTGCTAATTTGTCCCATTTCCAGGATGCAAAACAAGCTGCTATGGAGGTCTTGGGATAACCATGGATAGGCACTGGATGATTTTGGCTGTGAACCTTTCCACCGACTCATTTCCCCAGTGTTTGGGCTGACATTCCAAACCACTGAGTGAATTTAAGCAGCTGCCCATTTCTCAATATCAAAAATAGCCATGAAAATATTTCTTCCTCCCAAACCTATATGTTTCTTCCCTAAATTACTGCTGAGATGAGTACTAGTCAAAATTCAGATGTGCAGTAATAAAAGCTCAGTGACTTGTCTACCTTTTCTTTAATTCTTTGAAAAATAAGATTTTTTCCTGAGTTTCCAATGTTTTTCTGATCTGAACAGCTCCACAGAACAATCTAAAGTTAGAATTTTAGATGAAGAAAATGTATGCAGTGCAATTTCTCTACCATTTTAATGTCATGGTTTGATTTTTTTGCCTCATTTCAAGATTTTTGCACGTTAGCATCTAACTATCATGTTTTTTTTGGAAAGATACAAGAATCAGTTCCATAAACAACAAAACCCTTCAAAATGACTCCAGAACAAATATCTTTGAAGTGTGTATGATATATGCAAAAAGCATGTGATGTGAGAAAGAAGTTGCATTGAAATAAATGGCACTGTGCCATACTCTGTTAACAAAGTAACTGGCTTCTACTTAGTATTCAACTCACATTAGAGCTTGCAGATGTTCCTCAGATTTGGCCTCTCCGAGCCACAGCACTCCTCTGCATAGCACAAAGACTTCACTGAAAACCTGCAGACAGAAGCAGAAATTTGGGCTGGTTATGCTTGGTTGAGATAGTTTCCTTCACACCCATCTCAGGTGATGCGAATGAGCTGGGCTCTGCTAACACTGGAACCATCTGTTTGGTGTTAGTAGGAAATCTCACTCTTGCTTTTTTTGTAATATGGGGATTAAGACAAGCACAACACGATAGGAGTGCAAGAATGGGAAGAAATTTTGATAAACCAGTTTAGTTGCTATTTTGGTGGGATATGAAAACTTCGTCAGATGTCACTTAGAGGGACACATGTAACTCTACCATTGTAATCAGTCTTGTGGATTAGAATGGGAATGGGTAATTCCCATTATTTCTAGATAATAACAATGTTAACTTTTAAGAAAATCTTATAACTCATGAGGTACAAGTACCTCATAACTTCATTTTTTTTATCTTCAGCAAAATCTGTATTGAATCCTACTTTGGAGGCTCCTTTCTCCAATGTAGTCAAAGGCCCGTCTATACCACAATGTGAGGTCATTATCATAACATCTCTTTAATCTGTTTGGTTTAGTGTATCTGCAACTCAGTTCTGCTCAGATCTTCTAAGAACATCCTCAAAAATGAGGATAAAACATAGAAAAGCGTATTTTCCAAACATACTGCAAAAAAAATAGATCTACTATTGTGGATAATAGTAGTCTACTGTTTTATAGGTTTATTACAGAAATTTTTAGAAACCATTTTAAGTACTTTTAGAACATTTTCTTCTCCTCAGTAATGCCATGCATGCTTTTCTACTCTGTATATCAAATCAACATACTGTGGATTAAAAGTGATCTTTCCATCTCTCAGCTATTTCTGTCATAAATGTTGCAAATTCCCATGCTTCTAACACGAGGCAGATCATGCTGATATGTAGTTACTTCTCTCTCATCTGATTAGTACCAAGATAGTCTCACCCTAGGCACATTAGAAATAAGATTACTTAGAGAGAGATATAAAAAACCTTGGCATCCTACTGTTTGATCTCCTGAGTTCAGTCCCACCAAAAGCTGCAACCAGCTTTTGGGAGTGCTTTGCGATAAAGACATCGGTCAGTGTTTTCCATTTATTACTTTGTCCTTGTTCTCCACTCTGCAGGTGCATTCCAGATATTCTTGCACCCATACAGAAGATAAATGAGCAATAAAGTATAATCTTCCTCAGCACTTGGTTCTTACCTCTGCTCTGTCCTGGCCTGAGAGGTCACAGGATGAGTTCAGTTCCAGTTCTGGTTTGGTATTTGTCTCCTTTTTTTCAAATATGCCCTGTAATAACATTGTATATAATAGTAGACAGGTTTTGAACATTGCTATGAAATGTACTCTTCAGATTCATGAAAATACTTGAGTGGTTGCTTTGAGATCGCTAAAATATTTCCAAGGATAAGGAAGAGTCAGATAGTAGTGACTTGAATAATTACTATCCAAAATAATTTTCTGGACCGTGAGTTGAGAGTTGTTATTATGCTTGGAGATGTATTTAGCACAGCTCTTTACAGAAGATGAAAAAGACATTGCTCTTCTTTCTCTTTTCTGTAATATTTATAATTGCCACCAGTAGCATGACTGTGTGGATTACAACCAGGGCGTTGCACAGACAGTTTCTGGGGTGGTCTCTGCAGAGACGTGTCCATCGTCATGTCTGCCTTCCTCATGTCCATCATCATGCCTGCCTTCCTTGTGCGTTCTCCCCAGGCACCTGCTCCTGGCAGTCATCTACAACAGGATCCTGGGCATCTGCCTTTGGCTATTGTTGGAGTGGGGATACTGGATATCTCATGGAACTATTCTGGTGGGCTGCCATTCCTCAGGATTTCCGAAGGGTGTTCTCCATGTATGAGATTAGCAAAACCAGCCAGGGTCAGAGCAAATGGGCTGAGGTAAAACTCATCCCCATGTGGAGTTTGAATGAGCACAGGAGAGTTGAAGCTTTTGAGATGCAGAACCAGCAGTCATGGAGGGGCACGTGGTGAGCAGGCCCAGGGCAAAGGAGCAGGAGGGCTTCTAGGTGCGTGGCCTTAGCCTCCATGAGTCCTGAGGGATACGCTCCAATGGGAATGAAACTGCAGCCTCTGCAGATAGAAATTAAGATGAGACAACAGGAGAGAATTCACACAAAAGCCAGCACGTTCAAGTGACATGGATTTATTACTTTATATAAAGTACTGCTGCAAATAGCAAAAAAAAAAAGGTCTGTGATCTGAGGATAGAAGTCAGAAAAAAAGGATTTTGATGTTCATACTGCCATTGGATCATACCTTGTGTCACAACCCCCTGGTGACTCAGTGAAATGCTGGGCAGGGAAGGCAGTGCTCTGTGCACATCAGCGTGACCCTCCGCCTGCGAGCCAAGCCCGCTGCCTCAGGGCATGCAGAATTACCAACAGCAAAATTGTTTGGTTTCTGATGCAAACAGAAGTAAAACAAATATTGATAGAGGAACTTTATTTTGAGTCACATTCCACTGAAGTGGATTGCCATGGTCCTAATCACTGATTACATATAGCGGGTGGATGTGGTGAGAGGTGTTGCCAAGTCGACGGTGCAGAAGCACCTGGTGGGGGCTGCTTTATCACCCCCAGGACCGTGACAACCTGATTGGCACCTTTTTCTACAATGAAATAAACAACATATTGTGTAAAATGTCATTTTGAAAATGCTGTTAATTGAAATGATTTAGGAAGAATAGAGTAGTGTTAGTAATATTAAAAAGAAATGGACAAAAATTCCTGGACAATTTTAAAAACAAAAAGAATGGTAGCCTTTTTTGCATTGTTCATTGCATTACTTCTAAAAATTAGGAATAATTAAAAGCAATAGTAGATGAGGAAATACAGATAATTACTATCACCAGATCTGATATGTCTTAAAATTTTATTGAAGGGATCAGCAATCGTTGCTGTTAGCTGTCTCATATGCTTGGATCCAATTTTCTTATATGCTGGGATATGCTTGGATCCATGTTTTCTTACTTACATATTTTTGTTGTACAACAGCATTTAATCTGCTATCCTCCAAGTAAACAAAATTCTCCTTATGGAAACCCTTTACACAGGTTTTTCTTCCCTGCAGGTTGAACAGGTAGCCTCCAAGCTCAGCTGAAGTAAGGAAAACCCATTTTGGAAAGAAAGCAAATATTCCCAGATGTCTGCACAAGTGCAAGCTAGTTCCTCAGGTTTTCAATCTGTATTTGCTGAAATAAAGAAACAGGACATCTGTGAATCTCCATTTTGTGAGGCAACTTCTGTTAAAGAAAAATGTCCTTGCCAGCAGATGTACTTAGCATGACTCACATCTGCCTTTTTGGAGGACTAGCTCAGTTAGGCAACCACTTCATGCTGCTCCACAACACAGTGCTCGCCTTGGAGTGGGGAGAGGAGCAGGACCTGCCATCGCAACGTGGCCCTTGAGTAGAGCTTGGGAGCCACCTGGGAACTCTACTCATTGCTGAACCTTTACTGCGAGTCTGTACACGGATATATTATTTGGTTAACTCCATTTCACAGAATCACAGAACGGTTAAGGCTGGAAGGGACCTCTAGACATCATCTAGTTCAACCCCCTGCTCCAGCTACAGCACAGGGCACAGGGTGGCATCCAGGTGGGTTTTGAAGACCTCCAGAGAAGGAGATTTATTTGCTATTTCCCCTCTTTTCTGCCTCACCAAGTTTAAAATTATTTTTGTGCCTTTCAGGATAGCTGTTACAAAGAGAACTTGGCCTTTTCAGCCAGAATATCTTCCTATTTTTTTCGCCAGAGGAGGAGTAGACAACAAACTCTCCATTCAAAATATCCACTCATTAATGGAAGTATTGCCTTTGAACTGTACACAGAGTTTGGTATCAGCAGCCGTATCCATATCTAAATAGCAGAAAAGTTTCCAGTTTCTGCACAAAGATATTATTAAGTTATCTGCTCATTCCTTTTTTTAACAAATTCTATTAGTTCACTTCAAAATACCTCGTCCTCTTGGACTACTGCAATGTCACTCTATTCTGAGGACCAGTATGAACTGGTATGGTTTTTGGGAGGCTGTGATTTTCAATTGGCAGGCAATGAATGAAATAAAAGAAAAGATGAGGTTGTGCCAGTACTTGGGGTATCAGTTCTGCCAATTGACT
>JAUBOD010000244.1:4948076-4963353 GCA_032353885.1 Nothura maculosa | reverse complement strand
CTTTGAACATATATCAGCACTCCAGAGTTGTTTCTGTTTAAAGATGATGATGGACTTAAGTCAATGGTAAAGCATATGTGTTCTAGCTTTATTATTGTGTGCTTGTATAGAATTTTTTATATAACATCAAATCTTTATTCATTGTGGCCATTGCCTGGTAATCTTTGTTGTCTTGATAGTCTTAATTATCCTTAAGACTCTGCTCATGTTGGGCATTGGCCCAACTAGCTGACACTGGAATATATTCTACACAGAATAGATTTCACTAGGTTTTTCTTCTCAAAGATTATCCCCAATTTAGTCCTATTTTGAATAAATATTATGTAATTAAAACAAAAATCCCCAAACCTGAGCACTTCTCACAACACAAAGTTGATGCAAAATTGAAGTTATTGCCAATGGTATCCTAATGATTTAGAACTCTCTTAATAGAAATCTTTGTTCCAAACTGATTGAAATTAGTAGGAATAAGTTGTTTCAGATGGCTTTGGATCAAATTGCAAAGCTAGAAATTTCCATGAACAAATCTGGCAAGACTTGGAATAAGGTAGTCATAAGTTCCCCATATATGCTGAGGCCTGTTAGGACTTGTTCCATGGCAATGGGGTGACTTGCTCCAAAATGCAGGACTACGATGAGGAACATTCTACCTGCCTCATAGCTAGAAGGAACAAATCAATTGTTGGATTTTAAACTACCTCCCTTTGATCTTTTTCACCAATTATATCTCCAAATTTGGTAGATGTTGGATCACTGCACTACAATAATTAAAGAATGACATATGTGACATGGACAAAAGATACACCAGAGCCAGTCCTCTCATGGTAATTCCATTAGTGTTCTGCTCTCCTTGGCAGGAGTTGAAAGATTAACCCAGCACCTGCGTCACTAGGGAAAAAAAAATCTTCTCATTAAATAAATGAGGGGAGGAGAATGTGCAGACCATTATCCGGCAAGCTGTACACTGCAGCAATTGCCTCTGTCAATGCAGCTTTCACTTGGAATATGTTTTATAGGAAAAAATATGGTGTGCATGGCTAAAGTATTCTAATTTTCTAGTTTGTCTCCTGGAGTCTTTAATGTTTAAGTATTTTTCTTACTTTTGTCTTTTTTTCTTTGTATATTGTACAGGTCTAAGTTATGCAATATGTTTTGATAAAATTCAAAGTATTTTAATAAAAATTTCGTTAAGCAGAGTTGCTTGAAAATTTTATTGTTTCTTTCTTAAGGAGAGTTTCTCAAAAGCAACAGAATCTTTCAATTCTAGCTAATACACATCTTCAGAGTGAGAAATAAACATTGTCATAATGTTTCCTTCTAGCTCTAGTGCTAGCATCTGATAGTACAGCAAGGCCATACAAACACAAATACATACAATCATAGAATCGTAATGGTTGGAAAAGTCCTTCGAGAACATTGAATCCAACTGTAAGCCCCTCAACACCATACCTGCTAAACCATGCCACAAAGTGCCTCATCTACACATTTCTTGAACACTGCTAGGGATGGTGATTCCACCACTTTCCTGGGCAGCCTGTTCCAACGCTTCACCACTATTTCCATGTAGAAATTCTTCCTAATATATAACCTGAACCTTCCCTGGTACAACTTGAGGCCATTTCCTCTTATCTTATCTGCAGTTATTCTGGAGAAGAGATTGACCCCCCACCTCACTACAATCTCCTTTCAGGTAGTCATAGAAAGCAATAAGGTTTCCCTCAGTCTCCGCTTCTCCAAAGTAATCCAGTCCCTCAGCTGCTCCTCATAAGGTCTACACTCTGGTCTATGTTCCGGCCCCTTTGTTGGCCTTCTTCAGACAGGCCCCAACACGTCAATGTCCTTGTCACGAGGGGCCTGAAACTGATTACTGATTTGGCAAATGGGATATGCAGTGAGTTTCCTTCACACTGACACCATGATATCCGTGGAAATGTTCTGCCAGGCCTGTCCACCTCCAGCAGGAGAAGGCCTTAATCTGGAGGCCTGAACTGAACAGCACAGGGATTGATCCTGAGTATCCTCTCAGCTTCCTGATCCAATGTGATGAACGTGTGAATCAGGGAAATACATACAAAACTGTTGGAGACTAGACTATCTTCCTTTTTCTTTTCTTTTTATCTCTTTTTCTTTTTTTGTATATTCTATGCTGCTAAATGCACTGTTACAACAATGTTTATCAACAGGGAAAGGGGTAATACAGACAGGATCTGTCATCTGCAAGAATCTTGTGACATGGGAAATAAGACTTTTGAAAGCTCATAGATGGAGACTGGATATTGGAAAAATGATTGATAACTCTGGCATTTTATTTTGCTTAACTATTCAAAAATGAATGTTTGAGAAAAGCAAACTCTGATGTAAGAAGAGTTATTTCAAGTGGATGCTGGAGCAAAGCTTTGCCAGTTGCCTGTGAAAACTGAGACCAGATAACTGCAAAATAGTTAATATTTGATTTTTTTCTGATAATTTTTTATGATTAATAAATCATGTATCAGAAATATCTTTGATCACTGTGTTTATTAGTGCTATAAAATTCTATTTTTTTTTAACAAAGTTGCCAGTGGATGATTGCATCCTGAATAAACAGTTGGATTAAGATTTTGGAAGTGAAGGATGCTTAGTCCAGGATGATGCTGAAGCACTGACTTCTTAATCATCACCACAAACATTTTTCAGTAAAGGCTTGCTGATGGATGACTTGGAGCACTCGAAGAGTAGTCAGCATTTTACAAAATGATTAAAAGCAAACTCCAACTGTCAATGTCCATTTTATAATGTCCCAGTGATTCATTGTCTTTATTCATCTTATTTATTAGCTTAATCCACTTACTGATATTCTGACTCAGTTTTTTATTTCAGTCTTCCTTTTCCAAGGTTAATTCATATGTTTCTGCTGCACTTCCTTGTGGTAAGCTCCAGGAAGAAAAAAGTCAAATGCAAAAGCAAAAGCATAAAACCTGAGCTTCTCGGTTGCCAAAAGTATGTAAGGTATGACACTGACAGTGGTTCCCCATAGATTTTCAAGAGCAAGGCTCAGGTCTTTGCTAGTGAGCACATTATGATAGTGTGGGATATCTTCATTGCATGTTATGCTTGTCTTGTGTATTATTCAGAGGACATAATAATAAATGCATCAGGAAGAGAGATTTTTGTAGCACAAGCAGATAAATAGTGCAAAATTGCAAGGGATGCCTATACAGTGGCAATCACTGGAGACAGTTAAGTGGCTAAAGACCATTTCCTGGCATTGGATTAGGCACAATAAGGCAGACTGTCCTGAACTGAAAATAAAGGGATTTATTGTCTAAAATATGCCCTTGAGACCGTATATATATTTTTTAATACTTGAGCTCTGAAACCATAATGTTTTATGGTATCCAATGTCCGATTAATATGCAAATACTAGTTCATTAAAATGTAGTTAATGTAAGGAAACCTGTTATTCTTTGAAAAGTGCTGTTCAGGGAATTAAAGGAAAATATGTTCTGATTCAGATATGTTTGAGAGGGTTTGAAATGCGCTGGAAACAATGAGATACAAACCTGTTTGCATAGTCGGTCTCTGGCCAAAAAGAATTCCTGTCAAGTGAAATATTAACTGAAAGGAATGCAGTTTTCTTAGGGCAATGAGCTCTTGGCTTAGAACAAAACTTTAATGCAGAGCTAAAGTGACTATTTAAAAAACATTTATGCATCCAGAGGATTAGATGGCTGTCAGATCAGAGCAGGATTATCCTATCTTTCAGTTCTAGCTTACTTGTTTTGTATCTGACCTGTTTCTGTAGTGCTGAAAAGTAATTTGCAGCTGTATAAAGGCTCAATATCTATTGCTTTGGTTGTATTGTTACAGCAGGCAAGTTGTTTATAAAATGCAGTCTCTCACAGCAGCTGGTAATTCTATTACTAATCTTATTGTTTCAGGATGGAAGAGCCTGAGGAATATTTTCTTCAGTTTGTTCTTCAGTTTTCCTCAGCTCCTGGAGAGCTGAGTTGCTATTACCAGTGCTATTCTTTCTAGATGGGTCAAATTTACCCTGGATCCATGACCAAAGAGGCAATATGAAACACTATGAGACTGCACAGAGTGATAGGTGTATGGTCCTGAGCCCTATGACTTGGTAATGTGATATGCTAGATCTACTCTTGAGTGCTGAGTTTGAGCTGCACCCATTGAACCCCATTAGTTGTTGCTACAGGAAATGTATTTATTCAGCCCTGGGAGGCATTTGTGCTAAAATGCCAAAATACCAGCAGAACAACTCCTCATTCCTTCTGCTAAGTGAGAAAGGGCTAAGCTTATAAAGCACAAGCTAGATATTAATGTTCATGCTAACCTGGGTGTTTGCTTCATTCTTCTTATTCACACAGAGAACTATAAGCAAAGTATAAGTTTCTGTCCTCCAGCTGTCCTGGGCAGACTCTAATGTGCTTTGCAGCTGTACTAATGTGTGCTGGAAGTCCCATCTTTTGAATTATTATTATTAATTTTATCGCTCTGCAGAGTAGATTTCTTCCCCTGGAGAACTCTTTTTTCTTCCCAGAGGCTTGGTGGCAAAGCCTCGTTGTACAACACAGTTCTAACAGTCCCTTTCTTGGGCAGTCATATTTGTTCTCAGATCTGTTTTAGTTCTTAAAACAAAAAAAAAAAGATCTTGAAATTAATTCAAACAATCAAACAAATGAGCTCATTTGCAGGAAGCCTTGCTGCAGCTCCGTACACTCTTTAGAAGATGAGGAAATAAAATCAAACAAGCAAGTGAAGACATCTCTTGCCTCTGGCACAAACTTCCTGCAGCAGTTCTTTTGGCTTTAGGAAAGGCAATGAGATTTATATCCTTCTCCCTTTTCTACTGCAGCTTTTTTAGAGGCAAGAATATGGGCTAAAATCCAACAGCACTGGGGCTTCTATTCAGAGTACTCCTTTCTATTGACCTTTGAGCACAGGGACCTCAGGCCTCAGATATGAGGCCATGGTTTCTTACTCTGGACTCTTCTACAGCTGTGCAGGATTTCTGTGATTCTTCTCTGTGCCTTGAGCAACTCAAAATACTTTCTCACATTTCATTTTATTTCACAACTTTCTTTTGTTTTCTTTTTTTCTTTTTTTTTCTGTGTTTTCCTTTTTTTAAAAGGAAAAAACGTAGACTCTTCACTTTCCACCCTATTGGCCAGCACCCCACTGGCACAAGTTGATAAGCAGAAGTGTTATTTTATTATTCCTTGCCATGAAGAAACTGCCAGAATTTTTTCATGAAATAAAGCAGTTGCAGAAACCTTATCACATGATATTTAATCCTTAATTTTGGAGTAAAAATTCCACTTCCAGATTATAGTCTCTGCTCTTATTGGAATGAATTAAATACAAATCTGGCAGATGGCAATAGGGAGAAGCATGGTGCAACACTTTCAAACTCTTTACGCAGGTAAATTATCAGCTTGGGAACTGCTAGGCTCAGCTATCGCTAAGGAGTAGGCTTGTTTTGCAGCTTTTTGTGGTGGGCTTCAATCCATCTATATGCTTTTGTGGATTCCTTAGGGCTAGCATTTCTTGTCTAGGAAGGTAAGGTCAGAGTAAACGGGAGGAGATAAGCCTTATATCCTGAACCCTACCCACTTATGACACCAAAACAGGAATTTACTCATAGCAGGTATGTGATCTTACAAGAAAAGCTGTACCAATAGTGATGCTAAAATTATAATTGTTGGGAAGCTGCATTATCCCACTCAGAAGAATGGAGCTGCTCCCTCTGCTGAGCTTTTATCTTTCATTCACAACATTTTTTTCACTTTGGACGACTTTGCAGTCTTAGAAGTGTCTCAGCTCTCATCAAATGTAGTTCACTAAATGTACTTCATAAAGAGTCACTGTGGCTGCCACCTACAGTTAAACCCTGCTTCTTTTACTATCAGCATGCAAAAGGAAAATGTTAAGTTTTTGTATCATTAGCATTTTGCCCACACGAAAAGGGAGAAAATGAATCAAAACAGTCATTTTGCTTTCCCTATCTCCTTCTCCAAGAGAGAGAAAATAAAGAGGCATAAAAAGGCGATTTGCAAATGTGTTCCCTATAGGAGGAACCACTGACTTTCTGACAGTGTTTAAAGTTTGTAAAGAGTTATTTTTGTTTTGATGGTAAAATGAAAATACTGCATCAGAAACTGCTTTTTATGCACTTAGCAGTGAAATTGCCACCAACCTCAAGGGTAGAATCTGAGATTCAGAGGTGACAAGAAATTCTACTATTTTTAATCTCTATTTCAGTAGCTTCTGAAGGCTCAAGTAGGCTGTATCTTTCTGCTTGTGCCTATCCCAGGAAGCTCTGCTGTGCACTCTTGAGACTGGGAACTATCAGCTCCTGCATGTTGTGCAATGCACAGAGCAGCTGGGATGCAGCCCAGGCCAAGGCTTCTCACTGAGTGCTTCTGGGAAAGTAAGAGCAGAGCATTCAGTGATCTGCACTATGAAAGTGTCTGGTGCCTAAAGCTCTTGCAACACAACTGTTAAAAACATAATGAACTGTCTCAGGCCACAACTAAACATTTGCATGAATAATATTCTTCCTTTAATATTCCCAACAGATATAAATACACACCGATTACATGTCTCATTTAGCTAGCCCTGTTTCAGTAACACAATAGAAAGATAAGTTAACTATCTGGATTTCGACTTTCTCAGGATTCCTCAGAAATGTGATAACCCAAACTTTGGAATTGGGGCCCTAGATATACATGCAAAAACACATAGGATAACCTAAATTTTAAAGGGAAACTGTCATTCTCAAACTGATGGAAGTTGGAAGCCTTCCAACAGGAAGCCTTCCTGTTGTTTTGTCTTCATAATGTTCAGTTTATCTTCTATCATATTATTTGTGAGCCAAATAGAAACACGTTCTGGCATCTAGTCTATGCCAATAGTTGCTCTTGCTATGAATATGCTTACATTTTATTGCATTGGGCTATTTGCCACTTTATGTAAGCTACACCAGCTGCTCTTGCTCTTGCACAGCAGATTACTGTATACAGCACTCTGTATGTATGCTTTCTAAATCCGGATAACTAAGTCTGTAGGAAGTGATTTTAAGTTATATTAAAACTGTGACAACCAAGAACAGAAACAGACTTGAAGAACTGTACTGAAAAATTGCTACTCTAAGACTGTGGTGGTGGATGGCTGTTTTTACTGTAGCTGATGTATGTTCTTACATTCTTTTATCTGCTACTTTCTGCTTTCTTCAAAATTTGGTCTAGCAATTTTCCACTTTGATTTTTATGGCAATGAAATACACAAAAATTAGTTTTAATCTACTTGAAAATAAAGCTTTTTTTTGGATGCATTTCTATATCCGGTTTCATGCTGTTTTCTTGGCAATTTTCTGCACAAGAAAGCACAAATATGTAAATGGTGGCCATAATGGGAAATTAGAACAAAATTTTACCTGACATGTTAGGTCGGACAAACTTATCACTGAATTAATACATTTTATTTTTCTCAGGTGCAAATTCTTTCTCCATTACATTTTCAGAGCAGTTTTCCCAAGGTCTGGATGCACCATAGTGACAAAGTCATACTAACTCCAAATCTAGGCTCTGTCACGCTTAAGAGGAAGTTGATCTTTCTTTGCTACTTTTGGCCAGGTGCTGGTGATTAAAGGCAGTATGTGGTTGTGCCGGCACTGCTGCAGGAATCAGAGAGAGCATAATTGGTCTGAGGATGAGGAGCAAAGCAGCAGGGAATGATGGTAGGGATAGTAAAGGCTCAACAGGGTTACGGAAAGCTGCCAAATCTCCATCCTCACTGCAGGGAGCTCCTGCTGCTGCCAGGGAGTAAGGAAAACAGATGGCTGTTCCCTCTGAGGCCACTGACACATTTGTTTCTCTGCCTGTTGTGTATTTTTCCTCCTTTCCCTCAAGTTCCCAACTCCGGGAGGACCTCCTGGAGCAGCCAGGCCGGAGCGGCCGTGCTGGAGGGCAGCCACGCAGGTGGGTGAGTCTCAGCCTGATGGTGGTTGCTGTTTTGTTGCTCCTTCTCCCCAGGCTATTCAGCAAAGGGGTCTCAGAATTAGACCTCATGGGATGGGGGAATATCTTGTGAGGGGGAGAGGAGCAGAGCTACCGGGAAATGGGAAGCGGGAGCAGCCCTGCAGCAATGCGGGACTAGGGAAACAGCCGGCAGGGGAGCCCAAACAGACTCCAAAGGGCTGGACCCTTTGAAGACACACAGGGAATCAGCCTCAGTGCTTGTGTCAGCAGGAAGAGCTGTTACCTGTGGATGGGGCCTTGGCTCTTCTGCAAGGATGGCAGCGATGAGGAACCTGGGGTTCCACACAGCCATCCAGGCCACGCAGCCGTCAGTGTTTTCACAGAGTGCTCCAGCTCATATACTCATATCTATAACAGAAAAAGGTGAGATGGAAAATAAATTATTCCTTGTTTTAGGTTTATATTTCCTCTGAATTTCAGCTACTCTTAAGGATGTTTAAACTTTTTTCCCCCTGCTAACTGTCTAGCCCTTCTAATGCATTTGCATGCTGTTATGAAGACTAGCAAACAGCTGGTCTGAAGGAAGACAGAAACGTGTGGGATACTTAATTTTAATTTTAGAATAGCACTGTGGGAGCTCAAAATAAAATCCAGGCTTGGGCTGAGTTAGCAATTCAATGAAATATATACTCATCAACATATAGAGTAATAATAGCATATGACTGACAGGTCACCTATCTGAGGAAAAAAATCCACCTTTTTGCAAGTTTCTGACTGCTGATCTCAACCAATGAGTGATTGATTCACTCTTTTAACAGATGTTTCTGATTTAGGCCAATGAAAGCTTATGGGAGCTTTTCTTAGTCTCCGAGGGAAGAATGCCAGCCCAATCAAACAAGCAAATTTGGAGTCTGGCAGCAGAATCAACAGCAAAGCTGGATAATTTCCTCTTGCAAAAGCTGTGTGCCATCATTATTCTGTGACAACCTAAAAATTTGATAATAAGTACTGACTTGTTATTTTTGTGATCTATTGCATTTAATCATTTAGCCAATATTCCCATCTACTAAGAAAGACACTAAGGCCACTATTCAAAAGTCCTGTTTGGCTTACCCACAGTAGTATACAATCCCCAAACAAGCAAAATCCCATGCCCTGACTACAGGAGAAGTCGTAGCGAGCACTTCCAGCTGCCCAGCCACAAAATAAGCTCAGGATGCCTGTGGTGGAGCACAGCTCCCGCCATCTCAGGCCTCAGCTGACCCCAAATAACTGACAGTGCTTGGCGAGGGACCTGAGGACTGGATTGACTGGTTTCAAGTGGTGGCCATGAGCTCAGCAAAAACAAAAATAGAGTATCTTTCCCGCAACACAGCATGAGGTGAGCGAAAGAGGTATATTCTTGCCTCAAACTCTGCCGAAGAGGAGGAGGCCTGATGAGCCCTCCTGCATGAGGTGGGTCTCCCTTGGGCTGCGGTGCCTCTCAGTCCCTCCTGTGGAAGTCAGGACAACCTCTGGCAAAAGCCCTTGGAGCGCTAAAAAACCGAGCCTGGCTCAGTAAGCCCTGTGCAGTAAGACTGGCTTGCTCTGGCTACACCATATAGCCGCCTTCAATAAACAATAATGCCACAAACCCCTCTTGCCTGCAACAATGTCTCTGTGCTAGCTTAGATTTCCGTTTTTAAATTATTGTTCCTGTCATTAACATCATAAAAGCAACATAATGGTGCTCATTAATATCAGCCAAGCACAGCTGAAATGATGTGAGAATGGGACCTAAGTCAGTAACATTCTGTAGCAATAAAAACATTGCAATAAAAGCATGGGGCCCATTATCAAAAACTTCAGCTTAATTTTTGTCAGGTACTTAAAAAAACTCCAGATTTTCACCGACTTTGTGATCCACAAGTCCTCTTTTTAGATTTCTAGGATTTTTAGTTTAGCAAAACACAATGCTCAATTTATTTTACATCTTCCATCTGAAAAAGCCTGAAAACCAAGAAGGCATTTCAGGAAGACAGAAAGTATGGTAATTTCAATAAATATATCCAGGGAGTCTGCAGACCTTTTTTCATTTGATTCTTCAAAAGTGATTTGGCAGCAGATTTGGGGCATAGGATGAGTGGGAGGCCAAACAGACTGTGGTTCCCGTTTCCCCTCCCTGTATCCCTGGCTGCCAGCCTGTGGGATGGGAGAGCAGCTTGCTCTGTGTGCTTCCTCCACGCTGCAGCTGCATCCAGGCCTGAGTCTGGCTCTTGAAGCTCCTGGAGATCACTTCCAAAAATTAAGTGTCAAACGTTGAACATATTTAATGAATTTGGCCAGTTCTCAGATACTGTACATGTAATAAGGCTGTGTGTGCCTGTGAAAATTTGGAAGTCAAGATGAACCTAGGTATAAGGTTGTTAAGGTGGATAAACAAATTAATGAAGGGGGATAAAGAGGAGATTTGGGCGAACAACTATTGCTATGGCCACAGATCACCAATAGAAACATCTAAATCTCTGACAAGAGATGTGTGTCTAATTTATATTCTTTTTCATTTATCTCTGATGGCATGGTTTATCTTCATCCTTTTGTCTGCTCTCTGATTTATGAGCCTCATGTGGCAAAGCTAAATTTAGTATAGAATAGCCATAGTGCATTAAACCAGAAAAAAAGAACAAAAATCACATTAAAAAAACTATTGAAATAGGATTTATGACTTAATGCTTAGGTGTTTTAGAGCTCCATATCAATAATTTTTATTAGTGCTGTAGATCTTACTCCATCCAACTATCAGCAAGTTAATACCAGCAAGCACTTATAACACCTATAGACAATGATAAAGTCTATTTAGAATTGAAATTATCATTCTGTATAATATATACCATTTCTCATGAAAGGCTGTAATTGTGTGTTGATATTTAATTTATGGCTTTCACTTAGAAATGGTCCATGATTAAAAGACTACATTATTTCTTTGCTTGTAGCCCTGAGTAACCCCATCTCTCTTGCAGTCTTTGAACCGACAAGTTGCTGCAAGGTCTGGTGCAGAGTGCAGAATGCAAATGAACATTGGAAAATGACTGGCAAGGGTTTTCTTGGCTCATTAATATTAACATCATTGCCTTGTGGAATTAGGAATAAGAGAGAGAGGCGTTGCTTTGTTACCCTCCATTCTCAACAGCCTCAGATTTCTATTTTTTATGTTTCATAGACACTGACTTTATTCTCTTACATGGAGAATTGCACAGTGATACGTGGGAGAGGAGATCCTAGATCTTTCAGGAGATCCTAAAGTGTATGTAGTTCTCTGCTGTGATACTCCTACTTGTATCCTTTAGAGTCTCTTTTTGGAGATAAATTCATTAGTTCAGTTCCCATTTTGTGCCAGCCTGCTCGTGTAAATGTGCTTGCTCACTTTTGATGGAGTAGGATGGTTGAGTGTGTTGTTCTACAACCACGATGTGGTTGTAGAATTTGGTGGTGTTGCTGTGCAAGAACATCCTCTGTGGTCTGTGGGGCAGTTCCTTTAACCCTCTTGTACATCTAGTGTGATCTGCAAATGAAACAATTCTTCAGGGAGAGTGAAAAATTCTGCTGAAAAAAGGTGTGATGATTTGTCCAGGCAAAGCATTATTTGATGGCCTGACAATTAGGCTAAAGAATCTGAGAGCTCTGAGATGGGGTGAAAAGCCTTAGTCTCTCCCTTCCTGTAGTGCTTATAGAGTGGGAAAAGCCCAAGCCATATATCATTTATCCAGCAGTTTAGGCAGATACAGAACATAACTGTGATGGTGTTCTGCAGAGGGTCAGAGAGGTATTTCACCGTTCTGATAATCTGGAAAAAGTGATCAGGCTCTATGCTAAAAAGGAGCATTTTGTAAGCTTTCTCACTAGTTGAACTGGGAGAGCAGAATTTTTTTCCACAGTTGGGAGATTTAGTAATCTCTTGGCTTCAGCCTTTGAACTGAAAATACACAGTACAGTCAGTGCTAGTTCCTCAGTCCCTAATGTGGGATTATGGAGATAACTGCACCGTTTAATAAAATGCCATAGCTGGGATTTGAGTGGGAGCTGCTCAGAACATGCCAGCATAAGCTCTGGCCACACTAGCAAAACATGCAACTCTCAGCACTGCTTTAGCACAGACTTACTTGCAGAGGCAACAGGCCAGCAAACAGCCTCATCAGCTGCCGAGGTTTTAAAGCTTGGAGATGCTTAAATCTGGATTTTTATGAGAACTGACATCATAAAATCTTGCAGGCTCTTTTCACGGTTTGCGCTGCATATAGTGCAGTGAGGCACTTTGCATAGATGTTAAAAACTGTTTCAGTACCTAAAAGGCGAAAATAGAAATCAAAGGCTTAATAGAGCCAGTGTGAAGGAGGAAAATCTGATGGAATACACTTCTAGAAGCACTGACTCAAATCCTGCAATAATCTCTTCAGGCAAAGAGAAGCTCTAACTCATCCAGTAAATCTCCCAAGTTTTTTTTTTCCCCCTTCATTTCCCGTTCAGAGCTAGAAATGGATGAGATTAATGTATGTCATGTGGTTTCCCCCTCTCTGTCACTCACTATGTGGTTTACAAGCGTGACCTTTTCTCAGAAAGCCCGAAAAGCTTCTGTTTGTTTTGGTCACAAAGAAAATCCTTAAACTGTGACATCTCCAGGGATAAATGAGTACTGTCCAGTTCATACAATGCAATAAACTGTTTTCATTGTCCAAACCTCTTTCCTGAATTACAGCAGGCTTCTCAGTTTGATTTACTGTTACACAGGAAGTCCCTGCACTATTCATAGTTTTAAAGCAAAACATTCTCTAGATAACATGCTAAAATTAAAAAGTGCACCCAAAGTTGCCCCCAAACTCATTCCAAACATTACTTGAAAATATGTCTTCGTAAATGTGGAAATGTCTAGTGGTTATAATGGGAAGCTGATAGTACCCTGCAAACATACTCCTCTTGGGTTTTAGCCTATGATCATTATTAAAAATCAGCCTCTGTGGTTCAGAGTCACCTGAAGGAATTGTCTTTCTCTGCCATGTTGAAAAGCTTATGTCATTTACCAAAAAAAAGCCTAAGTCCCTGTGTGTACACAGGACTTACATGAGAATTTTATTTGCATACTTGCTGATACCAACCAGTCACAGAAAGATGACGGGTTCCTATGCTGTGGGATCTGTGCTACTACAGTTACCCTGGGCCCACACATACTCGAGGAATGGGCAGTATGAGAATACAAATAGCCACACTGAAATTACTTTTTTCCTGTAGCTTTCATTAAATAATAACCCCTTCTCATTTCCTATATAAACAATATCTTCTTTCCACAGAGAGTCTGGAACACTGATGCTTTTTGTGATTTTTATATGAATATCAATATATAATCAGTAAAGCCATGTAATTTTGTTCATTTTGGTCAAATATGTCCTTTTCGTGTGCACAGTCTCTTTTCCTATATGCTATTCTAATAGAAGACGAATTTTCTGGTTTTTTTTTTTCTGCCCAGGCTTCCATCATTTAGGTTGCTGTAATCATGGATTACTGGTTCATCTTAACTACATTAAAATAGCTGTAGGTTGTTCATAAATATAACCGCGTGTGGTTTTTTTTGCTGTGATTATTAGAAAAATACATTCTTAGGCAGCAGTCAAGCCTCCAATGCAGGCACTGTTCTGATCACAAGGTTTTAGTCTCTGGCTCAGCTCCATAGCTCTTTTGGGATTGTTAGTGGTCACTTCATTCCTAGGCTAGCTGCCTGCTTCTTGCTGAGCCCTGCAGTGGAATCTCTGGATGATGCTCTAGGAAGACTATCAAGGATGATAGTCTAGAAGTATTCCCTTCTTTAAGAAAAAAACACGTGTCAATTGAAGGCTGTACTTTATATTGAAATAATCTATCTTACTGTCCAATTCTTAAGATTTTTTTTTCCAGCTAGTGTGATGAATGAATTTGGCTATTGCTTGTGGCCTATATCAAATTTCCAATTGATCAGAATAAGGGTAATCTTGAGTTGTGTTATTGCTTTTACAATGTACGTTATGATACAAGATGAGAAAATCTTTAAGGTGCATGTGCACAATTGCCTAAACATTTTGTTTAAAATCCTAAACCTGTCATGTGATTCAATATTAGTTTTCAATCAGCTCACTGACCAGGTGTCCAGATGTTTCTATGAATTTTCCATGGACAAAACTGGGGTGACAATCTCAGATGATGGCTTTGTAGTATAGAAGTAAATGATTATTAAGTGATACACCTAATTCCAGTAGAGATGCCGTGAAGAAGTCCCCACAGGCTTTGCTGTTGACAGCCTTGGTGATTTGGTGAGAAGTGAAGGAAGAGGAGTGGGAAGGTAAGGATGGCTACGTTTTCTAGTAGACAGATCAGAAGGAACATGTCTGCTTTTCTCCGAGGGGGCTGACTCGAGCTGCACCTGAGCTTATTGTAGAACAAGAATAGTCCACAATGTGAAAAAATTTACTTGAATTTCTAGTTCAACACATTTTTGTGAACTCTACCTTTCCAAAAAGTATTAGAGGCGGTTCTTTGAAATGTCAGACATACTGCTAGAAGTGAAGCTCCATGTGAGATGTCTATTTAGCAGGGTGCCTTGCTTCAAGAAAATTAAGCAACTGATAAAGGAGTCAGATCTACAGCTGATCGGCCTTAGGGCCAGCTGCCTCTCTGCATACATGAATGCACATGAGTCATCTCAATGCCTAGGGGAGGAGGTAGCTCCACGGGTTATGCTAACGTAACAGCTTGCTGGAAATTAGAGTAGGGAGAGGGGCTCAGCACAAGTTTATGAGCAGAACAGGTGGCAGAAAGTAAGGGATAATCACACATTTTAAATTTGAAAGAGAAAGCGTCTCTGGTGGCTACATGTCCCCCAAGTCAGCTGCTGCTAGGTGCAAGAAGGCTCTTATGGCTACCAGCCACTTTGCACAGAAGCCACATTTTGGCAGGCTCCCTCTGTACCCAGAACTCCTGGTCACTTAGGCTACCACAGGGCACTTCTGTGCCTCATTGCATGTCCACCTGCTGCATATGTATGTCAGCTGTCAGCTCCTGGAAAGCATTTGTGGGTGCAACAGGATTTCGGAGGGTTTTTTTTAATAGATATTATGATTTAGATTTTTATGATGTAGGCTGACATTGCCTATATACAAGATCTAATAAGAAACGCTTAAGAAATGAGTTGAATAATCTTGTTTTGTCTAGGAAGATGAGGTTTACAGATGAAGAGTCTTAAATGCATAAAGCTCCATTTTCAGATCTTTGTTGAATATTCACTCTTAAATTTTCAC
>JAUBOD010000244.1:4937253-4947673 GCA_032353885.1 Nothura maculosa | reverse complement strand
GATTTGGAATCTGGTAATGTGCTCACAATTTTTCATCTCTGCTAACCAAAATCCTATCTTCCAACACTGTTGATTTTTAAACCATTTGTTACATAGGGCAGTGGTTGTCTTTTCATGGTGTGCAAAGTGTATAAGATCTACATTCAAAGCAGTCCCAATACAAAGAGGTACCACTAGGAACTCCCATAGCATAAATTAAGTAATATTTGTGCATATGCAGAAGGTCAAATATAATTTTTCCCGAGAATCTTAGATATAGATCAGAGGCACTCTGAAAAGCTTCAACCTTGTTCAGCAAGGTATGTCAAGGAAGTCTATGTACTAGTGAGATCTTCTGGTAACAATATCTTCATTTTTCTCTTGAGCAAGGAAATACATATTTTCTAGATCTAAAATGGTTAAATTTGTATTTAAGGCTATGATTTTGTAATGTCTTTTACTCAAGATCATCAGTACCACATGCAGTGTTAGACTTTCATGTCTGATGTACAATTCTGTGTGTCTGTCACTTTTCTATCAGGAATTACCAGTCAAATAGTATTATTTATCTAAATAATTCAGATGCTGTAATTGACAAAGAGGTAGGCAACATAAGAGGTGAGGTCAGCCACTAATTGATAACAGAGTACTGACAACTTCTTTTTTAAGCCAGTTTCTATTTTTGAATTACATTCTTTGGGAAGAATTGGAAGACCTATATGACAGCACTTGCTCGAATTTTGGAGCTTTCGTCTACGTAACAGATTTTGTGCTGTCCAAAGGAGGAGTCCCCAAAAATCTCATATGATTTCTACTAATCTTTGGCACAAGCAATTCCACTTCTGGAACTTTTCACTGGAGAATTGAGATGTCTGCTTCTGGATTCCACTGCTCAGATCAAAATGATCTGAAAGATTTTGAGGCATACCATCATGTATCTGAGACTCCAAAGTTCTTTCCAGGGAAGATTTCAACTCAAAAGTTTCACATCAAGATGGTGGCAATGGGGAGGTAGCAGTGAGAGCTGATCTTGGTCTGTTATTTTAGTAAGGCCTGCTACTGCACATGAAGGAGCTACGGGCCCATTAGGCAGAGGGCAATGTGGTGAGATTCCCTTAAAACTTAAAAATTTTCAAAAGTTCAGCACCTGCAGTGGTCTAAAGTGGGAGGAAGCAAAAGATTCCATCTCATACCTTGTACCTTCTCATAGGCACCTACTAGCAGCATAGAGGAGCTCTAACACTTTCATAAATTTGGCACCTTAACCAGATAATTTGTAGTCATTACAGTCAATATGTTTTTCAAAAACCCAAGAAAAGAATAGGAAGGGGTTATTCCTGGCCAGTGTTTGGAAAGATGAAAAAGAAATAACAGGAAGATGTTTCACAGCTTTTTCAGAGCCACAACTCAAAGGAATCATTATAAAGTGAAGAAGTAAAGGCCAGTGTCGCCGCCTTGCACAGAAGGATCTAAAAAGTTTTTGTATTTTCTATCTCTGATTTCATTACTCCTAATAACTCATTTCCTGATGGAAGTTAAAGAGACACCTGAAACATAGATTTGAGTCCTTTTAGTTAAACCTTTATCCCTTTGTCATAGCAGGTTTTTTCTTCTGTAGTTCCATTCATCTGCTCTACTGGAACTTTCAGTCGCACAGTGTTAAAATATGGCTGTTCTAAGCTAATATGCATTAACTTTTTAAAACCTGTTTTATACATAACCTATTGTATTAATATAAAACGTTAAGGCCATTTTTTCGTTTCCTAGGAATGGCCCATTACATTGTGAGCAATCTACTCTTGCTTTTTTAGAAAAAGACTTTGAACTCAATACAAAAGGAAAATATAATCATGTACAACTATAAAGACCGCTTTTTTCCCTTTTGTGCAGTGTAACAGAGGTGGATGAGTAGCATGGTAATGAAGAGATGGACCGTCTTTATTAGCACACTCGGTGAAAGGGTTCTTTTCAGAACTTCAACTTTTCTTATCTTCTTAGTTTTCATGACGTCTATTCCGACTCTTTCCTTTTCTTGATTTTCTTTTAAATATGTCTAACAGACTGGCAAAGCCAAGCCAGTTCATCCTTCTTTCCAAAGAAGGCTACATACAAAGTCTACTGGTTTAGATGCTTCCATAAAACTTTTTCATAAATTTAGATAAGTAATGCTACTTGCACTGCTTAGGAGCTAGTCACATGTATATCTCATAGGCACTTTTAAAAAATTCTCTAAAAACAAAGACAACAAAACACTCACTATGGTGTTTTTACAGTGTAGTTAAAGGAGGCTAATGATATAGGAAGTTTCTTTGAGTGCCAAAATAGAACTAGAAATACCACTTAACCATCTGCCCTAGAAATTATTTAATATAGTAGATTTGTAGAGGACTATTTGATGATCCCTTGCCCTCTCCTACAATGTGCTCCACAACCCTTTTTGATATTTCTCTGTTCCTCCTCCATGCTCCCTATTTTTTTCTAGGATTCTTCCCACCCCTTCTGCTTCAGTACTCTTTGTTAGATAGACAGTTGATTTTTAATATTGCTCAAGTTAAGAAATTCCACTACACTAAAAAGAAATGGCCCTTTGATTGTGAAAATCCACTCTAGGCAATAGAACAAATGAAAGCTACTATCCCTTCTGGCATCCTGGTGCTGGAGGAAGTAGCTCATTATCACTATGTTGAGTTCTGAGGAAGGAACCTCAACAATAACAACCAAGAAACAGGAAGCATTGCTTGGAAAAACACAACATTAGTTTGTTTACTGGTATTATCTTCCTTTATTACAATAAAGATTATCATATATATATATGTGGAGAGAGTGGGAGAGAGAGAAAGAGTTGTTACGTTATAGTCCTCTATTAGTACTGGATCATTATTGTTGCATTACTCAGAGTAGATCATTGAGTCCAGGAATGCTCTTCTTTAGTACAAGTATCTTCAGTGCTCTAAGCTTCTAATAGATCTTCCTGGTCTTGAAAGAAGATGGCTTTTATGCAAAGACTAAAGAGGAAAATTAGAATATGAAAGTATTAATTCTGTAGATTGAAGAAGTTGAAGGATATAAATAATGCCACAGAAATTTGGCAGCAATTTCATCTTATGTCATTATCACCTCAGAAAACAAATAGGATCTATCTGGTTCAAAAACTCATGTATTCCAAATAAATGAACTACCTACTTTGTAAAATTTCCATCAGATACTTATCACCACTGCATAAAAATATCATAGAAAGTTGATCAAAGACCTGTGTTGCAACAGGTGAAAAATGAACATAGTTCAGTGTGAATCAGCAAGAGCTATTTTGATATGCGTCACCTAGAACCTGCTTTGAGTGGAGGGAGTTGAACTAGATGATCTTCAAAGGTCCCTTCAGCCTCAACAATTTTGTGATTTTGTGAAGCACAAGCCAGGTCTGCTTATAATCTGAATCAAACATAGACATATTTAATAGAAATTCATGTAGTCTTTACACTGGTCGTTTACGGGAATTTACCTAGAACAACAACTTCAGAGTGTGTGTGAATTATTTACAGTGTTGTTTCTTAAACATGGTAAGTACATTATTGTGTTGAAGAGACTTTTTGACACAAGGGTTTGTCTGTTTTAAGGCTTTTCAGGATATGTGAAAAGCCCTGAGAGCATTTTATTATATTGATAAGATCTTTTTCATGACATTTGAAGAGGAATATATATTTTTAGATTTTCTGTTCTGTATTATCGGTCTCTCATTGAGATGCAGGTGTGTTGATGAAGAGTTTTTCTGGGAGGTAAAGCCAACTCTTGCACATTCTCTACGCAGAAGTTGTGTTATCCAAGAGTTCTCATTCCCTGGCTGTGGCCCATGCCAAGCAAGTATTAACTGCTTTTGTTTTAACTGCTTTTGCAAATATGTGCTTTTTTTTTATTTTGAAAATATTTCATTTGGTAGGAGAAAGCCTTAAAGGCAGTTTTGATCACTTCTCCAAATGTGGTAGTATCTTTTTTGAGGGTTCAATTACATTAGAAGTTTCTCAGCTTTACTGTACTTATTAATCCTTCTTAGCCAAGCAGTAGGAGTTCCTCAGTATAGAAATGAATTTGAAACTTTGAGTGCAGTACTGCAACCATCAGAATATCCACACACCACAAAGAATATGAAAAATGTCAGTGTTTAGTTTTCTTCATGAAATAGGCGTAAACTATCTAAAATTATACTACATGCCAATATGTTTTGCATTATAACCGTTCATTTACTTTTAAAAACATTAACTCCATCAGTTCAAATGAAGTTCAGCTGTCCAGGCCTAGGCAGCCCATTGTCAGTATGGTCAGTACATGTCAGTATGGTCAGTATGGTTAACAAATACTGATTTCTATGGCATGCAGCTAGCATCATATCCATCTGCCTTTTACTCCTCAGAGCAGGCTCTTCTAACACAATAAAAAAGGCCCCACATATTTCTTACCAGTCTAAACAAGACCTATGACGGGCGCACTGAATATTCAGGAGGTGAGCTGCCTGAAAAGAAAGCATATGGACACATTCCTTCTGCACAGATAAATGCTTCTGCTTCTGGCAATATGCAATTCACCCTCAACAAAAGATTGAGCCTTGCCACACCCATTACAACATGAGATAAAGCAGGATATGGTCTTTTACAGCGTTTAGTCATCAAGGAATTTCTGTCCTGTGTACCTTTGTAATCACATACACATCCAGTTACTTACTAGAGGAAATGTATCTCTCTAATTAAACATTGCATATGCAGATTTTCTACATTGTAACTTGGGTAGATAATAAAACATAAAGCTTTCCCGTGTCTTTAATGCCTCGAGCTGAGAGCACTGGTCCTTTCTAGGCAGCCTAAGTGGCAGTACCACAAACAGCCCTTAACCAGGAGCAGAGTACGGCTAAGCAGAGCCAGGGAAGACACAGCAGCAACTTGAACTGCTCGTGCAGGTTATTCACCATTCTCTCCAAAGCAAGAGCTGCTCAAGGGCATGAGCAGCAGGTAAAGGGCCAGGGCTGAGCAGGGCCAGCGTGTGGGAGGCAGGCCCGGCCATGACGGCCACGCTGCAGGCCCGGCTTGCGCCGCAGACCTGAGCGCCTCAGCCATCCTGGCGCACACAGGCACCTCTGTCACTTGCAGGGGTTGTCTTGCTCTGAAACCCTGCTTTGAAGTGTTGAACACTTCTTCTCAAACAAATAGGAAGGATGAGAAAAGGAATCAAACACAAAGTACAGTCGATTTCCAAAAGACAAGGGCTGGAAAGTCAGCAATGCACAACTTCAGGAGAGGGCAAACAGGGGAAGTAGAGATGTAAAAAGTAAGATGTAGATCTGCTGCTTTCAATTACTCTTTCTGACAATCTATGATCAGAGTAGAGCTGAAACAGAAATATTAAACATTTAAACCCTAAAGTTAAAACTTATGAAGAGAAATATATTTTAGATCCACTGTACAAATAAAATTATTCATTCACAAGTACAAGATTAATTCATAAAAAAACACATCTAGAAAAAGATATTTTGGTATAGGATTTCCTTGCATTTTCTCTGAAATATCTCCTATTTGCCAATGTAAGGAGCAGAGTGATGGCCTTGAAAAGCAATGGTTTAATGAAGACTGAAAAATTCAATATTTCTTTCCACAAGGGTCCCTAGGGAGCCCAGCTCCCGCATGCTAGTTTAGCTTGTCCCTCTGTGACTCTTATTCCTTCTGGCACATGGCTGTTTACGTATTATTTACCTTCCAAGAACTTTCAAGGAATTAATTGACTCTGGTTATTTCTCTCTCAAATGGGCAGTCTCATCAACTGCAGAAGCAAACAGTTAACACCCTGACTGCTTTGGACTCGGTGACATGCTGATCCACTACATATCATTCCAGCAATTCCTGTGGAAAATGGCTCTCTGAAAGGGGTTGTTTAATTCACATGGAGGGCAAGGGAAGAGATGAATCAGGCCAAATTGCACAGATAGCTGAGCTGCCAAAGTCAAGCATGGTGCCTCAGCTCCTTTTGTAGTTGAGGAAAACACAGCCAGACTTTTACGAGAATAATTTTTAAAATTTTCTTCATCTTACTTTCTGTGTTAAGCATCCAAATATGTAATTAAGGTCCAGTTTGCCTCGGCTTTGAAAATCCATGTTTGGACTTATGCTTTAACGTGCAGCTGCAGTAGGGCTGGGAAATGTGCGTGGCTGCGGTGACTGCATCCACCAAAAAGGCAAAAGCATTTTAGATTCCAGAGAAGGAAAAGGCTGCGGGCTGATGGTGACAGGCTGCTATAACTGCATTTTAGTGCTAAGTGCTTGCTGTAAAGTAGGCTGGTCACAGCCTTTGAAATAAATTCAGAAGTCTTTCTTTTGAAATGTAGGTTCAGGTAATTCTTTTGAAATGTAGGTTTGGATTTAATTACTATAATGACAGGATTTTGCAGCTAATTTGGATTTTCAGTTTTAGCTGAATATAATACTATTTTATGAACATATAATTTGCAAGGATTCCCACAGACACTTGTAATAAATTCATTTCAGCTACCTACTTATACATAGAAAGTTGTCATTATTATGGGGGACCTATACAAGGTTTGTGAAATAATTAGCAATGGCATGAGTTTAAAAAAAATAGAAAAATAAATACGACCTATTATTAATATTCCTTTCCTTAAATCTTTTTCAAGGAGTTAAGTTATGCAAGTCAATATTGGGTAATTATAAAGCCTGGATTTGTGCTCTAGATTTACTGTTTTTTATTGGTTGGTTTATTTGTTTTGCATGAACTCTACAGTGGGTGGTATTATATTATACATAAAATAGCACTTCTTTTAATAGCCTTGATGCTTGTGCATATTCTAATTGTCAGACTATAAATTAATGTGAATCTGTATGACCTGTGAATGAGCTGAACTAATGGGAATATTAGGTCAGCTTGAAATTTTAGCTCCTCACAATTCTGGAGGGCTGGAAATCCTGTTCTCACTGCTGATGACCCAGCCAAAAGTGCTGTATCACATATGTAAACCAAAGCAGGTCAGGCCTACCTAGAGTATGGAAGTTCCTGGTATGTTGCTGAGATGTTGATGTGAGCTCCTGGTTTAAATGTGGAAATTGGAAACTAATCTACATTAAATATAGAAATAATTTTCTTTTTCTGATTTTTCTTGTAAAGAAAAAGAGGAAGTATCTGGCTTTCCAAACAGTCCAAGGTGTTAATGGTGTATTTTCTCGCTGTCATGTTCAGACAGGAATTCTCCTGCCTTCTTTCTTCTGCTCCTTCCTGTAGCATGTATCATCTGAGCCGGATTATCCAAAGTACTAAACACATTGTAAAATGTGACTAGAAATTAGAGAAATTGCCTTTTCCTTAGGAAAAATGGCTTTGTTGAGTATGAATATAATAAAAGCATATGTTAAAAATAACAATTAGGAAAATAGCCATTAGCATTGTATTTAGCTGAGGATTCTTCACCCTTTCTGCCTAGGGGAATAGTAACTATACATCAGGAGGCCTATCCACGATAATGCCTTGTGTACAGAAAAGCACTTCAGGCTTTGGAATTGTACTTTTAAAGCAGTTTAACCACTTGTTTTGCTCATAATTGTCTTAAGCTCAGTATTGCCACATTTGTAATGAGGATTAGAACATTATTATGCATTCTGATACTTTCTATCTGTTTGTAAGGAAGTGATGTTTTGTCAGTAGAAAGACAAGTTAAAGGTGGTTAACTAGTATTTGGAGTTCTGCTTTCTTTTATACTCCCACGTAACTGGAAGCATTCCATAACTCCAAAAGTAAATCCCAGTTCAAGAAAAAGTCACTTTTACCATTGTTGCAGTCTGTTCCCCAAAATTCTGTATTTTTATTGTTTGCTTTAAAATTCACTTTTGTAGAGGAAGAGAACTGCTTTATTTTTTCATTGTTCACTTTGTTGGTTGACCCCATTAAGTCTGGAGGCAATGGAAAACGCTTAATGAAAAGATAACAAAATGAACAGAGGAAGAAAAAGGAAGTAGCTATGGGCCATGCTGACAGCATGAAGCTACTAGTGGCTCTTAATTTGGACAAATAGTGTAGATAAGTGAAGCAGTAGCACAAGCAGTAAAAATAATTCTATGTAACGCAACTGCAGTTAAGACATTAAAATATAAATGAGAGACAACTCTGTTTTCAAGCACTAAGATATTTACTTCACAATAAAATACTTTTCGCTTGCTTGTTATAACCTGAGAGATGCAGATTTCAGTTCAGTGTGACTTCTTGCCCCTCTAACTCAAAAAGACAATTTTGCAAGTAGATGTTGAACCAGAAGATTACCAGGGGCTGATGCCTGCACTGTGTACAAAATTCTGTTGAAAGGTAAATAATATGATTTAAATCAGAACAGCCCCAGAAATTCTCCATTCAGGCATTGTTTGCTTAGGAAGCCTCAGAGGGCACCAGGAAGGCGCAGGGCTTGGCACGAGTTGACTCATGCAGCTCCAAATTGGGAGGGAACCTGGGGGTGACCTGGTCTCTCCTCCTTGCCCGCAGTGGCGGGGCAGGGGATCAAAGTAGGACTTTGATGACAGGCACTGCCCAGCCCCACCATGCAAGCTGGCCCAGTCTCACTGTTAGGACTTTTTTTCTAATCTCTAATTTTAAACTTATTTTTTTTCATTTATTACTTCTTCCCCTGTACAAAGTAAACAAGGAGAATATGTCATTATTCTCCTCTTTGCAAAGGTCTTTCCTGTCTTTGAAATCTGTTATCATATTGTCCTACTTCCATATGGAACGTTTTGGAAGTATTGTGCCCAGGTTGGGTTGTGGTACTTCAGCTGTGGCTAATGCAAGGCAGAACACAGCCAAAGGCTGCCCTGAAGGGATTCATGTGCCCTGAAGGTTTTTCTCCTGTTTATAAATCCCCAAATTATCTTGCTTTATTTTATTTTTTTTGCTTGCTTGTTGATAGCTTTGCTTTCCTGTTTTGCTACAGCAAGCTAAGATGCAGAAACATTTTTTTTCTGATGCATGTTACATTCCCAGGACAAATGTCATGTTATTTTTAAAATATACCAAAACCAAATTCTGACTCTAATTTTAACCTGCAAGATACTGACTGTGAGCAGCCCTGCACATGACTTGCCAAGGATTCCAGCTGCCTTTTTTTGTCATTTTCCAAGCCTCGTAGCCATACAAAATGAGAGCATTTGGCAGTGACAGCCTGAATTCTAATATGCAGAACACAGTGTATTATATGTGTTTATTGTAAAGAATAATTGTGTGCAGGATATACTTATGTATGTTCCTGTAGGCCATGTGCACCCAAATATTCTGCTGGCTTCCACCCTACTGGAAAGGAGAAGATTTTAGAAGCTTAAAAGAGGCAGCGCAGACGGAGCAGAGCTGGAGCTTGGCTGCTCTGTCTTGTGCTGTCCTGCTTAGCTTCCGTTTTCCTTTTCTTTGGGTGGAATCTGCTCAGTGCCTTTTACTTCAAGCCACAGGAAGTTGACACTGGATATTTTGTTCAGCTAGAAATAAATCTGATTTTTAAAGCCTTTGAACTTCAACCCTTTAGTTGGATGGTTCTAAAAAAATTCTTGACTTAGAGCCATTTGCTTATGGGTTCACATTTTCTTCTATAATTGAAGCGGAGTTTTTTGGAATATTCTATACCATGTTCCCCTTAAATTGATACTTGTCTCATGGCTCAGAAGAAGCAAGTATTGCCTCATTAAAAAGGATTATGTTATTAATTTAAAAATTATAAAGTGATGATTAGAGCCAAAACTGTTAAATCCTGTGAGCCCTCTCCATAGACTTAAATGTATCATGTGTGGTTTGAATACAAAGCTGGTCCAGGCTAAGAGAAGAATTGCATCCCTGGAAGCTGAGGTCTCCCCAGCCCTTTCTCAAGCAGATGGAAAAAGTTCTCTGTGTTCACATGGAGACTTAAAATTCCATCCCACATAGATAGACACTAATATCTGTGTGGGCCTTCTGTAATCAACAGGACTCCACAAAGCAGAGGCCAGATTTGCTTGAAAACAGATTGGAGGAGGAGAGCTCTAGCCACATGCAGCATAAAATCCCCCAAAATTTCCATAGGGTCTCTGAAGGTGAATGCTGGTTGTCCAAGGGTTTCCTGAAAATTTCTATATGCAAATTTGCTCACCTGTAATTAATGATGGAAATTATCTATGTGGTACTTTGTGGTCTCAGACATTTTTAACATCTGATACATTCACAACTATTTCTGGAAGCACTGAGTGGAATATTAGTGTGTTTTGGCATTTGATAAGGACCTAGAGCTATGCAATGACAATGCATTGTTTTAAAAGAAAGTCCAATAACAGCTTATGAAAATGTTTTAAGGAAGGGACAGGAAAGGGAAGGGAAAGGAAAGGGAAGGGAAGGGAAGGGAAGGGAAGGGAAGGGAAGGGAAGGGAAGGGAAGGGAAGGGAAGGGAAGG
>JAUBOD010000244.1:4916769-4937153 GCA_032353885.1 Nothura maculosa | reverse complement strand
AAGGGAAGGGAAGGGAAGGGAAGGGAAGGGAAGGGAAGGGAAGGGAAGGGAAGGGAAGGGAAGGGAAGGGAAGGAGACTTCAAGAGGGCTTAGGAATCTATTAGGTTTGTCTGCTGGAAGACTTGGTGGCTCATCAGTCTCTCTTTTATCCTTCTGCTTCTGAGTAATGCGTCCACTTCTAGTCATGTAAAAACAGCTCCCGTAGTATATTTCCATGAGATCAGAACAGATGCCTTTTTATAGTTCAGTGAAGTTTGCTTGACAGTCTGCTGAGAATGCAATTGCTGAATCACCACTGCCTGTTCATTATGAGTAAATCCCTCTTACCTTTTGAACAACATGACTCATTTTAAAAGGATAGAAAACATATTTATTACTGGTATTGCTTTTTGGCTGAAGTGGTTATTCACACCTTGCAGACTGTTTCTGTTGGAAAAGAAGCCAATGACAAGAGCTGGGGATTTCTGTAGAGAGCTACATGGGAGAAGGTAGGAAGAGGGGATTTTCTGCATACAGGACTTGAACAATAGCAAGTAAATTCTTCTGCCTGTAGCATTACCAGGTTTCAACACAGAATCTTTAGATATTTTTAAGCAATCATTCTCCCAGAGCTACTTCAATCATTATTCCATTCTTTCTTATTCTTTTTCCTGGTTCTTAGTAAGCTCAAAATCAGCATCAGCCTCACATGCACCTTTGTCTCAAGTAATTACACAGGCCTACATTGTGGTTTGAGGCCTCCCTTGTTCATTTGAGGCCTTATCTACGAATCATTTGTTTTGCTAGCCTGATTTAACTTAATCCATACAATTATTACTATTTGGTAGCAGCATGGTGCCTGTAAATATCCTCTGACTCACCAGCTCAAATTTAACATCAGGAAATCTCAGTCTCTTTTCCTTGTGTTATAGAATTTCTGCCCTCTCTCTTTGCCTGAACCATCAACCCTGTTATCCTGCCAGACTCTCTTTCTGACCAATACTCAGGATATAGAACTGTCTCACAAGCTATGAATTTTCCCTTTTCTCTGCACTATGTGATATGTGTAATCCTTACAAAGTGTGTTTTTGATGACATGCTAGTTTTGGAGTCCAAAATAAAGTAATAGTGTAGAAAGGAGTAAAATTAGGCTGTCATAAGAGTAATTCCTCAGATAACCTGGTGCATGCAACCTTCTGGATGGGTTATATATTTTTCTATTTCACATCATTTAAGTAACGTTTAAGTGACTGGGAAGTTCACGTCAAGCCAAAAATCAGATATTAACCCCTGAAAGAGCAATAAGATGATGCAGAACTGCCTGGTCAACTCTCCCCTTATATTTAGTGCCACGATACCTGGCAGAATCAACCAGATGACCTGTGTATTTCATCGACCAGGGTGTTTCACTATCATCCTGCTTGCTGACAAGCACATACAAGAAGTGGTAGAATGTTTGCCCTGTGTCCTAGCCCTAGATAAGGAACCACTTTGTGTGTCCTGGGTAGGTCATTTGAGTGAACATCTGGAAGTCTTGAGCGACAGCCTCCAGAGAGAACCTGCAGGCAGCCTTCCCTTCCCCTGCCAGCAGCCAGCTCGGACCACACACATCCCACAGCCCCTATCACAGTTTTTCCCTTCCAGTTCCCTGCTCAGACCACCGCTAACCTCTTCCTCGCTGCTTACATCTCAGCTGAGTGAGAAACAAAAGCCTTTGCAATGACTTTCTGTGGTTGTATGATAATGGCAATCAATCAGAACCAATTTATATATTCATGTTTTTCTGAATGTCTTTCTAAGTGGCCTCTAAACCTTGGCTTCCTGGCATAGTTAGAGTCTTTCTGGATATTGTTAGTTAGTTAGCACTTTTCAGATGTCAACAAAACTTTTGAGCAAAAGGAGGTTGAAACCCATGTAAAATGTTGTCAATTGCTCTGCTTGCTTCCTTACATCCGCAGTCCTGGAGGCTGCAATTCAAGCACAGGTGTATCCCATTGTTGCTGGGATTTTCATCTGAGGAAGGATTTAGTAATAGTGGCACATTTGAAGCAAACAAGTGTCGGCCATTCCTCTTCTCCACTGCAGGGTAAAACAGGGTAATGTTAGAGTGAAAGGCTTTTAACTACGAATCCGGCTGAATTGCTCAACCCCCCTAGGAGACATTCCTGACCCATGAATTTCGGTCTGGCATCTGCACGCGCCGTTCCCACAGCTGCCGCGTTGCCGACCAGGCCGCGGCAGGAGGCCGAGCGCTCCGAGGCAGCGGCGGCAGGGCCGGGCGCAGCAGCATGGAGAGATCGGGGCTGCCTGGGGGACGAACGGCATGGAATAATCCAGGGGGTTGCTGGGGACTTTATAGGTACTGTAAGAAGTAGTGTTTTTGTACAGAAAACACCATCTATGCAGGATGAGTTACTGATAGCCATTCTCTGGATCACAGCCTTCCAACTACAGGGTAAGCAGAGCCATGGAATGAAAAGGGCCACATGTTCTGATTTTTTAGGCTAATTGAAAAAGAAAAGAGTTAGATTCCACATGGTACTGTACAGTAATGATAAACTGTGCATCAAAGATGGCGTTTTTTCAACAGTGCCTGGCTCATGCATTTATTCAAAGAACAGGATAAGGCAGATAGATGCTTAATAGAGAGTAGCTGTCATAATTCTGAAATATTCTTATAGAAGCAGGATGTTGGCAGGAAGCTCCTGGAATCTTTTGCTTTTCATCTTGATCCCTTGCCCAAAGGAACTGAAAGGGCCCTGTTGCAGTTCTATTTTTTTTCTGGAAAATAATGCAGAGCACACTTCAAATCATACTATTTTGTTACACTAAAAGGCTGAATGCATGAGGGAAGGACACAAGACTTGAAGTCTTTCTGTGGATACTGACTCTTACCAGCTCCTGGAACTTAGTGAATGACTAAGTTTCCACTGTGCTTTCCCAAACGCAGTTAACTCTTTGGGGAGGGCGCACGAGCATTTAGCAAGCGGCTGGTATGGAGCACAGTGCAGTTCAGCGCTGTCCTCAGACCGCTTTGGGGGCAAAATCTGGCCGTTTTTGGGGTAAACGTTCCCAAGGAACCAGTCCTAGCCCCCGGGTCCCTAGGGAGTGGGACACGACAACTCACAGCACTGCTTGGCTTTCTCGCTGTATCATCAGTGCAGCAGCACGTTTGCGTGATTCATTTTTTCTTCTGGTCAGGAGGACTTTGGTGCAAACCTAACCGAAGCAATGGGAGAGAGGAGGCTTGTAATACAGTGACTCATCTCTTTTGGGGCAGTAGACCGAGATGAAAAGCAAAATGTTTCTGGCACAGAAGCAACATCCTGCTTCTCTGAGGGTATTTCAAAGAACAGTAACGCAAAGGAAAATCCCTAAAAACGTTTAACAGTGTCCTTCACACAACCAACTATGAGTGCACTCAGGGCTGAATACTTTTCTGACAGCCAATCTATTCTGATGCCCAGGATGTCAGAGCTGTGCTGGAAGGTTAATGGAGCAGGCAGGGCCATTTCAGGACATTCAGCCGGTGTCACAAGGTCACAGTCCTGAAGGGCCTAAGACTTCAGCAACATTCCTAGAAGCCCAAGTGCCCCAACTGCCTCAGGGAGAGAAATGGGCAAAAGGGCAGTTTTGTGCTGGAGCCTGCAGCACAACTACTGGAAATGCTGGATAATGAGGGATAAAGCGATGGTGCCAGGGGTATGGGGAATACTCCAAAAGGAGGAAACTCCACATGAGTTAAATACAGTTTTTATAGCTATAATGGAATCAAGGGAGTTCTCAGTATCTTTGGGAGCCATTAAAAATGTATCTGGCTTTGCTCTGGGGCTGCAAGTCAAAGAGGTACAGTACTATGGCATTTTTAAAATTTCTGCAGAAAATAAAACCATGTCTTATTTTCCACGGAGCTCTATTATTAAAAGACCTTCAGGAACACAGGATAGGTCTTAGGACAAGCTCCTACTGTGCAAATGAACGAAAGTCTATTCAGATTTGGCCCCAGATTTGTATGGCAATAAGCATGTGTCACTGCTGGGGGCTCGGATGTAGTCTCAGGGTGTGCACTGTAGCTGCATCCTTGTTTCAGGTCGATGGTGAGACCAAAGCAGGGCCTTTTCTCCAAAATACTCCAACTTTCATGAGTAGAAAATCCCTCATATGTGGGCCAGAAAAGAGCATTAAGTGCTCCAACCAGTTCTCAAATCTGGATGATGGGGATTGAGGCCATGGGAAATGTTGCTGTATATAGCTGCCATAGGCTGTAAATACACTTTTAGAAACCATTTAGGGGATGGAAGTGCATCTCAACATGGTAAGATAAGAGCTCTAGAAAAAAAAATAAAAACAAACAAAACCTCCTTAGTACATAAGACCTTTAAGATATTTGCCTTTAAATGTTAGATTTTGAAAAGAAATGGTAACTTCTGAAACTTGTTATTGCTTGGTCTGATAGACAAGAAAAGCTGAAAAAAAAAGTCTTCTTTCCCTTGCTGTCTTTGGAGTGGTCCCAGGATATCAGGTACCGGAGCTCTGGGTAGTTTAGGAAAGCTGCCAGCTCTCCCCTGGTGTTGTTCTCAAGCCTATTGCAAGGCCCAGGTACAGGCGGCAGCGGGGCAAAGCGTATTCTGGCTGATGGGATTATTTCTACCCAAATACAGCTCTTAGTTCAAGTAGGAGGAAGAGAACTTTTACTGGCCTGAAAACAAGTCTCTGGAAAGCAGCTGGACTGCAGCCAAGAGGGGAATGACGGCTTGAGGAGAAGACAATTCTGAAGGCTCCTTGTCTTGTTGGCAGGTCCCTGTCCAAGCTCAGCCAAGAAGCAGCCTATTTACTATCTGCTAGTCTTGAAGCTATCTCTGACTATACACTTGAGGGGGACAAGAATGGATAAGGGTAGATTTGAACCCTTTAGTAGAAGTCAGGTCATGTACCTGTTGCATGGAGTTACAATGGGGTGGACAAAAAGAACAGAAAGGAAGTGCCCGGTCTTAAATGTAAAAAAATCACCATAGTCAGGAAATCTTAGAGGGATATCAAGTACTTACCTCATACAAATATAATTAATAAATAACAATGGGAGGGCCTAAGTAAAGTTAAATTATTATCTGAAGACATATTTTCATTTCGTTTTGGTTTGAATCCTTGTCAAGACGAACGTTTATTTGGATGTGGAAGGGCTTTTTCTCTCTCTACATCATGGCACCTTTGTGTGTTTGTTAAGATCCAAGTTTTCCGTTGAATGGCCTGTTTTGCAGTGCTCATTCATGCAGCAGTTGTTATGCTCGAGAACATGCATTATTCCAAAAGACAAAAGACACCACGGGGTTCTCAGTGAGCTAATCAAGATACATATAGGTCAGCATTAATGTTGTGAGATTGCTTCCAGGATCTAAACTAGCTCATTCTGTTGTCCAGTTTCTTAAAGAACTATTTAAAATATTTAGTAGTTACTAGCACTGGTTAAAAAGAGATTAAAAATGTATTTCCTTACTTTTCAATGAAACTCAGAACGCTATATTTTAATAGTTATGCCACATCTGAAAACACAAAACAAGTTATTAGATGGCCACAATAGACTTTTTTTCCTTTGAACTCTGAAAGTGATAAAAATTAGTGGAAAAAAAAACTTTATAACTTGTCCAAGAGGAAACATGAGAAGAAATAAAAGATTCACTTGAGCATTTTCTGAATACTCATTCTGTATGTATGATAATCTGAGAAACTTCATATATCCTTCATGTATATTGAGAAGAGACCATGTCTTTGTTTTTAAAGTGCTCTACATTCTTTTGAAAGGTTGTGAAATACAGTCATAGGTGCAGGCATACTTTTTCAGTTGAAAATCTCACATTTCCACTTGAGAAAAAGATGAAAAATACCTACCTATCCCCTTAATAATTAAGCAGTAGGTGCATATTGCACATCCTCAATATGAAGAATGAAAGATCTTCTTCCATATTAGAACTCATTTGACATGAAAGCAGGGAACAGCAACATGGACTGCAGCTGTGCTTTTAATGACCTTTTGCTCTTTTTAGAAATATGATGCTATCACAGAACCCCCCTAAATGGCACAACCTTGCAGAATTTCCATTATATTAGCATTATGAAGCTCGGACTTCACACATCTCCCAAGGCAGCAATTCTCAGCATTAGTGACTCTGTTTCTGCATAGATTTTTGCACCTATAATCCATTTTTGCTTGCAGCCTCATTTTCTTTCAGTGTAGTTGTGGACTTGTAATATCCCATGTAAACCTACCCATTACAAATAGCTTGAAAAGTATGTTTCACAGCCCATTGCTGATATAAATTGTAAAAATTTATATGGAAAGTTTTGTAAAAACTTTATATGGAAAGACTCATATCATAATTAGTAAGTCATTCTTATGGAACAGACATTATTGAACAAGTGGATCTCTTTATAGTAGAGAGTTAAAGAAAAGAATATCTGGTGAGTTATTATAAGATTATAAGAAAAAAATCATGAAATCATATATGCGTTGAAGGTCTGCTGCTTTCCTTCATCCACTGAGACCAAGAGAGGAGTGGAGAAGTAAAACTAGTAGGGAAGGAGAAAGAGCATTTTGCACTTAGATGCTACCTGAAAGTCAAGGCAGATGCCCAAGGAAGTTCATCCTGCTGGTACTAACGTATTTTTGGGAAGACTATTTTTGACCTGATTCAAGTGATTGGTTACTGAGTCAGGCACAGATACAAACCTATGTTACTGAGATAGGAGCACTGCAGTTGCCTGCATTGCAGTTTTTCTAACTTTTCTAATCTTTTAAATAAACTATCACTTTCAATTTCCTAAAGGAGACATGTATTAAAAAGTATTTCTTTAACTTAAACTATTTAAAGTTGATGAAAAACTAATGTTTGAACTCAGCTTTATCAAACAGTTCTATTCATTTTTGTGTTAGGGATTATCCAATTTCATGTTGTCTCCTTTAACTTTGATATATAACACATTGCAAATCAGTGAGATAAAGCAGGCCACGCAAACCTAGACATTTTAGGTGGTGGGGAGGGGAGACAGACTTTGGGCAAATCGTGTTTCCGAGTCACGAATAACCTAAGTGATGTTTTTGTGTTGCTTAGCTACAGTTTCTGTTTAGCTGGCAGTGGAGACCACTGAAAATATTTTAGCTTCTGTTCCTGACAGCTCTGAACGTGTATTAACATGTAGGCTTATATATTCACATGCTGTTAAAAGCGTGCCCGAGATACCTCTGCAAGGCGAGCAAAGGGGACCCCGCCAAGCCGCGGGGTCAGTAGCGAGCCAGCCACTTTTATGCGGCTAATTAAGAGACGGTTTTGCTGGTTGGCCTCTTTCTTCAGCTGCTGGGGCTCCGTCCGCCACAAGCAAACAAAGATCAAGAGCAGACACGAACAATTTGCTGATCTGCTTGGCAGGAGTCAGGCGGTACCGATGGCCTCAGGAGGCTGCTCCTGAATTGGTGCCAATTTTAAATCTCCACTCAGCTCCCCAGTTTACCAAAAGGGCTACTTTTCCTTCCAGCCACACTGATAAGGGCAACATGCAGAAGAGAAGTACATGACTAATGCTTACAAAGTGTTATGAGGCTTGAATCAAGGGAAATATGAAACCTTGTGACCCCTACTCAAAATAGCCAAATTCCATCCACACTTGAGCTAGAAATGGTAAGAATGTCTCTACTTTTTTTTACTGAGGACATGTTTGGAGGTAGAGTATTCAAGGGTAAATATTTCAGCCTTGTTGATCTTAAGATGCAAGACATTTACCATAATAATGGAAAAAAAAAACATTATTCTTAATTTTACTTCCAAGGATTAATCTTAAGAGATCAAGATAATCCTAACACCTGTAGTACAAGTGATGTGTCAGATTTACATTCAGTTGGGAATCATAAGGTAACTGGCAAATAAGTGATTGGTTAGACTGTCTGCTGAAGGAACTACAGAGTCCAGCGTTGCTGTCAGAACATGAGACATAAATGGAGCAAATGGATTCATTTACAACACACCAGCAGAAAAGCTGTATTGCCATGAGCGCTGGAATGAGGTAGCAGGCAGCTCAGGTTGCCAGGATGAAAATAGCTCTGGAATTTAAAAAATTCTCAGTGACCAATTCACACCCCGGAGAGCTGCAATCAACATGGCAGAATTCTATGAGTGTTCAGTTGGAAAAGTAAAAAGGAACTCATCATAACATGATAAATTAATGGTGGTTCATGTTGAAAGGATCATATGATTATACTTTTTATGGGCAAATAGAAAAACTGAGAACCACTTAAATACACATAGTGGGGAAATGTATAACTGAGATCTATTCAGGTGATATTACAGTAAAAAACTCAAAAGAAATTAGGAAAAGAATAGGAATGAAATCCCTGATCACACAGGCTTCAGCATATGCATGCCCGACTCTCCCTTTTCCACTGAAATCCAAGGACTTCTCAAGCACTGTAATACTACACGTGACAAATGTATAAAAAGGTTAATTATATTCCATCTCCTTTTAAAAAAATGATATGTAGAGTAATATACTCTCCTTGACAGTGGCTAGAATGACATGTAAGTGCATTTGGCTTAAAATAATTTATATAGGAATATGCTTTCATTGCCCCATATATTTAAACCTGGCAATTCTTTCCCAGATACAATATTTTCCACTTTTTTTTCTTGCTTCCATGTCATTTGCAAAAGCGGATCCTCATATTGAACGACTTCCTAATCCCGCTTTCCTGCATGCATGGGAAGGTTGGGTTTTCCTCTGGTAACTCTGCAGTCCCAACACTTCTGATGGCAGCCGAAGGCTCCGTTATCTCCAGCAGGCTTTTGTTCTGCGGCCTCAGAGCTAATAGTACTACTAATCTTCAAGTCAGTTTTTACTTTTATCTAACTTTTCCAGTTTAAGAAGATTTGCTATTTTTATTGGAAATTGAAAAAGCACTGTTTCATAAATGAGAGTTATTTTCAGATATTTTGTTTTAAAGAGGATTTCTGGAATTCTCAGCGTAAGCTTTTCAACACATTTCTCAGTCAGATGGTCTTTTCATTTCTGGTTTGACACATAGCTGTGCCATTCATTTAAAAGTATTTATTCCTCTGTCTACTGTCTGGAAAAGTAAATTTAATTACATTCATAGAGTGAAGAATGTGCATGGACCATGCACGTTGGTGAATTCAATTCACTTGGCAAATTGTTTTTATGGTAATATGTTGGAGAAGGTAGCGGATACTGTGCAGTAGTAGGGACAAGGAGAACAGCTCTCTCCTTGCATTGGAATTTTAAATAGCAAAACCTTGAGAGAGATAATAAGCATCTTTCTGCAAAGCAGCACTTGGGATATAAGGCCACTGGTTACACCTCTGAACTAATTCACAATCAGTCCATTTTTGATTCAATTAATGAGAAGTATTTTTTTAAGATGGTATAGAAATTCTTTTTTTTTTTTTTTTTTTTTGTGTGTGTGTGTGTGTGTGTGTATGTGTGTGGACCTCAAGGAGATAGGTAGTTTCCCTTAAAAGTAAAATTAGAACAAAAAAAATGCCTAAAACAAAAGACCATAGATGAAGTGTCTGAATTGAGTCACAGTGGAGATTTAAAGAAAGCAGTAAGGTATTATAAGGAGACACAAATCTCATCAGCTCCCTGCACTACAAATGAAGACAAATGAAGCACAAAACTATTGCTTTCAAATCCCTCTTGTACTGTGTCTTATAACTGAGGTGTTTGCAATGGCTTAAAGCCTTCTCCTACCAGAAAAAAAAGTATCATTTTCATAAACTATGTTTCTGAAATAATTGAAAATGTAGAGTACGTTAGAGCATAATATCATTTAATCTGTTTTAGCGACTGCAAGTGCAAAAGCTTGATGCAAATGTGTAATTTATATCAAGCACAATAATCCTCTTGGAGTGCTGGCTGGCAGTACAGAAATGGTGGCAATTTTTGTACCCCCAACATGAGTGTGTTTGTGTATCTTTGGGAGAGGGATTACAGCTTCCTTTCTCCAAAATCCCACTAAGGACTAAGGAGAGTTGCCGTCTACCCATATCTGAGTGCCTGGCATCCAGGGCCCACAGGGAGCCCTGCGGCCTCTGTGCCGTTTATGCCGCCCGCCCGCCCCAGTCTCCTCAGGTGAGCAGCGAGAGCCGGGAGGGCCTTGGGCAGAGCGCTCTGCGCACGGCGCCATGTTGAAGCCACGCAGCTTGCGCCCAACCCTGCACACTCGCTCCCTGAGGAATTTGTGTCAAACAGAAGCTCTCAAGACGTTTCCTCCTGCGCATCACCCAGTCATTATCTTTAAATAACATCTCATGTATAAACTAATGTGTCAAAATCAGAGTTTGGGACCTGTGCAAACCAGGAATATGTGACACAACTCTGTGAACAGAAGTAGCTTTGGGAAAGGAGGCTCCTGGAGTGTTTTTTAAGTACTTAGTCCATTACATTAAGAAAGAGAATGTCAAAGGTTGACATTTCCCACAGAGAAGTGAGTAACTCACTCAAACTGCCAGGCTTAACTGTGGTAAGTGTTCTAGCCTCATGAGTGAGCAAACCTGATGAGTAGTTAACGTCACTGCTCCAGAGCCACCACTCGGCTGCTGCCTAGGACTGTGGAAGCCTTATGTGCTTGGAGCATCATCACTAGGCCCCACATATCCCCAAAACAAGTGGGGATGCAGATTCATAACTGGTCAAAAGACTGTGATATGAAGTATTTTCTTCTTACAGATTAATATCAATAAGCTAATGCTTGAAAATTTATTGGTGGGAAATAAGTAGAGTGCTGCAATATTTTTATATGGATCTGATTGTGCACCTTGCTGTGCCTTCTCTGCTTCCTGCCCCAAACCATTTTAGAGATATTCAGGGATTTGAGAAGATTAGGCCAGGAATCTGAAGCCTAGACTTGATTTCCATACTACTTACGAATGGCAGCTGTGGGGCAAACACAAAATGTCAAGTGCTCACAATCAGCGCCTTTCTTCCTACTGAAAAGACTTTGCATATTCTCATAGGGTAAACTCAAAAGAAAATCACATAAAAATGCATATTCTCTTCACAGTACTCTTTTGGCATGGAGAAGAATTATTTAAAGTATAGCAGATGTGCTTCTGCTGTTCAATAGCAATGAAGCCTTTTACAATTTTATAACATGTTTAAATATTTTTACTTAGAATCAATGCATACACTGCTGTAATAGGACAGTAGCATGCTGTCCCCATGGCCTTTTTTTCCCAGAAGCTTCAGACCTACTCTAGTTTCAAATATTTAAATCTTTTACAAGATTTTAATAAGATGATATAATAATTCTTGGCTTATTGATAGCACACCCCAAAATTATTTCAAAAGTGAGAGCTGTACAATTTGTACATTTTCCTGGTATTAACCAAAGCATTCTTTTTGTGGATGCTCTTCCAGAGGAGAGAGAGACTAGCACAAATCAGTTCATCTGTCAAAGTGAAACGGGACGAGGGAGTTGGAGGCAAGGCGTGCTCAGAACATGCACATCTCTCAACCCTCAAAAACCTTAGCTGAAAACTTAAGAAACCTTGGAAAAGAACAATAATAGCTGCATAGTGGTATTTTTTTTTTCAGTTTGTTTTAGTAGTATCCTGGAATTGTGTTGCAACAGAAAGAAATGTATCTCTGTCCCTATCCACACTCATCTTGCCCCAGAAAAAATTACATTGTATAAATGGCACAAACATTACAAAACCCAGCAAGGCCTTCAATTACATTGTTTTTAAATGTTGCTTTAGCAAAGCTTGGCTAAGAAACTACTGATACTCTGGGGACTGAAATTACAAAGGAAGGCAAACATAGGTATATGCAGGGACTTCGCTTCCAAGAGCCCTGCTCCCTGAGGGAGGACAAGGTGTGGGCCTCCAAAGGAAAAATGTCCAGGGTGACTAATATGAACTTTGATCAGCACCTGACTTATAAACTGATCAATTTTAGAACTTGTGCTGAGGCTGCCACATGACCATCCCTAGGCACAAGGACAACATGAGGCCTGTTGCATATTTTGAATATCCAGTGAAAGTGGCAAGCAAGCCAAGGGGTCTGCCGAGGGCAGCACTGCCCATTCCCATCCTTCTGCAAAATAAGAGGATCACCAGGAATCCTGGAACTGTCTCCAAAGCTCCTCTTCCATCCTGGTCCTCTGAGATACCCAGGGCCATGTTATGGCTCTTGACTAGAGGAAATATTCACATGCAGTAAAGACGCCTGCTGCTACCAGTGCTCACAAGTGGTTTTGTGTATCTGAGTGTTAAAGTTGCAAAGTCAAGCACACAAGATCTAGGAAATGACTGGAATAAAATCAGCCACGCTACTTTAACATGTCCCACTTGTATATGTTTAAGATACTTTTGATTCCTCTTTTTAATGAAGATGCTTCTCCAATTCAGTAAAAAACTGACTGCCACAGTGACTGAAAACCTAAACAAATAGCCCTGAGACACTGTGAACAACCTTAAAATGCAGCTCTTTAAATCAACAGATACATAACAAGAACATAAAATCCAAGTGATAGAAAATGGTAACATGAAATTAATATCTGCCCAGACAGCAGTAAGTGGGGCTATTGGAGGATACTACAGACTCTCAGTAACTGCAATATTTTGCCACTTTTCAATTATACTTCAACTACCACATAGTTGATGAGCCATTCCAGTGACAAGGATGCACGTCCTAACTGTTATTTCTTGGCTACTGCTGGCAGCCTAACTTCTGCGTCTGTTTAGTGTGTAAGATGTCTTCGTTTCATGTTACTTCCTCAGTGGTAATTGATTTTTTTATTTATCTGCATTGAATTTTCTAAATGAGTTTTTCTTTCTTGTCTTTGTGAAATTTAGGTCCTATACAAATTTGGAGTCAGTGAACTTCTGACCCAGAAATCTCTTTTCTCTCTAGTCTGGCGCTCGCCTCCTACTCTCTTTTGCGTCAGCCTCTCATTTGCTTTCTCTCTTCACTTTTGTTTGTCTGCCCTTCCCATCTTTCCTTCATTTTCCTCCTTTCCACTATGAAAGAAGCATTTAGTAAAAAGGGGGACTTCAGGATAATTTAAAAAGCTGCTGTCAAGCATGAACCTTGGTAACTCCAGGGAATGGGAGACTCTGAAATGGAGAGTCTTTATTTCTCCAGGAAAATCAGAGGACACTGAAGGCAACTGAAGACCTCTGTAAACTTGGCCCTATACTGCATAGAGCATTCATGAGCTTTCAGACCTGTGGAACTTCCGTGTGGAAAACCCTATACTTCAAAATGAGTATTTACTGCTTGCTTTCATGTTACTGTCTTGGCACTGACTTATTTTTATTCCAGCCAAGTCTCCTCCTCCTGCTTTTATACATCCCTGGATTTCCAGGAGACTCTAGGGCTGCTAGAGTTGGGGTTCCCGTTGAGCAATAACAGGCTAGTTTTTAAGCAACAAATGTCACCTGTCTGCTCCAGCCACAACCATGGCAGATTTTTCTCCCACTTACCAATTGGTTCACATTTGTTTCCAGCCAGAGTAAGTCATTAGGGCAGCCTGTGTTGTACGCAGCTCACTCACCAGCTATTTGGTCTGGACTGCTTGCATGTGTGAGCTTGCAAGCAATTTTCAAACCTATGAGGTCTATAAAAATTGAAATATGAAATTATGCTACCATATAGTTGATTGAATATGTCTTCTTAGCCTCGTGTCAGTATTTGTTTTTAAGCATGTGTGCTGGTGCCCCCAGCAGGCTCTGAGAAAAACTCAATCTCTCACCTCTGAATGCGAACCAACCCTTGCAGAACCGACTTGTTTACTGTATAGCAAGGCATGGAATAGCTGCACTGAATATATATGAAGCTGCATAGTGAAGAGTTATATAAATACGTTCTGATATTTGAGGTGGATTTGTTCTTCAGCTACAACAAGGCCATACTGCATTGTATAAGTAAATATAAAGCTCTGTATGTTTTCATTGGAAAACTCCTGTAATGTTAACTACCACCCTGCCCTTCTCAAAGAAATGAAGCAACCTAGGCTCAGGCAATGGCTATCCTATTAGTCTGTTGAATGTCTTGGACCTTCACTGAAATAATTTATGAAATTATTGCTCACTTAACTTGCAAGGTTAGAGTGGGTGGCTACTCCAGGACTCCTCTTTATGGAGTTGGACCTATACTTGTCCATATTCTTGATTTAAAAAAAGTTCTTGCTGAAAGTAATTAGAAGACTTATTTCTTTATTATGTTATTAAGTACTGGAGACCAGAAGTCGTTACTGCCTACAAGGTCTTGCATTATACAACTAAATTATATGGGATTCACTGGCAAAGCTTGCTGTAAGTGTTTACATTATGACGTGGATAATTCTTTATACATGTCAACTTCGTAAACAAGGGATTTGTGGGACAGTTAAGACCATTCACCTCTCCATAAAAAAAAAAAAAATCAACCCTCCTCCCCCCTTACAAAAAAACAGACATCGGAAGAATTTTAGCTAGAGGAAGAAAGCTATTGAAATGTTTGTGAGCCCCAGGCTCATTTATTTTATTTGCCAAGAATTGTAGCACCTTCTCCACTGAAAACATCTTTATTCCGAGGAGAGGTGCAGGAGACTTTTTGGTTGGTTGCTCACACAAATAAAAGTCTCTGCTGCTGGGAGGTTTTCATGAATTATAACTCATCATAGAGGAGCACTGTGTTATTGCAGTCAAATAGCATTTTATGCCACACATCTCATGAACAATATAGAAATATAGATAAAAAAGGAATCCTAACACTGTATCAAAGAACTTTGTTTTTTAAATATCCAGTCCAACAGTTTAGGCCTCGAGTTAACTGCAGAAGCAGATTAAGGTGAATAGCCTCAGCTATATCTTCCCCTACTCTAGATATCTATTTTCATAAATCTGGAAGACTTAACAAAAATTCTGCAGAGAAAACTCCTATTAAAAAGAAAATAGTTCAAGTGAAAATATGAAATGTATGCCTATCCATAATGTTTTCAGCATTAAGAATCAGAAGCTTATTTTGTGTTGTGTGGTTTCTCTGAGTCTTTTTGGAGTTCATCTCAGGATATGGGCTCAGATTTCAGGTGTGCAAATCAAGTGACCATCTGTTCAAAATGCTGCTCCATAGAAAGGCTTTGATGCTGGTCATCAAACAGAAAAAAAAAAAAAAGCATAGCATTTCAGTGCAATATGCTGCTAAAGTAGTGCCAAGCTGTAATGTGATTGCTGCATCACTTTTGTTAATGTGAAGTGTTATCAGAAATCTATTGTAATTAATGCTATGAATTTCAGAAAATTTATTTTAAGGAACATAAAACTAATACAATGCTCCCTGGGCCAGTTCTGGCGATGATAGAAATGATGCTTTTATTTCACACACATTAAGAAGGCTAATGTCAAAGCAGAAAAAGTAAAATGATGGAAAATACAGGACCATACATGAAGCTCAGGTAAGCAGTCTCTTACTATTCAGAAAACGTGCAAATGCAGGTGTGCTGTATGTAACTGTACCTATATTTTAAGTTCAGACACCTCTTTCAGTTTCAGGTGCTTAGGAAACAGTTTTGTTTTGGCCTAGCTCAAGAAAACAACCAACTACCAAATAGTTTGAAAGAACCCAGAATAAGAATTTAATTGTACGACAAGTTGGCTCAGCTGTACTAGATTTTTTCCATCTTGCACCTGTATTCACGCTATGCCTACTATACAGGATACTGCAGGTTTTATTCCCAGTCTATCTGTTTCTAACCAGTGTATCTGTATTGCACATAGACCCATCTTGCTCTGGCAGTACTAATACATTTTCTAGCACACCACAGACGAGCTGCTGTGAGGGGTCTCGTGGAAGAGTTTCCTCATCGATGGGTGCAACTGGTCTCACTTGCTCAGGCAGAAAGGCTTACAATGAAATGGCATCACTGAAGAAGGCACCATGAAGCCAATTGTGGAGGGTTCCCAATCCAGTGGGGAGAACAAGAGAGAGAAACAACAACGGTCCAAGAACCAGGAGGTCCCAAGTTGTGGTGACTATGTCATTACTTGCTCAAAAAGTTGGTACCATGTCACTGCGTGGTGGGCTGGAAGAACCGTGATGGAGGGGAGAATAACAGTATTTCTTGTCGGCTCTACAGGCCAGTGTTATGAATCTGTGCATCAGTTTTGGTTTCGCACGCCATACAGCAGCAAATCTGCTGCTGCCCTTGCAGCTTACAAATCCCTCAAGATCTCAAACACTGTTTTCTCTGTCTTTATCTTGCTATATCCTGATTACTCCTTTGAAGTCAAGGGGAGCTGTGCAACTGGTAATACAGTTCCTACAACCCCTCCAGTGATGCATCAGTTAATGATTGTTTATTTGAACTAGAATGTGTGCACTTATTCCAGGCTTATGCTAATTTACTTGATTTTAAACGACCAGCTCTAGATTCCTCATGAGAGTGTAATGCTTTAAAGCCTCTGAAGCTGGCCTTATCTTACCCCTTCTCTAAATTGCATTTTAGGGACAAAGGATTGTAGCCACTGTCTTGTTCTGTGAATTAGATTCAGTTCAGTTAGTCTGAATTGGAACGGTCGAGGCTAAGCAGTACTTCAACAGACATAGGAATCAGGGGAGTATGTTGGTGGCCGGGGGCCAGCTGTGCCTAGGTTCCCTCTTGAACACAGATGGCCAAACCTGGGGACAAAGCTTTCAGGGTTTTGAGTGAGTTTGCTCTAAAATAAATTTGCTTCAGAGAGCTGACCATTGTGACGCCAATGGACAGATTACAGATTCTGCGCCCATTAATTCCTCACTATATCATAATGGCAAATTCAATAGTACGGAGCAGTGTGCCACAAAACATGGCAAGTCTTTCTGTTCTTTCTTTTAACAGTATTATCACACTGTTTTATACGTTCACATTTTGTTTGAAAGTTTATGCTACAATTAACGGTGTAAAGATGTTTTCACAGTACACCTCTTTCATGCCCTAGTGCTGTGTGCATCTTAACAAAAGCATTTAATAAATATTTTCTTCAAGTTCTAGTGACTATCATTTACTCTTGCAGATCAAGTTTTTCTGTTTTAGTAGGTTTCTAGAAGATTTTAAGCAAGAGTTCTTTGACTACATTTGAGTGAAAAAAACTAAAGCAATAAGTAAATACTTTAGAATATTGGAGAAGAAAAAGTAAATAAATATGGCCTCATCTGCCTTATGCCCCATAATGCAAACAACAGCCTGGACCCTGCACTTTCTGACATTAGTCATCTTACAGGGACAGCAGAACTTGGAGGCTGGTTGATTTCTGTTTTTCCCTGGCTTTTGGGCTTCTGCATATGCCTTGTAAACTGTGGAAAAGTAAAATGTCAGCTTATCTTACAGATACCTGCGATGGCATGTTCCATGTTCCAGCAGTTCTCTGCTTTGGAAAGTCTCATAAAACCAGATTGCAAGATGTCCCATTTGCTTTGTGTTCTAGAGAAAGAAATTAAAATTGCAACATCATTTCAGAGTTCCACAGATGCCAAAAAAGAAGAACCTTTTTCTGAGAAGCATATTTTCACTGTCAGTCATTTTAATGATGTCTAATCCCGCATGTTTTCCCAGGTTAAACTACACAAAAGGTGCAGTAGAAGGCATGCATAGATACGGATGAGACTGAGCACTAGCTCATTTTGGCTGCTAACAGAACCGAGTCTCAAACATTCTCATCTCATCTTCATTTCAAATGAAGAAATGGATTTGAAATGAAGGTCATCTCATTTTCAAATGAGTGTGTACCTTCGAAAAGTAAACTACAGGGCACTACGAGACACCAAGAGGAGATAGGGCCCTGATATCAATAAAGTGCCCTTCAGCATTTTGCTTCTAGCATATGTTCTTACTAGTAGGTGAGTGGGCACTTGACCCCATTAACATAAGGCCGCTGCTCTTAAATAACATTTTATGGGCTTGTTATGGACTGAACTCTCAAGAGTCCCAGGATATTCTGCATTCTGCTTGACTCAGGTTATCTGTTGTGTGTGATATATACTGCTTATCTAGTACCTTTTATCTCAGGAGAACATCTTCTGAATTGGGTTCTGATTTCAGTAGTCAAGCACACAATTCTGTACAATTTGGAGGTTCTTATCAGCAAAGGCCAACATTTGAACTCATTAAAGGCTTTATTCCCTACTTCATAAGTAAGTTTATCTGAGGAATTTCACTTATTAAGCAGAAATACTCATAATCGAACTGCCATTGATATATTTTGGCTGTCCTGTTTTAAAGGTTGTATAAGACACTTACGAGGGGAGCATGGATATATCCCAGGTTACTCATGCCAAAATTCCTTGCCTAACCTGGTTCTGTTATCTTGTATAATCCACAACGTGTTATAGAGTAATCACTCCACAGAAAGGTCCATCTCTGAGCAGTGTCTGCCTACAGATAGGCAATGGAGGAATATCCCCTCTCATCTACAGGCACTGGCACCAAAAGTCCTGGGAACTGCAGGAGTCTGTTCCAGACAGGCAGGTTGCTTTCTCGGGGGAGGCTCATGAGTATGGACACAAGTTTTATCACCAATGGCATGGCAGGAGAGTGTGGTAAAGCTCTTGCCTTTTCAAGCTGGTACTACTGTCTCCTTGCCAGGGAAATGTTCCTGCTTACTGCTGCTTATGGAGGGCTGCTCTGTCCTCTAGCGGTTGGGTCACTGAACGTTATACAGATGTGAAAGGACGTGGCACTTCAGCAACGCTGAACGCTTGCAGCACCATGGTTTGCTGACTGATCTACAATGTGTGCACAAGACTGTTGCTACTGGTACGTGTAATGTTGTCCACATGATGAAATAGTTTGTAAGAAAAGGCAAGGGCTTTTGCTGGGAGTGACTTCTGTGCTGCTTCAGAAGCTTGATGCCCATTAGAAGAGCATCTACTGAAGTCTGGAGTGTGTTGTGGAGGCCAAGGGCAGTAAGCACTGCCTTGTTTGATTGTTCTAGAAGGAAAATTGTAATTATGCAGAATAATGTGATTAATCTTTTACAATGGAAGTACAAAGTTAGTGAATACTATTGATTCATCTGTAATGGACATACTATGTTATCATTAATAAGATAATTTAGAATTTGGGTTTTTGGGGTATTTTTTGTTTGTCTTTACATTTGAACCTCTTGGTCTGTTGTTTGCTCCCATGCACTCATATATTGAAGAATTAAATGCATTGATTTTTCTTCTTTTATTGCTTAGATGCAAGAATTTCTCATTTTTCTCGCCAGCAAAGGAAGAGCTGCAGCTTTGATGTCAGTGACTGGCAGCCTCCTCCATTCCACTGGCTTGTATTTTTTTAAAGGCAAAAGAAAAGTGGCTTTTGTGCCATTCTCCTCTGCTCATTTCTTAGCCATGTCCTTTTAGCACAAGGGATTTTAGATACCTTTCCTTAGATTTTGATCCTATGGATCGGAACCTTGATGTTAACATTTATTGTTATTAAAATGCTGAAGGAACTGCGGCAGAAATGAAGCCATTGAAGGTTGATGTGGAATGTGAGGCAGTGCATGTGTCATCTAAAAAAGTGACACTTGGTGCAGCAAAAGACATTAGAAGAGAGAGCAATGAAGATAGCTCATGGAGAACTGTGGGAAGCTGGTGGCAGATTATCACCATCTGAATTGTTTGTGTCCACAATGGATGAAAGATCATCACCATCTGAATTATTATTTTTTGTCTACCCTGTAAAACAGGCAAGAATAGGAAGAGCCTGAAGAAGCCATAATTTGAGTTTTGCTGTTCTGTCATCTGCACATAAGGCCAAGGCAGGTTGTGTTGACTCTTAAAACTTATGGTTATGTACAAATTACTTGGGCAGACACAGTCTAGCCCCTCAAATACGACGTAGGAAATGTTTCAGACTGAGCTGGGCAGAGCCCGGCCCTTGGGGAGCCCGGGGGCTCCTCTGCATCCGCTCTGCACTCCTGAGCATGCGGCACCCCAAGGGCAGCTGTGTCCGCCAGCCGGGCTCCCCTGCAGGGCCATGGGGTGCAGTCTGTGCACCCCAGGCTCACCCCTCTCCTGCTGCACCTCAAGGTCCTTCTGACCACTCCATCCATGGCAGGGCTCCGCTCTGTCTCACCTGCAGCGGACCAGGGGTGCCATGGAGGTTGGTCCCACTGCTTGTGGGGGTGACAGGGTGGATGCTGCTCCCCTTAGTGTGGCGGGAGAAGGGGATGGGTGCGCTGGGCGCTGCAGGGCTGCTCCGACACCCCGAGCCTCCTCTCGCTGAGGCACCTGCAGTTGCCCTGGCGGCGCTGGGCACCCCGGCGGGGCAGGGGCTGGCGCGGGGCGGCAGCGAGGCCGGGCGGGGGGCAGCAGGAGCCGCTGCCCGTCGCGAGCGGGGCCGGGGCCTCGCGCTGCCCCTTGGCCACGCGCGAGGGCCGCGCTGCGCGGCGGGG
>JAUBOD010000244.1:4890437-4912773 GCA_032353885.1 Nothura maculosa | reverse complement strand
AAGAAAATTATTTTGCTTAGCTAGTCATCCTTTGCAATGTGTAATTATCTCAAGGATACAAGGATAATGACTTTATTAATAGTAATCTTTTATAATTGCTTTGTGGTACTGTTTTATTCACTTCTAAAATATTTTTAAGAAATCGAAAAGGGTACAGTCATCTCTATATTTTTAAATATATAGGCTGCTTTTTATTTATAACAAATGCATGTAAATAATGTGATCATTTTTCACGTAGCTGTGATCTGAACAAAATCTTGGTCGATCTGCTGTTGGCCTGTGCACCTGGGTTTCCTCCCCATAATACATGGCTAGCTTGGTCGAGTTTGGGTGGGGAGGTGTTTGCAGCAGGTACCGGGACATGGAAACCCAGGCAGAGCAGTATAGACACAGGCTGGATGCTTGCTAGCACTCGTGCAGAGCTGCAGTTTTCTGAGAGTGAGGAAGAATGAGGGATTTTTCTTTCCGCATCATGCAACTGATTTTCTAGTCCAGTGCAAGGGTGCAGTCTTTGTTGAATAATAAGAAAAGCCCATTTTCTTTCTAGTTCTCCTTAGAGAGACCAAAATGCTTGTTAATACAGCCTGCCATAAGTTCGTAACTCTCTGTGTTTTATTGACTATGTGAATGCAAAATAACTCATAGCAAGAGCAGCAGTTGTATTTTGAGCAAATTCAAGAGGTTTTATTCTACGTCATCACAAGTTTAGGCTTTTCTGTAGTATCAGCTTCCATTTGTTACATGTGAGTTTTTAGTAAGTTGTAAGTTTTATAGAAGTGTGTTAAGAGGAGGACGAAGTGATTCCCCTGTAACTGGTGTGTGTGAATATTACCGTGGCCACCAGAGCAGGCTGCGAGCGCAGTGTGTGTTAGGACGTCGTGTCCTTGGGTTTACCTGGAGGTCCTGTGAAGTGGCTGCCCCATCGATGAGCGTGCAGCCTTCCAACGATAGGGTTTCCCTTCTGCCAGGCAAAGCTGCAAACTTATCTAAACTGTCCTTGTGTGAGTTGCTTCTGGCATGCAGTTAGAATTGAATCCCCAGAGTTCTGTATTCTGGGCAGAATTTTGTATAGCAGTCGATTATGTTGCAGGTTTTATAGTATTACACTCCCTTTTCCTTCTGTCCTTTTGACTAGGGCCTAACTCTCGTGTACCACCGTTAAGGCTCTTAATGCTGTCCTGCTACTCATATTTGCATTGCCAGACTAATGTGAAGGTGGGGTGTGATGTGAATGGAAAAATACAGTTGTGTGAAGATTCCTGTACTTGTAGTGGGGAAAGGGATTTATGGCTTCTAAACTATCGTTACTTAGAGCCTCAGAAAGAATTATTTTTGCAAATTAAAATTCTGCTAAAAGAATCCTGTATTGTAGCAGGGAGAATAAAAAACCTCGACAAACCAGCTAATTGAAAATCATAAATTGAAAGTCAGGTTGTCATTGGATGCATATCAAATACAAGGGTTTTTTTTCATATCCAGTGTGACATCTGTTTTCCACCTGCATCTTCTTATTTGCTGCGTTTAACTAGCTCATCATTCTTATACTTTTTTTTGGTCTCATTATTTTATGCACTGTATTTGGCATAATTGCAATTCTTATTCTCCTGCTGCTTAATCAAAGTCTTCAAGGAATGTGTCCTGAGGCGACTTTGCACTTCATCTTTGACTTCAGCAATTGTTACAGTGCATACATGCCAGTGGCCAGTGTTAAACTACAGGTATTTTTCATGGTTACTGTAAGAATTCATTATATGCTGTAAAAAATGTGGCCCCTGAATGGTAAAAGTGCATTTAGCATAGTATATTTGAGGATGGTAATGCTCAGAGTTGGAATCTAAGTGTATCAGCACTTGTGCATATTGTTCAATTATAAATTTCATTTGCAATGTATCTTAGAGTCTGTCTTCATATTAAAGTGCTTTTAATGTCTATTATGAAGTTGCAGTGCTGGGTAATGTAATTTCATCCAGATCTACTTCTACCAGAGGGAATGTTAACTGGCCTGAGCCCCAGCTCATGGCTCTGGAAGTTGGAGAGTGTTTTATTTAATAGGCTCTAGTGATATTTTGGTCACAAAGCATGTGCCATAGACACAAGCTTTCATAAATAAAAGGAAAATAAATCCTTGTAATTTGGTTCTTTTCCCTTGGAGTATTTTGTTCTTTGAAAAGCATAGAGTGAGAAAATATATATTTATATTATTCCTCATGTTCAAATAATGTGTTTTTACCTTGAGCATCATCAGTTATGTTGTTTGTGTAACAACTTTTCTTTAAACTGATTTGTATATATAAGAATTATAGAAAAGAATTTTTAAATTAAGTTTCATCTCCTGTGTGTCACAGAAAAAAATAACAGCAGAAATTCAAAAATCTCAGAAAAACAGGAAGCAAAAGATCAGAACTATAATTTTATTTTTTTGAAAACCTCACGGGAAGGGAACAAGGAAATGTAAACGTTGAAAACTTGGGTTTGGCAATCCTGCCTTACCAAGTGCAAAGCAAATCTTCAGAAGAATCGATGCCGTCTGTTCCCATAAAAGCAAATCCTTGTATGGACATTACTTCAGATTGAAAGTAACTTCATTTATAGATTTTGGCCTCTTACCACAAGTCTGAGGTGTTCTGCTAGGTCAGCAGTCTCCTTTCTGCAGGAAAGGAGTCGCACATGTCAGTCCTCTCTTGAGGAGAACCAGCAGTGTGTGAGCTCTGCAGCAGTGTGGAGCAGGGAGGGACGCAGTGGCATCTCCAGCAGCATCTCACCCACACAAGGGAAGAAGTTACATTCTGCGACATCCTCCTTTTCTGCAAGAGACCAAGGAAAAGCTGGGAGGAAGTCCTGTAAAATATACTTTAAAATACTAGTAAAATTCACTAAATGATCCATGCTAGTAGCTACCAGTAGCTTCCAGCGAATAGTTTGCCTTTGCCCCTTCAAAGAGATGTTTCAAGGTGAACCAGGAATGAACTAGTTTTGTTTTTTCTGTTATGTTCTGCGATGTTGTTTTCTGCTACAAACAGCCCCTTCACTGGCAGACACACATCTCACCGGTTCGTCCTTCACTGTGGCCTGAAATGCTCTATTGCTCTTTTCATCATTTAAAAGGTCAAGAAAAGAGAATGGATTGTAATGATTTTCACTTATTTATATAGAAGTTTTGAAGAGATATTACACAAATAAATATTTTCAAATTCTAGCGTTGTTTTGGCAAAGAAAATAAAACTGGCTTTATTCTGTCTTTCGTTTTTCAAAACCAAACAATTATGAGGAAGAAGCAGCGAAATGAAAGGGTGTATCATATATGTTAGAAGAGAAAGTCATAGATTATATTTAGGTAATCTCAGTAAAAGACAATTATTTATTTAATCTTACAACCATCAAAATAGCTTCTTTTATGAAACTATTATGAAGCTTTTTATGAGGCTACATATGAAGACAAATGCTTGCCTAGATTCTGCATAGGTGAAGAATAACTTCAGTTCTCCTCCTTATGTGTCTTAAAATTTGGACTTGAGTGGTTTGCACTTAGCATTCTGAAGATATTCTTCTTAACAGTCTCCTGTTACAAATAGCCAAGCAGAAACATTGTCGAAGAATTCTTTCTTCTGTATAGAAGTACATGCCAGAATTCTTGACAAAGATAAATCAAGGGGAAAATATCTTTTAAAGAAGCCTTGCTGAACACAGATGTATAACAGGTATTGATGCTGCCACTCACGTGTGCAGCGGCGATGTTATATTCCTATATATAGCCTGCAAAGAAGAAGAAAAAGAAAGAAAATAAATAAGGTGGCTTTTGTGAAAACATTAGTGCCAAATACTGTGCAGTGCTCCGAAGAGGTAAAGCAGTAATAGAAATAAGGACCTGGGTAAAACATTCAGCGGTCAGACAGCAAGAAATGGTTGTAGGGCAGTGAAAAGAAATGCAGTGCTCCTGCTTCGTCTTCTCATTTCATGGGCAGTTTGTGTTCCTGCCTTATGACATGAGAAATGCTCAAGTCGTGTGCGCCAGTGAAACCGCATAGTAGCACAGTGCCCGGCTAGGAAATAAATGCACAGAAGAAAGAACACTTTAAAGCGCAAGTCCTAAGTGGGAGTCACTTATGTGTGTAGTGTCCTTAAGGGTAAGAGATATGAAGAGTCATATCTCCTATTTCTAGAGGAGATTTCCTCTAGAAATCTCCTATTTCTAAATCAATGTCATTCCTCTCACATGTTTTTTTGTCCTTGCAATTGCTACTGTTGGGATGGGACATTTGGCTGGTCATGAGGGCTGGGTCTGCTGGAGAAGTTGGGATCTGCAGCAGCTGCTCAGGCTCCTCTTGGCCTTGTCCCCTGCAGGCTTGAGAGGGTAGAGGGGATGGTAGAGGGGGAGCTGCCCCATAAAGATGCTGAATATTTGGGAAAATGAATTACAGCTATTTTTTGACAAGCAAAGTGAAGACAGATATATCACTTCCACAGTTTGTTTTACTTAAAAATTAATTTAAATACATCTGAGTGAGTTGGGGGCAGCTTAGAGAGAAAGTGGGAGCTTCGCTGGATGGAGTCATAGATTTTTCTGCCGAATGGATGGTCTTGACTTAATGTGCTTCTACTCTAGCTGAACTCTCTCCCAAACTGGTGAGAGTTGAAGAATTTTAACTGATTTAAACGAGAGTTATCCATGCTTTTAGATTCAACTGCGGTCATATTCCATAAATGAAGCTAAAGCTTTCAAGAATAGAGTACGTTTAGGAAAGGATGAAGCTTTGGTAGAGATCCCAGTGGATTTCTTTAAATAACGTACTTGAAACCTCACAGAAATGGATTTTTGAAGTTCTGATGCCCGTAGTTATCAAGTTACAGCTCTGCGGCACCAGCAGTGGGGGGACACTTCAGTCGTGCAGCAGCAGCAGCGCCGCGGAAGAGAAGAGAAGGAGACAGTGAGCAGGGGGGCTAATCTCCGTGGGCTTCCTCTGTAGTGAGCAGGAGTGCTGATCATGGAGGAGGGACTTCGGGGGCTCTGATCCCGCGGCAGAGCCTTCCCAAGGGCTGCGCGGCGGCGCATGGAGACGCTGCTCTCAGGAGGCACCTCTGCAGCCTGCCCGGCTCGAGGAGACCTCCTGCCTGTGTTCATGCCAGCGCACCCACCAGTGTGACTGCAGCGACCGTCCTGAAGAAGTCTCTGTTTGACATTAGTTGTACTTTTCTAATTATGTGATCAATTATTAATGTTCTAGAAAGTATTTTCATACATATATATAACATTATTCCTAACCCTGCTCTACCAAAAGTCAAGTTTCAACAAGATAGTAAGATAGTTCAATAGGAAGAAAGTTAATTTATATTATACTGTACCAACGCTATTTCATGCCAGGCAGCTTCTATTTAGGGAGGAAACAAAAACTAGCATTATAAATAGATTTGTTAAAGTTTAGTGATGTAGAGATGATGACAACAGCTATAATGCTGATAATTTTATTGAAAGGTGTTTTGTTGAAAATGGTCAAAGCCCAATGTTGAAGATATGAGGAGAAACAATTGACACTGTGGTGCTTCATTATTCTTGTTGCATTTTCTTGCTAAGTAAAACTGTTATTTTGAAAACTGTGATTGTTGCAGATTAAAAATACCTGATAAAATTAAGTACTATTGTTAATACTCTTATACAGATGCAAAATTCTACATCTGAGTAAGAGGCAAGTGCTGCCTTTGGTTGAGACACCTAGTGCTGCTTTTTTGGGGAAACACATCTGGAAGAGAACACACCCTTTCTAAGACAGTTTAAAGTTAAATAATTCACTGAAAGCCACTTTCAACTTCTAGGTCAGTTTCCAAATACGCTAGATCAAAATATGTGCCTTTCTAATTAAAAATATTTGTGAAACAACAGATATACATATTAATGCAAAACCTGGTATATATTGAGAAAAGGCTACTGAAACAATTGACTTGCAATAATGACTTATGGAATATTGTAATAAATCATTTTTTGGATAGCTACTGTGCATGTTACTTAGAAGCTTGGATTCTTCTTTTTGCATAGAACATGTTGCTGCATGCCCCCCATTTCATGGCTGCTTCACACACTCCTACTATTGCTCACCTAAAGTAAGGAAAACATCACTTTGATTGATCTTTGCCAGTAAACACGGATTTTGGTTTCTGATTGCTGGCTCATCCTCCCATTGGGAGGCCTCTCTCTCCATGATGACTCGCTTTCCAGGCAGTTTTGCCAACTGTTCAGGGCAGTTTCGTCAGAGGAGCTTTCACTGCAATTAATCTGCCCCATAAACGCTCCCACATCAAGGAAAGTGGAGCCCTGCTCTTACCTTGTCATGCATGACATGGAAATTCCTTCCCTATAATCTTCAGCAGCAATCAGAAAAAAAAATTACCTATACCTTATATCACCAAAGACCCTCCCAAATATTTAGGCATGCCCTTTGGCAGAACCTGAAGTAAGAAAGATTTCTGCATTTATATTTCAGGAAAAACACTGAGAGCACAGTGTGTTGATGAAATTTGTAAAAATCTGTGGTGTATAATTTGCTAAACCTGCCTGTTTTTTCCCTGTCCCCCTGCATCAAACAGTTTAAAATCAGAAGCACCCAGATTCTGCAGTAAATGCCATGCAAATAAACTGATGGACTTCTACAGCGTTTGGCAGAGGGAGCTGTCTGAACGAAGCAGGCTCACACAGAGCTTTTCTAGGAAAAAGGGATATACTGGGAATTACTACCCTACCCTTTTCTTTATGTGTCAAGTTATCCTGTTAATTTTAAGAGTGCATAAATTGAGGGAGTTATAAATGCTGGTGTAGTTTGCGCAGGAATCTCCTAATCGTCTTAAAAGGATTTGACAAGAGCATTAATACTTATTAGTATCTGTCAGCAACAGCACAGTAAAAATATATATATATATATATATATATATATATATATGTAAAATATATATATGTGTATGGAAATGTTACTTGAAGGATTTCAAATGAAAGCTATTGTAGTTGATCATGGTTTAAAGTGATAAAAGGCACTCATAAACACCAAAGAATCATTATTCTCAGCTGTAGTTAATAGAGAGAAAACTGTCTTATAAGTGAGAAGAGAGATTAAATCCCACCTGGACTTAATTTAGCAAGAAAGCGGAGAGTTAGAGAGGCAATATAAGTGGGACCTGTAGCCTATGCCTTTTCTTAGGCATAAAGGCTTAAGTTGGTAACATCTTTGAATCTGAGGCAGAATTGGTAAAAAATAAAATTTTGTTAGAAAGTGTATTTGTAGTGTGAGTTCTTAACAACATTAAGGATAATATGATATTAATGATAAGTATATGTTACCTTACCGTCTGCTTGTTGTTATCTAATTTTTAAGGCCTCATCCATTGAATACATAAATATTTGTCGTGTTAACTAGTAGTGTTTCATTGACTGATAGGATCAATTGTTTATCATTCTGTGACTCTTGCACCTGAAATTTCAACTTAATCTCTTTAAAAACCTGTTTTCTTAACTGCTGGCTAATGCTTAGTATATTATGAAATATTCTAATAGTTCCAGTTAGTGTTTGTTTACCTGCTGGTTCACCATGCTTGATAATCATGTTTAAAATGTAAAATATTAGTTTCATAAGGATATTATAATTTTATGAACTCCTGGTCTACCTTATTGGAAGGAATTCTACAATTTTTTTTTGCTGTTGTTTCTGAAAACACTTTTAAAATGTATTTCCTTTTTAAATTTAAAATGTTTTCCTTTATTTTTACCTAGGAACACTTTCTTTTCCCTAACGGAAGGCAAATAGGTTACAAACTAATATATATTACTTGCTTATGGAATTCTGTCAATTTTGATTTCATTCATGGCTGTGCATCAACTTTCCCAATGTTATAAGCTGCACCTTAGTGTGGGTATCTCATCCTAGCTCCACTTATTTTTTGTCTGTCTGCTTGTTGTCACTTTTTAGAAGGTAGGTTAAAATTCTTTGCCCTTGTCAGTGAACAGTTCTGAAGACTCTTATCTTGGTGGTGTGCATTACCTTTCCAATACCGAGGGAAAGAAAGTGTAAAGGATTGAAAGAGAATGTGCTCCTTAATACTCTCATTCTCGCTTGCAGCTGAGAAAAGAGAACTGAGCATGCAAGTTTGTGCCCAGTTACCTGTCAGAGATGGATGGAAGCTTTTCTTTTAGCCAAATAGAAAGCTGCTATTTTGAGCAGTATTTCCGCAAGCTTTTTGTATGTTTAGTTGTCTCGATGCAAAGCATTGTACCTGTATCAATGTATAGCTACATGTTTATAATACTAAGGCCTTTAGGATAAGGCCTGTAGCATTACATCTGCTTATACAGTTTTTGCTACAGGAGGGTTTTGGTGCTGAAGGGATTTTCTGAAAACTACCTGTCTAAAATGATAACAACTTTGCTCATCCTGACAACTGCTAGTGTGATGTTTTATTTCATTGTGTATTTACAAAATGTGTTTTAATTGGTTTATGCATTGCTGCTGGGGGGATATATCACCACTTGTGGGAGTGGTGATGGAGGCAGGGAGAGACTTCTGGCGAGTCCTTGAGAACTGCTCTCCTTTGTCTTCTTGCAGGCCTCTGGAGCGTTCCAGTGAAGATGTGGATATAATATTCACCCGACTGAAGGAAGTGAAAGCTTTTGAGAAATTTCATCCAAACCTTCTCCAACAGATATGTCTCTGTGGATATTATGAAAATCTGGAAAAGGGAATCACATGTAAGGCAACTTCATGTGAAGATCTGTTTTGCATGATCAAGTTGAGGTTTAAGCTGCTTTTGTCTCTAGGAGATTGATGAGAGAACCCAGCTAGTGGACTAGTCATAAAAATGTTTACAGTCTTAGTCATGGGCGAAGGCAGGTTTAAAGTGCTCTGGGCTCCACAAATACAATCTGTGGTGGCTCTATGGCAACAAAGCCTATGTCACTGGATTTAGGACTCTACCACTGTTTTACTGAAAGATTAGAAGCCAGTCACTGCCTTTAAGCCTCATTCTTGCCCTATAAAAGTGTTATCTGCTTTTTTTTGGGTGCCCTGTGATGCCAGGGACAAGAGTGAAATCTGTCGCCTGGGCAGATTGCTGGTAGTATATATGGCTTGCAGTCACTCTGGATAACACAGGACAGACCTTTAGAGCTGCATCTTCCCGTGGGATATAACAGCTCTGTGCCTGCCCTGGTAGCCCCTATGCCAGGTGAAGCTGGAAGTCTGTGCTTGTTCCCACACATTTGGAAATAAGTGGGAATGGGAATCTGAGTTCTCAATGCTGTGCCAGGGGAATAGCTGATGGAGACCTGATGTAAGTGTTTTGTTTGATTAAAGTCTCTGAACCTCCTCTGGTAATTTTGACATGGTTTAGGCACCCAGGATTGGAGCTTATTTTGAGTAATAGGAGTTCTGATAGTGATCACGCAGCTGAAATGTCTCAATATCTAAGTCCTGCAGCTGTTTCTCAGCCAGAATTCTTACTAAAGTCAGTGGGTTCTGTATCAGCATGGGAACAGTCAGAATATCAAAGCAGAAACACTCAAAGTATTTATTTCTTAGCAAAGGTGGGGGTGAAGGAGGAGCAAACTGTGGAGAAGGGTGAAGCAGCGCTGTGTGCTTTCATAAACCATGGCTAGCCTCTGGATCAATGTACTAAAATAGGTCCTGTGCCTTGCATCAAACAAGTAAATAATCTGATGTGGCAAGCTTGGTAATGCCAGCAGCAGCTACAGAGATCTGAATTTAAAATGTTTGTTAAAGATCAATTTAAGAGTCAAAGTTTTATTTACAGTGTTTGTCTTTGCAGTATTTCGTCAGGGCGATATTGGGACAAACTGGTATGCTGTTCTCACAGGATCACTGGATGTTAAGGTTTCTGATACAAGCAACCATCAGGTAAAATACAACTTTATTTTTTTTTCTTTTAAAATCAAAGTTGTAGTACAAACAAAGGTTGTAGATTATATCTGGGTAGATAACAATGGCATATATTGTACTGATATTTTCTTATCATAAGTTTGTTTTTCTCCCAGTTTCCTTCACACTTGCTCGTCTTTTGTCCACAGAGACAAATCATACCACTGATTTTAAGAAAACTGAAATGCAATGCAATGAATAGGTATCTATATCTGAATATGAAACAGGATACCTCATAGCCTTTGCTCATAGTTTTTCATGAAGTATAGCTAAACCTTTGAATTTTTTAATTATTTCTCTTGAATTTAATTATTTAATCTAATAAACTAAACAAAATATTTAATAATCTAAATATTTAATTTAATTATTTCTCTGGAAATATTAGCTGCTGTTCTAAAAGTTTAAACCAGCAGTGCAGTCTGATAGCAGCAGACTGCAGTCTCCACAGTAAAATGACAAATAGCAGTTATGTTAGACCACAAAAGGTCCAACATAACATAGAGGTATTATCCCAAATAAATTAGAAAATGAGGAAAAGTCCCCAAACTTGCAAGTTATTTCTCAGTAATATGGGATTAAAAAAAAAAAGTTGTTCAGGAAAAAATAAATAGATTATTCTCCAGGGGAGTAATTAAACAATTGAATTGTATTATTCTATTCCTTCATGTGTTGTGAGAAGTTACCTAGGGGCTTTAGTCTTGTCTTGGTGAAAATTTGATCTGTGGAGCTGAAGAATCTGTGCAGTGTGCACGGACATGTGGACTTCTAAGCAGCCTAACAAGTGACCTCAGTGCTTTTTAGCCTTGAATGAAGTGTTTCAGTAGTGTTTTTGAGACCTATTGAAGCACTAGGAATGCTCTCAGGGGCTCTGTTTTGGCTTGCTTCACTCTGCAAGCACCGTGAGTCAGGCTGGCTTAGGAACTGCTGCTTCTACCAGTGGCAAGGCAACCCCTCAGGTGTTTGCTGAACTCTTAGCCTGGTGCTGGCACCAAACTGACTGGCACTGACTGCAGAGCTCAGCAGAGGCTCAAACCTTGGGAAACACTCTGCAAGCTAAGAGCAGCTTTCTGGATTTACACAGCTCTGTTTTGAGAGTTACAAGGTGCTGTGGCTGATGCTGGGTTTGCTCAGAAATGTATTAAAAGCTTGAAGCAGCTGAGAACCTTCCACTGTAACAAGAAGGCTTTAGACCCCTGCATTTCCCCCACTTTATTCCTAGTTCCTGTTCCCTTAATGTAGGGCTGACAAGTGACAGGCAGAGCAGGGCAGCTGTGTCTCCTGGTTAGGCATCTCCTTTGCACCATGTCCTGTACCTGCTCCCTCATCTGAGGGTTGAGGTTGCCAGGTGCTTCCAACATCCGAGTCCTTACATCTTCATTACAAGTGTAGCTGCCTTGAACAGCTTTTCCCTACCCATCTTCTGTGAATATAGTATGGATGTGTACATATGTTCAGTGGTGAGTCTTAATTCTTTACCTGAAGTTCAGCTGCTCAGATAAGTCTTTTCTTGGAGCGGTTTGCAAAAAAATCCATAGTTTCTGCCACAGAATCTGTAGTGAAACTGGGTCAGAACGCAAGTCAGACTAGCCTGTGTGTGCTAGGGTTTTTTACTTTTTACAATAAAATGGTAAGATACAAAAGGAACTTCTTTCATATCATTTTTGGCAACCTCTTCACTATAAGTAGAGATTGGTAGAGAGTATAATTAGTCTAATCTAAGCAATTCTCAGAATGGTCTGACTGCTGGTGGTATTGTCATGATTTAAAACAGTACTCTTGAGACTTTTTTGTGCAGGCTTAAAGAAATTGGGTATTTTTTCTGCTATTTGCCAAGAGATGGCACTACATCATTGCTGAGGACAAGTTCCTCTACCGAATCGGAAAACAATTTCCACAGAAGATTTCAGGATGGTGAGGCTAAATGAACATTCTGTTTGAAGTTTTGGTTCATTATGTGGAGGATAGAAGGGTTCAGGTATTTAAGAAGTCTTGTGTGTATATACACATACTCTTTCTCATTTGGAGTTGCATTTCCCCGCCACGAGGCAGGTAGCTCTACTAATTCACACAGGCCATTCTGCTGCATGATTTCCTTCTCACAGGAACAACAACTGATTTCTTACCATTGCCTAAGATACAAATATACTGATGGAAGAAGAGCAGTTCATGCATTTACTACACAAGTGCTGGAGACAATTGATGGGTGGGAACTCACAAGCAATATTTGAGCCCAGTATTTTCTAATTTTTACTCCACTTTGGTGTTTGTACACAATCCTTCCTTTGTTTCATGTTCTTTGTTCTTCCTTTAGTTCTTGGGTGCCTTTCTTCTTGCCACAATGATGATCCCTCTTAAGCTCAAAATATGTGCTCTGGTGAGTGCCATACTTCAGCATTCAGCACTCATTGCAAGCCTGGATAATGGAGAAAGTAGTATAGCCCCACAGGCAGGGCACACAGCCCTGACAGTTGTCTGCGCTGTGTTTCTAAGCTAAGAATAGATGATCAGTGTTCCAGATGTAATGCTGGTAACCTACCCTGGGGCATGTTTTCCATTAACAGCTTCCAGGAGCCAAAACTCAAAGCTTTTTTTTTTTTTTTCCTCCCCCCCCCAAGCCATGGTAATGATTAACTGATCTGCAGTTAATTTATTATATGATGAATAGCACTAAAGTAAGGCTAATTATTAACTTCAAGCCTGTCCTGTCTTCCATGCTATGAAGATCCTATCTGCAAAACTTTGAAGGACATTGAGGTAGGATTGGGGGATCCCCAAAAAGTGCTGTTTCCAGATGCTATTCCTGGGACTTGGAGATGGAATGGATATTGTAACTGACCTGATTTTTTTTTCTAGTTGTGTAACTGAATAGAGTCCCTAGTGCTGACATTTTTGGCGGAATCTGAGTGATGAGGTGAAGGACTCTACATAGTTGCAGTATGCCCAGTATATAATGAACATATTTCTCTCAGCACTTACGAGAATGTTTTCTTGAAAGAGTTTCAAATATTTGATGGGAATTCATCTGCTAACAGCACCATTATTCATTCTTATTCCTTTAACCTGCAATCCTTTAATCTGACAATGTTGTCACCTTAAAAGAAGGGTGGCATTGAGCATTAGTTGCTTGTGCTAAAGGCACTTCGCCTTTTTGTGTGATCAAGAAACAAGCAATTTGAAACTAAAACTAGAGACAATTTTTGGAAGCTAATGCAAAACCAAGGATCAACCCTACCAGCAGGAACAATATTCCAGTTGCTATCTAGAGGCTGGCTAATTCCAAATGTCTATCAATCAATACAAGAAATCATATTTCATCTCATGCATGAGCAGTAAGCATTGTGGCTCCAGTTCAGGAGCTGATAGTCATTTTATGGATGGTGCTTAATCAAGAAATGAGATCTCTATCCTGCTTATGGGTTGAGTCTCAAGTTACCTTGTCTTGACGAGAATGCCTTATTCAGAGTCCAGAACTGAACTCTGATTTGGGCTTCTTCAGGCATCCTGCTTTCTCATTGTGCTAGAGAGCAAGTAACTCTCTACAAAAGTGCTCCTAATCTTTTTAGACTAGAAACTTTATAAAACTTAAATCTGTTTAATTTCTATTATTGTTTCACTGGGCTGGTCATGATCTTTCCTTACACCTGGAGACTGTTAACTGATGTTTCAACCACATTTGTCTATTTACCACAGTGACCAACAACCAGAGATAATGGAGGCCCTCTAAGGATTCCCTTATGTACCAAGAACAGCATGATCCTGTCAGAAGCCCTTGCCCTTTCAGTCATAGCAGAAAATCTTTCCAGTCTTGCTGCTTCAGGGATTACAATCTTGATAACTCATGTTCCAGAAATCCCTGGAACTTGGAAGCTTTGTTGTTGTTTCCCCTGTGCAGGGAGATGTTGTCTTTCTGAGCCCAGAAAAATCAAGCCCCATTTTTGCCACTTTCTGGGCAACTGACCCCCCTTCCATTTAGCAGCACTTTTGCCCAAATATAAGTGTTTGCTGAAGTCCTGCAAGTTAGGTATTTTTCTATGCTTGCCCTTGCTCCTCAAGCTGTCCTTGTTCCAGCCTTCCTGTTCCAATGCATTTCTTTGTATTTCTTGCTCTGCCTTCTGTTCACCTTGGTTGTTTGCTACTAGATTTCCCTTGCATCATCTGCAGCTTCCTGGATCCACCTTACTTTGCTTTTCTGCTCTAAACATGTCAGATGCAAAAGTTTACAAGTTTAAGTTTACAATCTCATGAACAAATACAAACTATGCCATATCTTCAGGAAGAGATAAACTTACTATTGTACTTGGATTCCTGCTGGCTAAAAACTATTTTGAAACAACTAGTCATCTTTAAGTATTAAGATAAGCAGGAGGTTGCAGCAAATGACCCTCTGAGATTTGTTCCCATTGAAATGATTGTATCATAAGTATGGTATTGATATCAATATTGCTATAACTCTGTTCATCAAAAATATAGTATGAACCTCCCTTTTATTAGGTTTTTATCTGCCTGCCTAGGAAGGTAAGCTTGAGTGAGTCTGGAAATCTCTATGTTGTATAGCAGTTACTATATGCTGATTCTTTCTGTAGTCTCCCATCTTCCATGTAACACTTGCTCCTATTTTCTAGGCAGGTGAGCTAAACCTGAGCTAAATGTGCTGAGCGACCTGCACTTGAGTGCAGCCCCTGCTTAGTGGGTTCATGCAGTGGTTGCTGTGCTTCAGTTCATATGGACACCTGGGCTGTGATTTGTCACAGAAAATGTTAGTAATGTCAATCAGGAGCAAGCTGAGGAAGGTGATAAATACGAATGTAAACATTAATTATTATTTGCTCTTATAGTAAGAGGAAGTATTCCATGTATTGATTTAAAAGTTCCCTTCAGGCGGATCCTGTTTAGGATCTGATAGCTAATGTGTACGAAGCTGTAGTGTGTGTCACAAGAGGGCAGTGTTAGAATACAGAACAGTCTCACTGCTTGCAATGTTTGATGCTAAAATGGTTAGTTTGAAAGGGAGCTATTTCATATAGTTACTTTGAAGAGCTTGACTGGAGCAGTCTTCTCTATTTTTGTTAGTTCTGTTGCACTGAGGCAGCGAAATATGCTTGCTGCTCCTGACTGTGGCAGTAATTAAACTTGGTATCAAAATGGGAGAATGCAGTTCCCATAGAGATGTGACAAGGTAACCCCTCCTGTGTGGTGGCTCCTCTGCTCGCTGCTAAAGCTGTGTGAACCTGTCTGGCTGCTCAGCAGCCAAGAGGAGGCAAAGAAAGGCTTATTGGTTATGTTAAAAATGTCATACTGGGAACAGCGGGCATTTTGTGAAGTTTCAGTCTTGCCTCAACTTTTGTAGTGAATACTCTGATAAATATTGTACTTAAAGTGCACATAGGTTTAGAAAGTACCTTTCAAAATAAACAGGAACTGCAGCCTGTTTTGAATATACCAGAAGAATGTCCTTACTCCTACTTATAAACAGACTCTAAGTTTACTTTTTATTTGGCATTATCTGCACATTGTTAGAACTGATGTGTATAGTAGTATAAATTCCTTCTGAAGATGGCCTGAGTTTGGTAATGACTTCAAAATATTGTCAACTGCCTTGTCTTATTTTAAGGTTTTTGAGCTCTGCTTGGAAAATGAACAGATTTTCAAGGGTGAATCTTGAAAAACTCCCAATATAAAGTTGGAGAAATCCATTATGGCAAAAGCTTGTGTAACAGTCATTGATATATTTTTTTAAATAATCCAAAGAACTTGTTGATTCAAGCAATAAGATGCCCTGCTGCCAGATTTTGTACTAGTGTTTTACTACCTCCACTGACAGATTTGACTGTGTGATGTAATGGGAAGGAATGAGGGTAAGAAGGAGGATTAAACAGCAACGTAATCTGCAGTTTTGTTCTAGTCTGCCACCTGAATTAGAGTGTGGGTTGGGAGCTAATGTTAGTTTGTGCTACCTAATTTTATTAAAGAAAAAAGTTCTAAAGAAATCAAGCTGAAAACAAAACACTGACTTTTCAGTGTTGGAAGAAATGGAGTAGGGGGAGGGTTTTAAAGAGGGCAATCACTGCAATACTATTTTTGACAAATGTCATTGACAACATTTATTTCTAGGATAATCTGCATGAAACCAAAGGATAGACTTGTACTCTGTAGTGTAGTGTAAATATGCTCAAGCTGGTTTTAAATGAGCTTCTTTGAGCCTGAGAACTGATCTATCTGTTACAGTGGTAACAGAGGACTAGCAGGGACTAATGTGCTCAGCTGAGAGGCAGGTGCTTGACGAAGGCACAGGGTTTTGATTTTGAAGTCAGCTTATTCACATGTGGAAAAATTGCTTCACTTTGGTCTACCAGATAAGCTGAGGGAAAAATCAAAATACTGCATTTTTATAGGATTAGTTGGTAGGAAACTGCAGTTCCAGTAGCTGTGTTGCCTTTTAGAGCAGGCTGGTAAGGATGGCATTTCTGAATGCCTGGGACATGCTCTAGTGGCAGTACCAGAATCGGAAAGTCACTTTGGTGTGGATGGCTAGTATTCGTCTTTGTTTCTCTGTTATAAAAGGAAATTTTGGTTGAGGATGAGTTGAGTTGTGTCAGAATGGTAACAAGCCACACAACCAACTCTTGAGGATCCCAGGTTTTGCTCATCTGCAGCTGAAAAGCAGGGTTCTTTAGGGGAGCCCTGGAGGGGGAAGGCCAGAAGTGAGATAAAGGTATAAAAGCTGCTAAAATGATGAAACAAAGCATCAACCTGCTTATAAATTCAAAATATTGAATACATGCAAGTTTCAAAGAAATGTCCTAGTATTTCCCTCCTCACACCAGTTCTCATTTCCCATTTTCTTTGCTTCTCCCATAGACACCAGGTTCTTCTCCCATTGCATTTGTTCTATGTTTTTAATTAAAGGCGTTTCTCACAGGAGAAGGTATTCTCTGTGCTAATGAGGCTGGCAGAAATTGGACAAGGGGGAAAATACCCTCATTTTTCCCCTCTTCTGTGATTAAGTAATGGGTGTCCCTGTGCCTGCTGTTCACCCAGTGTGCAAACACTGTACACCCAGCTGGAAAATGGGAAGCATGCGGGGAGGAGCATCCATGATGTGTCCCGAGATGGCAGGGGAGGGACTCGGGCAGAGCCTGAAGTTCGCTTCTCCTCCCTTCCCCCCGAGGGCTCTTACAAACCCAGTGATGCTGCAGATTGATGGGGGGTTTAGCCGCGCGCACTGCATGCAGCTCGCCAGCCACTGAAGCCAAATACACAAACAGCCTATGATTTGAACACTACCTACCATTTAATAGTGTGTTCAGAGGACAGATAGCAATGGAAACAATCACATCCTTTTACTTTTTTTTTTTTTAAAAAAAAGTCTTTAATGCTGCTTTTTGAATAGCGGTGCCAATTCTAGCTGGTTACCAGCAGCTGGAGCCCCCTGCTGCTGCTGGGATTGCAGAGGGGAGCGGCGAGCGGCTCGGCGGCCGGCAGCGATGCCGCCGAGCGGCATGGAGCAGCGGGAGGCCCTGCCGGGGAAGGTTAACAGGCATAATAGGGAACACGCTCCTGATTCCCCAGCGACTGGCCGGGTATAAACAGGGGACAGTGAGAAAATGGGCCTCTGAAGTCCTGAGGAAGCCAGATGGGCTGTGAGGAAACCGTCTCTGTGTAGAGAAATGATGGCTGAAGGGAAGACTGAAAGAGCCTCCCCTCAATAGAAGCCTGGGCTGGTCTTTAATGAACGTGCAACCTGACATCCCACAAGGTTAATTTATTTCTGAGGTTGAACAGCCACCCCATCAAAAGCTGTCTTAGAAAGTGGTTCCTTAACTAGCAGCTTTCTCTATTATGTTTTTAAAAATATATTTTTGAGGGATTGCAAGAGATCAAAAAAGATGGTGGTGAAAGGAAGTGGGAAAGAAATAAAGATGTAAATAGAGCTTGCAATGCACTTGATAGAAACACTTTTTTGTCAGGTTGTGAATTTGTTTATTCAGCCTCAAATTAAGGACTCTTATCTGAATGTATCAAAGTTGAAGATAAAATATTGGAGGTTTGGTGATCAAAATTTGAATGAACAATAGACATATTTTCTTTGTAACTCCTCTGAGTACAGTTGTGAATGTAGTAACACACATAGTATTTCTACTCCAGAAGCTAAGCCTGTTTTGCTGGAAGCCCTGGTGCATGGCCATGAGAGTAGGCTCTTTGTAGAGATGTGTGTTTCTATGGGGCTCATTTACAGTTTTTTTTTCTTTCAAATAGTGCCTGTTCATTTAGTGTTTCTTGAAAATTTATTTCTGACAACTAGTAAATTCTTCTAGATCTTTTCCAAGATGTAATTGATTTTATTTTCCTGCACAGATGATTTTATATGGTAATATCTATGCAAAAGCAATTTGCTATGGTTCAGGGAACTGAACTATTATGGACATTTGTCTTTGTAATGCAATTATAGAGCTACTAACTTGATCTTAATAACATTTACCTATTACCACTTACTAGATGCATGAAAGGAAAACAATGCAATTTTAAGCAGAGAAAATGATGCTGAACTGTGCTCATGCATCTCCTTGTTTATCAGCCATGAGCAAGGAATGGATGGGATAATAATTTTCTGTGTATATTTTGGTAGCCATTTGAGGAGTCTTACATGTTAGAACTCAACTCCATTTTTAATGTGCAAGTAAAATTACATAGTATCCTTTTGTGCTTGTATGGGCATGCTCTGCCCATCTATCAATTTTGTAGTAAACTGCAGTTTGTATCTATTTAAATCTCTAATACTGTGGCTGTTTTTTCTAGTTACTCAAAAGACAGTCAGTTAAGGCCAAACCTAGATTTAAGCATGTAGTTAAAGACTTTGCTTTAGCAAGTTACTTGGTTATTAGCACTCCTTTTTTCTATTTTTCTAATATGTTTTACATGAAATTATATGTGTTTATGTGTATATATTTTTAATCTGGTACTTAATTAGACCTTCATTAGCAGTTGACAGGTTTACTGGCACTTTCAATAGAAAGGCTGAGAGTCAGTTAATATTTAGGCGTGTGTTGTGTCAGACCTTGTGTGACAGGCACATACGCTACAAACGCAGGAGGATATTGTGCATGAAAGTGTTTGCCCAGGAAACAGCAGTCAAATTTCCTTTTTGATGAGGGCAGCATATATAGGGCAGAAATTTATATTCCAAGATTGCCTTTCTGATGCTAGTTCCCCTCTGATCATTTGAGATTTCTGACCTATCTCCTCTCAAAGGTTAGATCATTTTGGCTTTAATTTTGTTTTTCTTGTTTAGAAAACTGCTGAAGAAACTGAAGGTATTGCTGTGACCAACTGTGATATGAACACTCTTAACCCTGTGAATTTCAGAACTCCCTTGAAATATTTAATTTGTCCTTTTACTTTTAATTCAAAGGATGCTGTGACAATATGCACTTTGGGAATAGGAACTGCTTTCGGAGAGTCCATTCTGGATAACACTCCTCGCCATGCTACCATCGTTACTAGAGAATATAGTGAGCTCCTTCGAATTGAGCAGAAGGACTTTAAAGCACTTTGGGAGGTAAATTGAGATTTCTTTCTATGATTACGTACTCCTGTGTTTTTCTTGCAGGCATTGCTGATTTTTAATTTTCCCAACTTAATTTAACATTCACATATTCTATAGTAAAACAAAATGGTTAGATCTTTATGTTCTTATATATATATATTTTAAATTGTTTGCTTTCTACTTGCTAAAATTTTTAAATGTTTTTATGATAGAATTTATTTGTATACTGCAGACACTGCTTTCAGCCTTAAACTTGCTTCTGTTGCCTGTGTTTACATGGAGAGTCTATCCCTACAGCACTCTGGTCTTCTAAATGACTCTCCTTCACTCCTATCATCCCCAGCTGCAGAAAATTACTCTTCTTCACTCCTATCATCTCCAGCTGCAGAAATTTTAGAATTGGGAGATGAATCAAGATCTCTTTAATTTAAAAAAAAGAAAAAAAAGATCCCTTGAAACTCTGTGGAGAACATGTTGCTGAGTTTCTTGATCCTGTCATCTGAGTGTGCTTCAGTGTCCATGCTGAAGAGGCTTCATTAACATCTTACTGTGCTACGTTCTTGGACTTTAAGCAGTGTGTGGTTTTTTAAGTGTCACATGGCGTAAAAAGTGTCCTGGGAACTGGAAGGTGTCATGCTGGCCTGGTTGACACCAGTGTCAACTTGTACTGGCAGGCTGGTTTAAATGGAGACTGTACAAGTATGTGTCATGTACAACTGTCAGGTGGTGGGACAGTGTCCTAAACTTGAAGATCTGGTGACACTAGCTACACTTTTTAAAAACAGTTGTGACATCTTATACCAGCTTTTTGCAAGCAAGGCAGGGCAGTTCTTATTTTCAGTTTTCTAAGAAAAAGCAGTGCTGTGCCCCAGAAAATTGTCCCAAAGCACTAATAAAGCAAGGCTTTCAGGAAAGAAAATCGAACCTGCAGCTAGTTGCACTGACTTGAATCCTCTACCACCACCTGTCTGCAAATATGTTGCCCTAGGCATAGTCAATCCTGTAAGATGACTAAGGTAAGAAATTGAATGCTCTGATAATATCTTATTTTATTCTGATGAAGCTATATTTTGTACCAGATCTCAATGTCTTCAGCTCACAAAGTATTAATGAATTCTTGCAGTAAGTGTGAAGCAGTTTAAAAGCTTTTTTTCTCTGCAGTTGTACTTATTTTTTCCTCTCTGGGAGCTGCATTATAGTTTTCCTCCCTGACATTCCAAGTTTAAGCATGCTCATGCTCTGGTGTGTTTTTAAAGTATGCTACATTTGCGAGAATCTTGTAAAAGAGATATTGATGATTTACAAGCTTATTGTAGGAAAATAAATTCATGGTTTCTCAAATAAAAATCCTTGCCTCTTAAATACCCTTTTATTTGCTAAGAACTGGATCATCTCATGTTATGACTGCCAAATTGCTGGCTCTTGATATTTTCTGAGGAGTATCTAGCGAAAGGGGATATAGATGCCCTTCCATAAGATTTCTTAAAAAAATATTTTTAAATTAAGAGTGTTGAAACCCTTTCTAATGGCTATAATAATGTTTATAAAAATACTGAGTTTTTTTAGATGCTATTAAAGACTCTGCTGTTATGTGCTGGGAGCCATCACAGAGCTTCAGTGCACAGCCTATAAAATTGCATCAAGCCTGAAGTACACAGCAGATAGTTCTGGAGATGCTGCAGGTGTCAGTCACAGACCGCAGCTGAGCTTTATGCTGCCTATTGGCCTTTTGTGCTGTTTCTCATTTGTGGTTGTTTTTTTTTTGTGAATTTTGTTGTGGTTTCATTCAGTGAGACGGTCCTTATGCTTTTACTAAGAATATAACACTTACCTTAAATATTTTTGCTGGGTTGTCATAGCCGGAATGAAGTTTTTTTCTTGTCAAGCCAATATTTGGCTTGTTGAAATCTTATCTCAAAGCCACTATAAATTGCAGCTAAGAAAGTTCTCAAAAAGTTATGAACTCATTTATTGCCATTCTCAGAAATATATTAGTAATTATTAGTGTATTGTGTATTTTTCATAAGGAAATTTTTTTTCTTCATGGAGACTTTTTCTATGTTACAAGATGTGCCTTCAGTCTGTCTTTTCTTCGTTCATTTGTTGTTGCTTTGACAAAGACAATACAGGCAAATGCATATTGATATAGTGAAATACCAGTCTTTTTTAATTGTTTTTAATGAAAATTCAGAGTCAAGAAAAGAGCACAGGGTTTGGTGGTACCACAGGGAAAAAGAAGAGAAGGCAGTAAAGCTAATGGCATTATAAGCCAGATAAAGTGGAAACTTAACACTAAATCTAGTATATGCAATTTTAAACTCTCCAGATGACAGGAATTTAATTCTATAAAAGTAGTCTCTCTAAGGAAAATGTCGAGTAGCTTGAAAATAATGTACTACTGTAGTTTAAGGACATCATAAATATAACTACAGACTTTGGGATCTTAGAGTGGTTACTCTTTTTATGCAAGTAGGATTTCTATGATTAAGATTTCAGGAAAGTGCATTAAATATTTAAGTATATTTTTTGTTCTGTAAAGTTTAGTTTTATCTGAAGGGAAAGAACAAACAAAAAGCAATCACTTAGCCAACTTCAGATTTTTGACATACTGTGATATTAGAAAGAAAGGCAAGCCTGGAAATTCTGGTCTTGTGTGCCAAGGAGAAGATGAAGTCTGCCCAGGCTCACACGTGGCTCGACGCTGCTCCCTGCTGCAGGAGCTGGAAGGGCCCTGGACGTTGCTGGGGTCCTGCTCTGGGCCCTGGCTGCATCGCAGAGCAGCGCTGGAGATGCCAACAGCTTTGGGGGAGAAGCTGCTCATTGTGTCTGCAATATGGTAGTCTTCCATGGTGCTTTATGAACAGCTAGAAAAAGATGCTCTTTA